>OZ010594.1:62008485-62028485 GCA_963932145.1 Acanthosepion lycidas | reverse complement strand
CCAAAACAACACATTCACTCCTACCTTTCTTACTACGTCCACCATAATACCTCAAATTCTCGATGATGTCCTAACTAGTCCCCTTATATACAATTATTGTTCGTGGGGGGGAGGGTAAAAAATTAACAACTTTTAAAATGATCCCCAAATGAGTATTTACAATATAACTGAAATATTTACAATAAAACTAAACAAAACTGTGTTAGTAATAAAACCCCCGACAAACCATGAATGTGGCAGAAACATCAGTTCACCGGACGAAATCAATGCGGGACTATGAAAAAATGTAAAAAGCATTTATACCTCCAAGCATTCACGCAAGCACACACACATTCATACACAACAACAAATATGAAAAATTACACACACGAAACGAAAGTCGTCCCGCATCCACCAGAGAACTGACATCACTGACCACCTAACGAGAGAGGGGATGAGGAATTAAACAAAAGAAAAAAAATAGGGACATAAATAAAAGGGACTAATGCGCATGCATACCCTAGCTAAGTTTACTAGAATAAAAGGGAAAAACTAAAAGTTCAAAATACAAAACCTAGTCTAACCTAAAATCTGGGTGGGTTGCCTATGTTCAACCCTGTTAGGACAAAATTCTGTACCTAACCGACATCCAAATGCCACTCTAGGTAAGCCCCTTTCACTCTACACATTCGCGCAAGATTCACCCACCTTTTGCCAAATTCCGATGAAGGGAGCCGCCGCCTTTCCGTCCTAATCTTGACTTTAAGCTGATGCTTAAAGAACAAGATCAGTTGGGAAGAGGTGAACTTCTCGCCCTCATGGAATCCCTTCTGACGCGTCGTTCAAATCACGACTCTCATAATCCCTAGTAAGCAACAGAACACATAGTGTTCAGCCTTCGTCAATTGCAGCAACACATTGCTACAAACAGAACTGGCTTCAAGGACAAAGAACTTTCCCTGCAGCATGCGAACCATGAGGCCTTCAACAAACTTGCACAACGGCACTACCGTCCTGCGCTGAAAAAAGGCGTGACCAATGGTCTCGACTTCCCCAGTACAGCGACGACAGTTTGGATATTTCTCCAAACCTGCTGAACAAATTCTCTTGCCGACCCAGAGGGCCCCACGAATCATCAGCCAGGTGAGTGATGCCTCATCATTATTGAGACATTTCAACCCAGGCGCCCAAGGCCATATCGAGCGAGACTACTGCTTCGTAAGACTGAGCTCGTCGATCAGACCATCTTGAACGGACCCCCTAACTAACAACTGATACAATGCCTTACGAGACAACGCCTGGGCGTCGGAGAGGCCATCCGTCGTCCGTAAGAGGAGCTTCAAAGCACTACGACATTCGCGGTAGAAGGAGCACTCGGCACGAGGTGTACGGCCGGCCTCCTCCTCGCACGAGTGCACACTTCTCAGGAATGGGAAATGTTTTCGGACATCTTCTTTCCAAAAGGTGCCCACCTCATCCAATCCGCGACACATTCGGTCTAGAAAGGTAATGCGAAGCATATATTGACAAATCTCAATGCTAGGCATAACCAGACCGCCCTCAGAGGGATGAAGGCAACAGATCTCGCGACACACCATAGGGGCCTTGTCTCTCCACAAGAAAGAGAACAAGGTCCGGACTAATGACATTAGTCTGGCATACGGGAGTGGAAGCACAGACAGTCGGTAAAGGAGGATCGGATATATGTGTGAAACACATACCTCCGCCCTTCCCTTCAGGGAAAGTATCCTCCGAGACCACAGTTTACCCGCGATCTCGGCCTTCTTTTGCACCTCCGACCAATTCATTTCCAACTGGAGATCAGGACCGAACCAGACGCCGAGTATCTTGATCGGCCCATCCGTCCAGAGGAAAGGTCCGGGAAGAGAAACTCCTTTCCACGCACCCAACCTCAAGCCCACAGACTCATCGCGGTTGATCTTGGCCCCTGTCACCATCTCATACCCACTGATCTCTTTGCTGACTACGTCAATCTCGGGTCTGCTCGACACAAGAACCGAAACGTCGTCAGCATAGGCAGAATACCTGGCTGAGGTGGAACCCCCAGGCAGGGAAATTCCGCGCAGGACCGGATTCGCCTTTAACTTGCGAAGGAAAGGTTCCTACGCAAGAACGTACAGCAGAGGCGAGAGCGGACAACCTTGACGAATGGAGCGAGACAATACGAAAGGCTTCGATCTTACCCCATTCACTTCCACCAGCGCACCGGGAGTCGCATACACAAGTCGGATCCAGGAGCGAAAGTCGGCTCTGAAACCGGCCGCCGAAAGGACAGCCTCCAAAAATCGATGGTCAACCCTATCGAAGGCCTTGGACTGATCTAAATTGATCAGCGCAGCTTCACTGTGGACTTGTTCTAAGATCAAGCGTACCATATGAAGGTTATCCTGAATAGTCCTACCCTTCACAGCACAAGTCTGTTCAGGGCCAATAAGACTAGACAGGACAAGCTGCAAACAGTTGGCTAAGATCTTCGCCAAAATATTTAAGTCCGTATTTAACATCGTTAAAGGGCGAAAGTTCCCTAACCCATCCCCACCGTTCTTGTCCTTACGCAGCAATTTGATCACACCCCTGGTGAAGCGTTGGCGTAAAGACCCCTGCTTCATCCAGTGGTTGTAAATCAGTTCCAGCAAAGGAACAAAAACGTGCGACAATCTCAAGTAAACTTCGTAGGGCAGACCATCTAGTCTCGGAGACTTATCCAGGCCAACCTGCTTCAGCGCTTCCCAGATCTCCGACTCTGTTATGGGACCCTCGCACCTAGCCGCTTCAGCAGCCGAGAGGCAGGGAAAGTCAGCTAAATAGGCGTCGAACTGAGCAGAGCTCAGACCGGGCTCCCTGGTGAAAAGATCCTGAAAGTAATCACGAAAGACCTCACATATGCCCGCGTTTGTAGTCACGGTCCGCTTATCCGGCAACGTGACGCATGCAATATGTCGCCTAGACGCGCTTCGATTTTTCTCTGCACGCAGTTCAGCGGCCATATTCGTTGCCTCAGAAGACATTCTTTTTAACCTAGCCCTAACTACCAGAGCTTGATCCTTCTTGATAAGCAAGGAGGACAACTCTGACTTAGCTAAAGCTATGTCCCCACTAACACGGGATTTCACAGCCCGATCGACTTTATCTTCTAAAGCAGTTTGCGCCGCTAATCTATCTAGATTGAGTCGACGACTAAAATCGGCAGCAAACGTTCGAATTTTAGATTTAAGATTTCCCCACCAGGCATTTCCCACAACCGCTCCCGTCAATTCCCTTTGGATGGTTAGTAACAGCTGGTCCCGGAAACCCTGATCACCAAAAAGTGAACAGTTCAATGTCCAGTAACCAGCCAATCTAACCTTAGGCTTATCTAAGTTTACACGGACCCGAACAAGCCTATGATCCGTATAAACTATGTAATGGAAACTTGGACACCCTAAGAGCCCTACATCGACTCTCCTAACTAAGACTCGGTCCAGGTAGCTCGCAAGCGTCCCAGGAGCCGAGTAGCCATTAGTTGTCCAAGTCCATGCTACCTCCCGAGGGTGTTCATTCCGGAACTTATCGACCAGATCAAACCGATCGATAAAGTCCCGAAACGGTTTCACGTCCGGGTTGTTAATACCTTGTTTATGCCCTATACGATCTATATCGGGGTCAAGGACGGCATTCCAATCCCCCGCTAAAACTACCCGACGAGACGTCGTCAAGAACGGCGCGATCTGCCGAAACAAAGCAGGCCGCTCGGAATGGGTATTGGGCGCATAAACCCCAATGAGACGTAGAACCTTATGCTTTATGGTAACATCCAGCACGCAAAGTCTGCCCGCCGGATCCGCGAAGACAAGGGTACAAGCAGCCTTCAAAGACCTGCTCACTAGCCAAGAGACACCCCTCGAACGACCATCAAAACAGGCTGAATAAAGGGTGAACCCCTTAGACAGTATGTCCTAACGATCATGAGAAGAAAACCGGGTCTCTTGTAGACAACATACATTCACCCCGAGGCGCTGAAGGTCACGAGTGAGCCTCGCCCTTCGAGACTCGGACCTCAGGCCCCGGACATTTAAACTAGCTAACCAGAGAGCCATCGTGAAGCCGATTAGGGTTGTCCTTCAGGATAGAACATGGCTGGGGTGAGGACACCGACAGCTTGTCCCATCGAACCTGACATCATCTCAGTATCGAGAATATCACTCTGAGACAAGCCACCGATGTCCGCGGGATATGTTAACTTCAGAGCTCTATAAAGGGATGGATGAACGAAAATAGGGACCCTCCCTTTACACTTTTTTGTTTCATCTAAATTTTCTTCTAGGAGAACTACTGATGGGGGCACCACTTTCAAGGAGGCCTTAGCCTCCTCTATCATGCCCCATACCTCCCGCATACCCGGGCCAGTTCTTATAACGGTTAGCTGATTCCGGCCCTTAAAATTTTCCGGCACCTCCACATCTACACCCTTGATGTGCCGGAAGTTCCAAAGAACTTTTAAGGGCATCGGGTTTTTAGTCTGCCCGAAGACCCTGTCAGCCTGATCCCGTGATACGCGGCAGACGTCTTCCCCTGGGAGATAAGGAGGTTTAATCTTCTTTTTTTTTCTTGTCCGTAGCAGATTGTGTGTCAGGACTTCGGTTTCTTTTTTTCTGAGGAGAGTGAGTGGGTGTATGCATAGGAGTGTCTTTCGGTGTAGTAGATGGTGTCATTCCAGAAGGTGTCTTTACGGGTGAAGGTTTGGAGGAACGAAGAGATTTCATGGAAGAGTTTGACAGAGATTTAGGCGGGGGTGGTTTTGTGAATTTTGATGGAGGGTAAGACGGGGCAGAGGATAGGGGGCCCGCTGCCCCCAGCGATTTTTTATTTTTAGCCCGCTTGGCCTCCACTTTCTCTTTTAATATTTTAAGGTCCAAAATTTTACGCCAGCTTGGTTCATTCAATTTTTGTGTCTCAGTTGCTGTTTCAGCATAAGACGCCGAGGCGTCGCCCTCAGAGCTGGTAGAGGGTATGGGGCTGTAGGTGACAATGTCCCCGGGGTCATGTTGGGACTGAGGAACCGCTGTTTGGGTTTTCCCCTTGCCCCTAACCACGAGACGCCATTCCCCCTCATCCTTCTCCTTAACCACACTTGTGGCAGGCGTCGGTTTCGGGGGTAATGTGGGTCTGGACCCAACCGAGGGATTTTCCCCAACGGTCCGCCCCGCAGCTAGGCCCACTACAGGCGCCGCGGATTTTACTTTGTCGGCCAAGGGGGTATTTTGGTCGCCTGTGACCGGAACTCCAGGGGCCTTCTTCCCTGGGCAGGAGGAGGAAAGGTGACCAGTCTCTCCACACCTCCAGCAAGTTGGTCTCCTACTGGTCACTATGACCGGCATTTTCCGGTCACCAAACACCAAACAGTTGGGGACGGACTTGAAGGCCTCTTGATCCAGCATGATATCAAAAGTCCATCCCCCGTTCAAATTGTCCGAGAGAGCCCCTAAAATTTGGCTGTACTGCATAAAAAATGCAGCCAAGAGCTCTCCCGAAATTTGAGGAGGAACCTCGAACACGGCCACCCTGGTCCGTCTTCGGCCTTCGTATTCAGTTCTTAGAATTAGATCTTTTGTGATCAATTCTTTCTTTGCCATGGCCAGACAATCTTCTGGTGTGGGCAGCAGTATGTCCCACATGAAGAACCCTGTACCTTTAATTACTCTTTTGGGTTTTATCCCCAGGGACAAAAGTGATTTAATCACTGTGTCTTTAGTGGAGCGACAAATCTTTTTGGTTTTTTTGTCCACCACAAAAACTGTCACCATTCTCTTTTTGAACACATCGAGCTCCTGGACAACATCGACGAACCCATCTTTATTTACAAGATGGGCGTAACCTTTCGCCTTATCCAGGAAATCCGCCATGTTCAGAATACAACTTGGTGGGGACTTCCAGCAAGAGAGCAATTCCTCGGCTGTCTTACTTTGTGCCTCCTTTGGCACCTCGACATTAGCTTCTCCTTTCTCACTCTGTCAGATTTCGGGCTAATATCAGCCCGCTTCTTGGCAGCATTGTCAAGGGGGTTGGCTTTAGCCGCCGAACCAAAAAGGTCCTTTTTAATATTGGCCCGACTGGCACCGTCGGCCATATTGAAAAACGTGGAGACTACCACCTGCGGGTCTTTTAAAAATTATCGCCAGAAAAGGAGTTTGGTGGGGTGGGGAAAGAAATTATACAAATAAAAAACAAGCCTGGATGTAACAGTAAATTAAAAAAAGGCAATAAACTTTTTGAAAGATAAATAAACTGGGAAAAAAAAACAAACAAAAATTAAACAGGAAAAAAAATAAAAATGGCGCCCAAAGGCAGCCGAAAAAAAAAAAACAAAAACAGAAACTCCTTTTTTTAAAAAAATTCAAGACAAAAAAGAAAAAGTCTGCTTTACAACAAGAAAAAAAAAAGGTTTGCGGCCGAAGCCGCTAAAGAAAATAAAAAAGCAAAAGAAAAAACAAACTAATTAAACCAAAAAAGACGAGAGAAGGCGACCGAAGTCGCTAATAAAATAGGAAAAAACAAAGTTTTCTTTTTCTTTTTTCCAAAAACTGTGCTGAATTTTTTTTTTTTTCTAAAATAACTAGAAAGAAATAAACAATAAAAAAGAAATCGTCCGGTAAGACTTTGTCAAACCGGACTAAAATAAAAAAATTATGAGGGCCGAAGCCCCAAAAATAAAACAAACAAAAAGAAATAGAAGAATAAAATCAAAAAAATAAGACTTAAAGAATAACTTATCAGAATAATCATCTGAAAGACGTCCAAAAAGTTCTTGCAGCACTGAAAGAAAACAAATCGTTAGCAGAAAAAAAAGGTTCGTCGTTCGTCAAAAATTTCAAAAATATCAAACACCCGGTCAAAACAGTCTCTCTCACTCTCCTGTAGAGTGCTATGTCGCCTACTTAATATAGGCCTGGAAGAGTCTATTGTGGAGGTAGTTTCCGGTCTCACAATGCCCCCTTCCAAAGAGTTTTCTTTTTGAAAAGGAGAGAAAAAATAGAAATGTTAATACTTTTTCCTCTTGGGATTTATTGTTTCTTAGCTGGAAGTAGAGATCTTGATGCGTGAGTCACAGCTTTTCGCGAACCGTCTGGCAGTTTATGTAATATGCAAGCGCCTATGCCGTACGTGCTTGCATCACTTGCGACTATGATGTCGAGACTAGGGTCGAAATGTATGAGGGAGAGGTCTGAAGTAATAGTTTTCTTGATCTTCTCGAATGCGTTTTGGCATTCCGGGGCCCATGACCATGGTTTGTCCTTTTTTAAAAGTTGGTTTAGTGGCCCTTTCAAATTTTGCATGTTCTTAATGAACCCTTGGTAAAAGTTAGCTAGGCCGAGGAAGCTTTGTAACGCTTGAACGTTATCTGCGGTCGGAATGTTTCTGATCGCGTTGGCTCTTTCTGATCCAGCCGACAACCATCTTTATTTATAATGTAACCTACGTATTTAATCTCTGGTAAGAAAAAGTCACACTTTGCCTCCTTAAACTTCAATCCGTATTCTTGTATCTTTTCGAATAAGTTTATTATATGGTTCCGGTGCTCTGCCGTAGTTTTACTAGTAACTAGTAGATCATCCAAATAGGCTGTTGCGTAGTCAAGATCACCCAGCATGGCGTCCATGACCTGCTGGAAAATTGCAGGCGCAACCTTTCCTCCAAAAGCCAGCCTGTTGTATTTGTACGACCCTCTATGAGTGTTTATGCAGAGCAATTTGGAACTTTGTCCTTCCAACTCTATCTGCAGGCATGCGTCTGAGAGGTCGATTTTAGAAAAGATTTTTCCAACATTGAGTTTATTGAAAATTTCTTCAGGGCTTGGTAGAGGATAGTGGTGATCTTGCAAGGCATCGTTTAACCCTGTGGAAAAATCTGCGCATACTCGTATTTGATTGGACTTCTTTTTTACGTACACCGTAGGTGCTGCCCACTCGCTGAAATGTGTTTTTAACAGAATACCTGCTTGTTCGAGTCTATGTAACTCTTCATTGATTTGTTCTAGAGCAGCGAAAGGGACATTCCGTTTCTTTTTGAATACCGGTTGTGCACCGTTCTTCACCTTGAACTTAGCTTTCATTTTAGTACATTTCCCAAGGCCGCCAGAAAAAAAAACCCGTGAAAAGTATTGCTTGAGTTCCTTTTTTAGATTTACCAAATTGCTTTGTATCTTGCGACAAAATGTACTCATTGGGCAATCCCAAAGATTGAATTTTTCTATCCAATCAGTTCCAAATAAGTTGACTGAAGTTTTTAATACGTAGGCTTTGAGCTTTTTGGTAACTCCATTTAGTGTTACTGTAAGTATTACCTCGCCTAAAATGTTAATCTTTTCGCCAGTTACGGATTTTGCTGTTTTATCCGTTTTTAATAAGGTCGGCTTGTTCAATTTTCTCCAAGTACGTCAGTTAATGGTTGAAATATCAGAATCCGAGTCAATTTGGTATTTAATGGACTTATTGAAAATATCCACTGTTACATATTGTCTTAAATTCCTATCGACAATATTGTCCGATTGAGCTTGCCTAATTTTATTTTTGGGTTTTCTCGTTCTGTTGCGTACCAGCACGAAGTTAAAGTATGACCACTTTTATTGCAATTTTTGCAATATTTTTTGTTCTTAACTGGACAGAATTTCATCCAATGCCATTTACCACAATGGTAACATGTTCCGGGCGGTTTCTTTAACCTATTTCGGTTTTGGTTACTGCGTAATTTAGGACATGAGATTTGCCTTTTGTCTTTTTGAGGGGAATAGGAGGTAGACTTGCTTCTGATTTTATTAATCAGAGTCACACCTGATTCCTCGACAGTGTTTGAGTCACGCTTTACAGAAATTACTCTTTGACAGTCTTCTGCTAATTTTTGGAGAGTCAATCCTTGTTCGTTCTCAAGCTTAGTCAGTACCCGTCGTCTGACTTCGGTGCCTTCTGCAGATACTAGACCTTGTGCGAAAATTAAGCACTTAAAATCATCGGCGTCAGTTCGGCTAGTTTAAAATCATTACATAGCTTGTTCACCGATGTTGCAAACGTTAGAAAATCGTGCTGGTTGTCTTTGACTGTGTTCAGGCATTTCCAACTTTTGTGGAACAAGGTTGTGTTAGGCCCGAATAATTCCGATAGGAGCTTAATAGTCTCTGAAAAATCCAATCAGTCGTTTTCTTGGGTAGTATGAAGTCTACGAACCTACTATGTTCTGTAGTTTCCACTTATCTCAATAATAGACGTACCTTTTTTTTACTGGGCCATTGTTCACAGTCTACGTTGAAAATATCTTCGTAGCGCCTGTAAAAGGCCTGGAATGTTTTGTCTTCCTCTGGTACGTATTCAAAGATTTCCATTGAGTTGTAGATTATACTCTGGGAGAATATTGTATCTTTTTCAGAGTTTGAGCCTTTTAATGCATTTACGAGTAATTCTTTAAGTTATTTCTGTTGTAATTCAGCATTCTGAAGCGTAATTTTGGGGAATTCCATTTGCTGTTTATGTAAATCCAAAAATAGTTGCTGTTGTCTTTCTTCTGATTTTTGTTGCTGGTCCAAATTTAGTTTTAACATTTGGGCAACTACTTTTTTCAAATCTTCCATATTTAAAAATGACAGCGCTTTTTTGTTTCTATGAAACATGTGTACTAAGAGGAGGTACACAAAATAATCTTGATAGATTTGTTCCTTTTTTTTTCTTTTACAGAAAAAAATATGGACAGACAATAGTTAAAATAAACTAATTATGTGTGTTTACCTTTTTTTCCGTGGTTCCGTTAATTTTGACGTAATTGAATAATTTTTCACTACACTTATATATATATATATATATATATATATATATATATATATATATATATATATATAGAAAGGTACAAAAAGAAGAGAAAACTCACCTCGGTGAATTTGAGGGGAGAATAATTTTATGCCAGAGTTCAACTCAGTTACATAAAAAAAGTTTGGATAGTTTTTTCCGAAAACTTGAGTACAATGTAGTCCTTGATCTTGTGTTGTCAACTGTTTTTTTTGTGTGTGTCGGTGTGTAGAAATCGTTCTCGTATTGGACAGACTTTAATATTCCGTAGATGTCGAATCGCTAGTTTTTCGATGGCGTTTGGTATTGGAATATATGTAGACGCTGGGTGTTTAGCTTTTAAATTGCTAATGTATTAATACCAGCTTAATTTCACATTCAATACTGCTGTTGGAATGTTTGGAGTTTCTGTGTATTTTTAGAGTACTGTCGCTATTTATACGGTGAGAACGAAATTCTTGAATCTTCTCTGTTGCCACTGTTGTGGGACTGGCAATGTATTGCGGTTTTTCGACGTGAAAGCGTTTCTAGAATTTTTCGTCGACCCAGATGTTTGATTGGTAAGGTATTTAGGTTTCGTCGTGTGTGCGTTTCTAGATTCCGTCTTCGCCACTGATGTGAGTTTCGCCGTGGTTGCGTTTCTAGAATCCTCATCGCCACTGATGTGGGTGCCAAAGTTGGGCCCACAGAAGTAAAACACGGAACACGGATTACATGTAAGAAAGATATATTAACAGCAGGTTACAGAGATAGTGTAAGCAGAGCTTACTATAAGTTAGTGCCCAGCACTGGTAGTCATACTAGACTCTCACTGTATCTCTGTGTCAATCTCTATCACTCTCCTGTAGAGTGCTATGTCGCCTACTTAATATAGGCCTGGAAGTGTCTATTGTGTAGGTAGTTTCCGGTCTCACAATAGTAATGAAGTTAAAGTATTACTTATTTGAAGACTTTCTTCTCTTTAGAGATGAATATTCTTGACTCAGATTTATGTCTACGACTAGACTTTAAATCATACCATTTGTTATCCCTTTATAGATATCTACTTTTTTCTATAACAAATCGTTGAAAAAAATCAAGAACTATATAATTAATTATAGATCTGTGCTGATAGATTAATTTGGTAATGTTCATCACGTTTTATTACTACTTATTTTAATAGCCATCTGCGGTCATAGCGAAGGCGATGGATTCTCCACCACCTACCATTCAGTCTTCTCTAGTTTTTAGCTATCTTTGAAAGCCAATTGTTATTGTTTTGTAAGATAGTTCTCGTTGAACTAATCCTCTACCTCCTCCGGATCTGCACATATAAAAAAGATCAACATTAGATTTGAGGTAATCCATGTGGTGGCAGGTCATACGCTTTCTCGTTTTGTCGTCGATTCGGTTAATGTCAGCAATGGTCTAGTATAAGGATGTTGAAACTTTATAACATTACAGAGAGAGCCATTTTTTTATGGCCGATATTTATTATTTTTTTTTAAATTCAGCTTGCTCTTCAAAACCAAAAGCATTCGTTTATAGTATTCTTCTCTTATCTTCTCCTTCATTTGGGTATGCTGTATTCCTTCTCCTTCGCTAATTCCTAAATACTTATAGGCTTCTTTTAGTTCCAGCTCATTATTATTATTATTATTATTATTATTATTATTATTATTATTATTTGTGAAGTATTAAAGTGAAAAATATCATGATGTCATTTATGACCGCAGGACTCTTGTTGTACAGCTCACAGATTATGAAGATCTTTATCTATGCCAAGATGGGGTTATCTTAGGTCTATCAAAAACTTTTCCAATCAGCAATGTGGGTGTTTATTATTTTCATTATTTTTTCCTTTGATTTCTGTTCTATACTCATTTCCTTCCGTATCTCAATCACACACCTGATGTAAGAAATGGCACCATGACATTTTCCACTGAGCATTTCTATAAAAAAAATACATAAAAACAACCTAAGATCCTACATATTTTACATAGGTAACGCCTTTCATAAGGTGTGAGTTGTACTTGTACGGACAATGTTTTCATTTCCTTTAGTTATAGACTAAAATATATGGTTTCAATGGGTTTATCAAAACATTTTCTAATCGACAAAGTGGTGGTTTATTATTTTTCTTATTAGTAGTAGTATGATTTCCTTTGATTTCTGTTGTATTCCCTTACTTCTAAGACGAGGCATTGTAATCATTCACCCTATTTATATTGTTTGTACTGTTTTCCTCATCTTTGTTGCCATATTCACAATGTCTCAGCTGCTGTATGCCCTGTTTTTTCCCAGGTGATTAGAATTTCAAACTGAATTCTTTGTTTCATCCACTGGGATAGAATGTCATGATTAAAGCCTGTGTGTACGCTACCCCATGCAGTTGCTGTAAAGGATATGAAGGTGAAACAGACTGTGCCCTTAAGATAAGATTGCAGGAACCCCATAAAGGTGTAACATGGGGGAAATAGTAAAATTAGGTGTAGCTGATCACATATGGAGAGAGAAGGGAGATCACTGTCCCTTGTGGGATGACATTGAAATAACAGACAAGAATATCAATAGAAAATACAAACACTTAAGTAATCACAGCATATGCTAGGCCACAAAAATTTCTTAATCTAGCCAAGCATAGAAACGAATACAATATGGGAACCAGAAATAGGAAGTGCTAGAGAAAACAATCATAACAAAATGGTAATGAGCTCTGGTAAAAAAAATGTTTACTGAGACATTAGATTTATAAATACCAAAAACTCAATAGGATGATGTCCTCGACGACACATGGCCCAGTGGATAAAAGCATTTGAATTCAGTGACTTGACCCAAAGAGTTGTGAGTTCAATACATGGTCGCAGCAAAGATGATAAAAAACGTAGATAGTTGAGTTAAAGGGAGATAACTGTGACATCAGAAAAACGCATCTAAACAGAAGCCTAAGATCAGAAATGGCTTCATGACATTTTCTACTGATCTTTTTTTTTTTATAAAAAAAACAAACAAACTAAGATAAATACACATTTTACATAGATAAACATCTTCACCTATTGAAATTCCCTTTTAATTGTGTTTTGGGTTTCCTCCGTTAGAGAATAAATTTTCTTATTTCTTTCATTTTCTGTTAAACAGATAATCACCCAGTCTTCTCTAGTTTCCTGGTATCATTGAAGATCAATTTTCTTGGTTTTTAAAGAGAGTTTCAGTTGAAATAATCATCTGCCTCATTGGGATCCCAGCGCATACAGATGATGAACATAAGGCTTAGATTGATGCATGCGGCGGAAAGTGAAATGATTTCATGTTTTGACATCTATTCAATTAATGTCAGCTATTGTCCAATTTAGGATGTTGAATCTGTATTGCACGACTGGGAGCGCCAAAGCGTTTATGGCTGATATTCTGTTTTCTGAATTCAAATCGGTATTTAACAACAGACGCACACACATGTAATATTTTTTTCTTACTTTCTCCTTTATTTGTTTATGTTTCCTTCCATCTTCCTCACTGACTCCTTGGCAGTGATAGGTTTCTAGGTACTTGTTCCTGTTCGCTAATAGTTGTGACACAATCTAGAGTAGTTGAGTGTCTTTCTATAATTCTTTCTTTCTTGAATTTTACTTTTGTACATTATGCTAACCAAAAATTTATATGGAAGATCGCCTTCGACTCATGTCTTTGGCAAAGAGTTCGATATCATCCATGTAGATTAGGTGGATTAAACGCATTTCTTTTTACATTGTTTTCATTGTTATTAATATTTTGTTCATGTGTAAACGTGTTTAAGGACAGACAGAAATGGTGGAATGACAGGAAGTCGCCATGAGTTATTCCTCATTAGATATCCAAACATTTGGAAATGGCAGTACATTTGGCGTGATTTAGATATAATATGGCTTTACAGTTTCATGCTATATGTAAGGTAATTTATTTATCAATGATGTGACTTTCTAGATTTCCAAAGCCTTAATAATTCAAGTCGGGGACCCTCTATCAAAGGATTTAAGGTAATCTACCCAAGCTGTGCTGATATTTATACATGTCTCCTGCAATTTCCCAGTATCACTCCGTTTCATTTATTAGGATTTAATCTTTGCATCCATATGAACCTCTTCGATATCTTTTCTGTTCTTGATGATGTATGTTGTTTTTTTATCGAGATAAGTATAAGTAATCAACTTACATCTGGTGGAAAGACATGTTATTGATCGATCTTTTTTTTGCATCATCTGTTTTACCTGTTTTTAGTAGGAGATATGTGAACGTTTTTAGTGATTCATCTTGAAATTATATTAGCTAGCATTGATAAAGTTTGTGAAAGAGTTTGAGGAATTTATTTCAGATGATAAAACCAAAGGTGTGCATACTGTAATTTCCATTTTGAAGATTTTATTAGATCGTGATTCAATTGATCTTACACAGGTTTTCCCTTCATACTTTGATGTTCTCGTTTGAATTCCTCTGCATTGGGAGTATATTCTTCTGGTTTACTCCACGTATTCAACCAAAATTCTTGGCCTTCTTTAATAGCTGGAGGAGTTATTACGTCTGTAAGTGCATTCCAGGATGTTATTATTATTATTATTAATTCCTTCCTTTGATTTCTTGAGTGTACACATTACTTTCCGGGTCCGCAGAGAGACCTAAGATTACAAATAGCATCATGACACTTTCCACTAACAATATATATATATATATATATATATATATATATATATATATATATATATATATATATATATATATATATATATATATATATATATATTACATAGATAAAGCCCTTCGTAAAGTGTGAGCTGTACGTGTGAGAACAGTTTTTTTGCATTTCTTTGAGGCATGTACTTCCAGGAATCCCTTCAATTAGTCAACTGGAATCTTTTCCGACCAATCCCAGGTTCCAACTACAACAGGGATTGTTGATGTTCCCATGTGTCCCATTATTGAAATTTCGATTTATCATTATTATTATTATTATTATTATTATTATTATTATTATTATTATTATTATTATTTTCTTTGCTTTCTGGCGTTTACACATTTCTTTCCGGGTCCCACCCAGGGACCTAAGGTTAGAAATGGTATCATGACACTTTTCACTGACAAAACAAAACAAAATAAAATAAAATAAAATAAAAATTACATAGATAAAGCCCTTCGTAAAGTGTGGGCTGTACTTGTCAGAACAATTTTTTGTATCTCCTTGAGGCATGGGCTTCCAGAAATCCCTGCAATTAGTCTACTGCAATCTTTTCCAACCAGTCCTTGGGCTCCAACTACAACAGGGATTGTTGATGTTCCAATATGCCACATTGTCGAGATTTTTATTTCAAGGTCTTTGTATTTTGACAGCTTTTTGAATATCTTCAAAGATACATTGCAGTCAGCAGGGACTGCCATATCAATAAGGAGGGACCGTTTTTGTTTGTGGTCTTTAATAACAATATCTGGGCTGTTGGATTTGATTGTTCTGTCAGTGTGTATTGTGCAGTCCTATAGAATTGTAACAGGTCCTATCTCCGTAACCGGGTCTGGGTGGTGTTCATACCAGTTTTTTTCAGTTTCCCGTAGAAGTTGCAGATTTTCCAGTGCAGATATTGGCCCACTCTGTCATGTCGGGTTTTATATTCAGTGAGTGCCAACGTCGTGCAACCTGATACAAGATGATCAATCGTTTCTGGATATTTATCACAGAATCTGCATTTTGGGCTGACACAATATTTTAGTATATGTGCTTGATAATTCCTAGTTAGCAAGCATTGGTCCTGCGCAGCAAGGATAAAACCTTCAGTTTCCGCTTTCAACCCTGTGCACCATTATTGAAATTTCGATTTATTATTATTATTATTATTATTATTATTATTATTATTATTATTATTTCCTATGATTTCTGGTGTGTACTCATTTCTTTCCTGGTTCCTCCCAGAAACTTTTTTAGAAATGGCATCATGGCATTTTCCACTGAGATTTACATGTCAAAATAAAGAATCATAGCGCCCGGGAAAATTTTCACGTTCACATAGGTACGCAGACGCTTAGACACGTATACATAAATACATGCACATAAGAGATATCTATATTAGTCTGTTCAGATACTTTTCAATATCTATCTCTCTTTCTCTATTTTGATTCGTTGAAATCTGAAATTTGTGTTTCAGTATAATGTCTTAATTGGTTAAAATGCATGAATCAAAAAGAAGAATGTTGAACAGCAATGTAAATTCAATCCAAAATAGTGACAGTTAATAGACTAATACATAAATTTATAATTAGCAAAGGCTTTTGAATATTAATTTGATCCTGGACTTACACTTAGAGTAAACCACCTATATAAGGATATAAAATGATTTCATTCATCATATACAGTCCTGTTCGATAAAAGTGACTCACCTTATCCTTTCAATTTAGCTCAACTTTCGTTTCATCCGAAAAAAGAACATCCTTCCAGTCTTCTACGGTGAAATAATTGTAATAGAGAGGCCATTCTCTTGGCTTTGTTGACTTTGTTTATTCGCGGCTTAAAGATTTTTACCATTGTTCTAAAAAGATTTGTAACCTTGTTCTAACGGATTGTTGAAGAGGCAGGACTAAGACCTTGCTCTTCGCTTAGACTGGCTGCAATTACTTAGCTAGTTATAGTCCTATCTTTCGCAACTTCTCTCTTGATTACCCTGTCAGTTCAATCATCAATCTATTTCTTTTGTCCCATTGTTTCCTTCCTTGGAGCAGGAGTGGCATCACTATGTGCCCTAAGCACTTGAGAGACAGTCGATTTCGAGGTTAAAGCAATGTCTGCAATTTCTCTGGTAGATTTGCCTGCTTTTGTGAGTGCAATAATAGATGACTTAAGTGGTCATTTATATCCAAATTTATAATTATCAATAGAATACCTTAGGGTGAATAAACTTTTTTTTCTTAGGTGCTCGGGAATTATTTTAACCCCAAAAACAATAGTCAAAAAATAATTTTAGTAAAAAAAAATCAGGTGAGTCACTTTTATCGAACAGCACTGTATGTTGTAGCATACCTTCGGGCGGTAATGGGTATGTCCCCGTTTTCATAAATATAGTAGTAAATCATTTATCTTGGTCTGCTTTGTGGAATTCACTTGTCTCACTTTTAGCAGTTGGTTACTTCTTCTAGGCGCCGCTAACGAAACTTACATACGTTGTCCTTGTTTTTAGTATTGTCGTTTATTACCAACATTCGTGTGATTATTTTATTCAGTAACTATTCAGTAAGTTGCAAAAATATAGCATTAAAAAGGAGAATAAGACAAGGATGTATCTTCTCGCCAGATTTATTCAAAATTTACAGCGAGAGTTAAGTGAAGTAGAAGACCTAGCAAGATTATCGGAGGTCACAACGTTAACAATAGAAAACACTAGATGAATGGTGTCGATGGCAGACACAAAGAAACAAGGTATGAAACATACGTGCGAAGAAAGGCCTAAACAATTTTGTAAAGACAGTATGTAAGCAAATGGATATAGCTCAAGATGGGATCTACAAATTGGAGATGTCACAAGGAAGTGTCATAAGATATGACGGAAAATGTGACACCAAAAACCGAAAGTTCATTGAAATAATAAAAGATGAGATCGGAAAAATAAAAATAAAAATATTAAGCAACAGAAAAAAACATTCATTAGAAACAAATAATTAATTCTGGACTGCTATATAATAACAGACGTCTTACATGATAGTGTATTCTATACAGACGAAGATGATACTTGAGGCAACAGATATGTGGTTTTAGAAGAATAAAATAAAGCAACAAATATGTAGTTCTAAGAATTCTGAAAATACCACGGACGGTATATATAAGAATTTTTAATTAAAATAAAAAACAAAAAAGAACACTTACACCTAGAAACAAAAAAGGATCTTTTGAAATTAGTTGCGTATATAATGAGGAAAGAGTGTTCGGAGAATCTGACACTCATTGAAATTAATGAGAGTATGCGATGCAGAGATAATCAGTCAGTCACTTACCTAATGAGATTGAGTAAATAAATCGATCAGGATCTGTAAGTGATAGTAAGAAAACAGTTGGTAGAAATTGGGGAGAACCGTGATCGTATAAAACCTGAAAGTACACAGCACATAAAAAGAATAAGAATAGGAACTTTTATATAAAACGCAAAGAGGGAAAATATTGAAGTTATTGCAATGACGATTTCATTATGATTGAGAAAATGTAAAAGATTACAACTCCACCTCAATATCTCTTGGAATTAAAACGGTAAAAAATCTGCTACACTCTAAATAGTAAAAGTTAATAAATATATGTATGTCAACGCAAAGTATAATGTAGAAATTTGTTTAGCCAGCATTAAGTGTAATTTCATTTATCAATTCAAAGCTTAAAGTCTAAACAATAGAAACACCTTTTGTTCTTTTCTTTTTATGTAACTAGCGAAAAACTTAAGAAAATAAGGTTATAAGATGAGGCTTTGTTGTATAGAGACACAGAAAATAAACTAAAAATTTTTCTAGACAACTTAGAAAGCGACGAGAAAAGAGTAATTGAGAATTATTAAAGACAATATATGATCTTCAGCCAAACGGAAAATCCAAAGTCAAAACAAGGAACTTGGCTATCAAAATCAAGACGGTCCTGGGTAAGACGATAAACTACATCCAACAGATCAGGGGGTTTTGAGGAGCGTGTACCAACTCTTAATTGCAGTTGTTCCCGGGTCCAACCTGATCCAAGGTGGTAGAACATGTTACGGTCCCAGCTATGGGCAAAACAGTACATCCCTAAATTGGGGCCTAAACAATAGGAAACGGTAAAATAGGTTTTAATACCAGAAATTCTTTGTAAAAAATTATTACCAGCAATATATTATATCCAGCAAAACATTTGAAAAATAAAAAAAGTCACCAGCGATATATTTTGGAGAAGAAAATATTACCAGAAATATAATTTTGAATGAAAAAATGAAACCAGAAATACATTTTTTTTTTAAATAATGTCAGCAATAAACATTTTGTCGGCATACAATAACACATTGATTTTGATATGCCGTAAACCAAACCAAACCAAACCAAACCAAACCAAGCTGATCCAAGTTAAAATATTTGGGTCGGTCGACCGTCCTGGGTATGCTGATAAACTTTATGCGCGTCCTGGGTAAGACGACAAACTACGTCCAACAGCATGGCCTCTGTTCCGAGAGGGTGTTGAGAAGCGTGGAACCACCTCTTAATTGCTGGTATTCGTAGGTCCAGCTGAATCACAGTAGGCCTGTTAGGGTCCCTACTATGGGTAAATAGTTACCCTCCCATACTGGAGTCAAATCACAATAAAATTTAAAAAAAAAGGTTTTCATACCAGAAATACTTTATTAAAAAGTATTACCAGCAATACATTTTTAAAAGAAATACATTACCAGCAATAAAATGTGTCGTCATTAAATAATCCATTGAGATTGATGTGCCGTAAAACAAACCAAACTAAAAAAACAAACAAAAAAAATGGTTAGGGTTGTCTCGGATGAGAGAAATGTGCCGCCTAAAATATTCCAGAGGATAAATAAAAAAAACATGAAGATATAGATTTTTGGAAAATAAAGAAACATTGACGAAATGTTATGTATTATCACGCCTCCTATTTGGCAGTGCATGCTGCAAACCTTCATCACATGTGAAGATGATATATATGTTGGTCGACAGCTGGATGTCAAAAATATTATAGACTGAACAGGTGATTTAAGGAAAAATTGTGTCCGAATGACACACATCATCGTAGGTTTTCTTTTGTTTTTAACAGAAATAGAGGTTTATCCTTTCTTTCGTGTTTAGGATTGAGCTTCCGGTTCCTTCCAAATCCTACTTCAGCTCTATACTTTTAAGGAGTCCGCATAAACTCACTTTTCACTCTTTATGAAAGTTTCAATGCAATAGGAGTAGATACGACCGAGTATCGTCCGGTTCGCACTCTTCCCCAATTTTTTGAACGGGAGTAGAAGTTTATCCCTTGATTTAGAGATGATACCCTTGTCTTTTTTTTTTTTAAACAAGGAAATTAATAACAATTAGCAGAAATTAGCAAGTCCTACTAAAGAAAAAATATTCGATTCAAACAGTAATTTGTGCACAGACTGGTAGCCATAAGCTTTGATTTGGAATTGATTTTTCTGGTGAAAACAGAGGGCAGACATGCTGGTTCGATTCATGTTGGGGTCACAAGCTTTTCTT
>OZ010594.1:61973485-62003485 GCA_963932145.1 Acanthosepion lycidas | reverse complement strand
GACAATCTCTATTTCGCGAAATCTAATGCAATTGGTTTGTATGCCGTTGTTTGGATGAGAGAGTGGACAGTTTGAGAAAAAAAAATAAAAAAATAACGCAGTGATTGGATCTACATAGGTTTTCATAAGTAATTAGTTCACCATAGATTACTCAGCCATTTTAAAATCTTTGCCGAACATCTTCAATCTGTTATATACGTTATTTACACTTTTGTTCTCGCTGTTAATAAAGTCACAATAACACAGATACCTATATATATCTCTCTCTATCTCTCTCTCACTCTCTCTCGTTTTTATGTGTCTCTTCCATTTACTCCTCACGATGTTTGGGGCGACACTTTGTCACATATCTACTTCCTTGTATAAAATAGTCTTGATAGCGATTGAGCTCATGAAAAAAAATTCATATATACATATACATACATATATATATATATATATATATATATATATATATATATATATATATATGTGTGTGTGTGTGTGTGTGTGCGTGTGTGTTTGTATGTGTCTGTGTGTGTCTGTGTGTGTGTGTGTGTAACCCACTACCCCTGATAACTGGAAATTTTACAAAGAAACATCGATGTTAGGATAAACATTGATATTTAATAAGTTAAGTAATCTTTTCGCATAAACACACACACACACATATTACACACACGCCCACAGACATGCACACACACACATATATACACACACACACACACACACACACATATATATATATATATATATATATATATATATATATATATATATATATATATACCACTTTAAAGTTCCATTGTTATAATTTATTTCACCAGTTAATTTATTTTTCTCTGGATCTAAGACTTCATTTTCAAGGGAGAAGAAATTAATTTAAAATTTCCACTTTTGAAAGACAGTATTAAGTTTATATATAGTAACATAGAATGTTGTGAGGAATAGTGTGAGATATATGATCGAAATTAGAGAGGGAAAGAAATTTCGACCATGAACCTCACACTATGTCTCACAACCCTCTATGTCACCCTATATATGTTTTTCACTACCTTTCAAAAGTGTAAATTTTAAATTCATTTTTTCACCCTTGAAATTGAAGTCTTAAGATCCAGAGAAAAATAAAATCTCCCGTGCAATAAATTATAACAATGGGACCTTAAATACCAAGATTTTCGTTACTTAATTTATATATATATATATATATATATATATATATATATATATATATATATATGTATATATATATATATATATACACATATCTCTCTCTCTATATATATATATATATAGAGAGAGAGAGAGAGATAGATAGATAGATAGATAGATAGATAGATACCAGTGGACATTGAAGTCAGCACACATGGGTGACAGCCTGTTTCATGCTAAACGCAATCGTCAGAACATTGCTTTTGGCATTAAACCGAGTGTCGCCTCTGCGTCCTTTTATATTTACATAAGCTTTATCCAATAAATATACCATACCTTAAAACTATATTTATTTTATACAGACTACATTCTCGAAAGAATATTCAGAAAATATGTGTGACTTCTAATATACAGGTTGTCCAAATCACTTGATATAATTAGATTTACTTTTCACTTTCTTTAGATTACGCTGCGCTTAGGTTGCAAGCTGGGGTTTTACGGACAGTAAATTCGTATGTTCTGTCAATTTTCAACATCAATTGTAAATATCGCCTGAAAATATGTTCATAATTAACTAATTCCTGCAGGTTTTTGCTTACAAACTGACTTCAGAATATTACTATTTCAAATAAATTAAATATCTTATATAATAGATGCATTGATTGGAAATTATATTATATCTATATCTTTGTCTCTATCTATCTATCTATCTATCTATCTATCTATATATATATATATATATATATATATATATATATATATATATATATATATTCAAACCGGAATTTTAATCATGAATCTTCACAAGTAACATATGCATTTTTACTGTATTTGATAAGTAAAAACTCTGTAAACTATTATAGAAGTTGACGAAAACAAACTACTTAATGTATAAAATTTGTTTGGTCATTTCTGAGATCATAATTAATAAGACAAAAATAGATAATATATTTTAACACCATAATACTGCTAGGAACAAATTATAAAGCAAAATGTTTTAGATTTGCATAGTTTATTGAAAATCACGCTAACATTGCTGCACTGCATAATTAAATACATCATAATATAGTTAAATTATTCAGTATAATGTCTCTTTGTAGTAAATAGAGTTCTTATTTGAAGACTCACGGAGTTACTAATAATGAGATTGTGATATCAATCTTGTCCGTATATAATTTGTAAAGTTTCAATAAATTATCAATTTTATAATCTGTGCTATAAGGCTTTCACTGAATATCACAATGAAATGTCATTGCTCTGATTTTGAATTTAAACTTAATCTTAAACACGTTTTCTCAAAAAAACTTAACGCTGTTGAAAAAAATATTTTAAGCCTTTATTTATTATGTCAAACCTGAACTTTCAAATTTGAAATGCAATACGACGGTTCCAAATTCGAACAGACATAATGTTCAGGACATAGGCATTTACTACTGTTAATGTTGAATAGATTCGATAAAGTCAAATTGGCAGTATATCTTAAAAATAAGCTTCAATTTGTTTAGTTGGACAGGAAATAACTTGTTATTTTAACGACTCCAAAGCAATGCTGTTCTCTTTAAATCGTATCAGAGATTTTTTTTTCTGCTTTTCTTCAGCATAGTTGATGCTAACATCCACCAAAGTAACACGTCCTTGGTTTAAATTTTCACCTTTACATGAATTGTAAGGATTATATCGCGCCAATTGCATAAGATTCTGTTAAGAATGTTGGTTCGCTCTATCTTGAAAGAAATATTTTTTCACCTGAATTTCTCCTGCTCATTTATTCCTGTTCGTAAATTGAATATTGTTGTCACATATGGTCAGGTTCTTCTTAGTTTTGGGTATGACGTTTAACTACACTATGCAGCAGGGCCTTCGATCGGGAGATTGGAGGTTTTGAAGAGCGTGGAATCACCTCTTAATTGCTCTCGTTCCAAGGTTCTCTTTGAACCAGATAGATAAAACCTGTTAGGTTCCTAGTTATGGGCAAATATCGAATCACCAAACAAAGACAAAACACTAGGAAAGTACTAAAATATTTTTTATAGTAAAAATATCAACAATACATTATATATAGAAAAATTTCCAACAATTCATACTTATATTAGAATTATGAAATTATTTCAAAGATTTCAAAAAACTAAAATTGTCGCATTAAATGTCCCACAAGGAGTTGATATGCTGTTAAACAAATCAATCAAGCAGGTGTCTCTGTTATGTATCAAGAGACTGTTGAAAATATACAAAGAAGAGTATGCAATTTTATCAGTCTTGCCTTGGCATCTCGTCTTCAATCTCTTTTCCTTGCACGTCATATCACGTCAATATAAATATATTTTAATTTTTTCACGGTAATTGTTCTGATGTGCCTTCCCCTTAGGTAAATATGTCTTCATTAAATTAAGTTTAGTAATATTTTAACAGGTATCATTACTATATTATTTTATTCTCTCTCGAGAACTCCCCGGTGGAACACTTCCAGCTTATGGCTTTTCTATTAACTACAATCTTTCAAAAATTAAATGAAACGACAATTGTCATTTTATATCACCTTCAATCACGATAATTTATTGCACCTTTTCCTCACTAAGGTTTTCTTAGTTTCCAATAAAGTCGTTAAACCTTTGTGTCTTAGTGGCTTTAAAATTCTTGTTTCGAGTGAAATGATTAAAACTTTTTTTTTTTTATGTTCATTTTGATATAGCATAATCTTTACAGGTATTTCAATTTAATCCATACTGAAAGGTACTGCATAGGTAATTGATTTTGCATGTCCACCTCTGAATCCTGTTAAGTTCAGACATAATTAATCTTTTGCAAGACGACCTATTTAAAAAAATACCTATTTTTGTTTCTTTATATATTAGGTTGGTGGAAAAATAATGACATAATAATGTCGTTTTTTGACGTATTTTTAACGCCAAAAAACGACATTATTACGTCATTATTTTTCCACCAACCTAATAGAAAGCAACAATTTCATTCACGGTTTCATTTTGACTGATTCAATATTGCATACTTGGAAAATAGTCGAATTTATTTAATGGGTAAATTTAAAGAACCAGTCTTCCATTCAATACTCGAAATGCAAAAATGATATTTTATTTTTACATGGTTTCCACATTACAGCATACATAATCAACCTGAATAAGCGTTTTTCGATTTAATTATGTTTAGAGAACCGGGCGATCGAATATATGAAAAGGATTAATTTTATTCCGAGTTCATGCAATTTTCTTTTATTTTTTTCTCTTGCTCTAATTCCTCTCTCTCTCTCCCTCCCCTCTCTCTCTCTCTCTCTCTCTCTCTCTCTCTCTCTCTCTCTCTCTCCCTCTCTGTCTGAAAAATTTCGTTAAACTGTCTTGCCAATGAAAAGCAGGTGCACTGATAAAAAAAAGCAAAGTTCGCCTTGGGAGTGGGAAACAGAAAAATAAAACAAAAGTTTTCGGTGCAAAGCGTTTTCGTCTAATCGATTTTTCTTTTCTCAACACCTTCTTAATACTGCTTTTGGATCTGAATCCATTTTCTCTTTGAAAGAATTAAGAAATTTGTCATATAGGAAAAGTTATTAGATCAATGTCGAATTAGATCAAAAGCATATGTTCCTTGACAATACTTCAACGCCAAAAATCACAGATGCACTTGTATCTTAAGTGGATTACATTTATAAGTTGAATTCATATAACGGGTTATATTAGAATACACTGAATATGAGAATACAAGAACATTTCTTTATACACTTAGGCATCTGTACCATATCCTGTATGTTAACTTCCCGTTTTCATAGTTAACCTATCATTCGTGCTAATAGCAATATTTGTAGACTTTTACGCACTGATATATATATATATATATATATATATATATATATATATATATATATATATATATATATATATATATATATATACAAACATACCGCATTCATCATAAACACATTAACTGTAAAAATGGCATCACATTCTCGAATCCATTCTAATAACATCAACATGTAAAATTTACTCAGTTGGCGCATTGGAATATTAAATTTATTTAATAACTAAATAATACTGATGAAGTTAACTAAACAGATAATGAAGAAATAAATCCGTAAGTATATGCTACAAGAGGTAACGAAGGCAAGCGACACTGAGTGTAACATCCTGTAACCTATCTAAATTGTTCTTCTTTTTTTTTAAAATCATGTGTATAAATGTTTCCATTCTTAGTAAATATGGGCGCCCATACACAGAGATACCAAAAAATAAGAAAAATATCTATAGCAAATTGAAGATTTATTGGTATTTTTCTATAATTCTACAAGTGTCTTCGTAAGAAAGGATATAAAATCAAAGTACCTATACTTCGGTAAAATACAAGAATTGTTAAATAAATTTTTGATGACTAGTTAATTGAAAAAAAATATAAAAAGGTGATCACGTGGTATTCATCATTGTATCTTTCCAGTTGTTACCTTTATTTTTTATTATTCAAGAATTAGGTCGCCAATAAATCATTCAACCCGTGAATTAAAAACAACAGCTACGGCTCCATTAAAAAAGGATTCTTATCTACGACATTTGAAGCTAAAATTAAATATTTGTATCATTCAGATTAATTAAAATGTAACTCTGCTAATTCTTCTCAAATAACCTTTTCAGAAAAATACAATTTTCAAAGAATTTTTGAATAAAAACAATTATGTTGTATTGAGAAATCTTTCAATATAAAATTTATCGATTGTAATACATTGAAAAATTCAATCAGTTTAAATTAGTTTTGAAATACGAAACATTTTGTATATTGGGAATATTAAACTGAATTTATCTTTTTGGAATAAAAACTCAAAAGCTTGAAGTAAATAGTTTAATTTTTTTAAATGTATTTTAGGCTTTAAATAAAGCTATATTTTTGATGACAGATATACTTATGGTGTGTGTAACTTTTGTTTCATGTTTCAGGAACATGATAATAGGTTTTTAATATTTTCACGCCTTCAGGTAAGAATGAATCTGTAATATTTGTCTGCAGGTGCACAAATTACATTTGATCTGTCATTTTTTTTTTTGTCTTGAGGCAGAACAAAACGAATAAATGAGGGATCCCAACCGTACCACAGCATCTTACTCATTGCAGTAAAGAGGGAGGATCGGTTGAATATTGACGCCAGAGGATCGTTGGTTGCGAGGATCGGACAACTTTTGGCCTTAGCCCAGCTGCATACGTCTACCCTCCCCAATTTAGACCCTGCATCAGTCTATATCCATTCACCGGGGAAGAGGGGCGTAAATAACACGTGTAGTACCTGTTTTCCTCCTCATTATACTGTAAGGAAATCTTATTCCTAGAGACTCAAACCTGATGGCGATGCCTCTCATTGCATTAAATATGAAAGTTTTGGGCAATTCCAACTCAGCGTAATGTTTCAGAGTAAATATTGACTTTTCTGTAAGTACGCATGTTGGGTACCTCGACGTGGTTTAATGGTTAGCAAACATATCTCGCTAGAACAATTACAACGGAGTAGCGAGTTCGAGCCTCACTAGGTGCCCTATATTTTCGGCCTTGCGCCAGATGTAAGCTACGCTTAAAAAAATCTTTAGAGCCCATCGAGGTGGCCTAATATTAGGATGGTGCAAAAATAATGACGGTTTTGACGTTAAAAATTGTCAAAAACCGTCATTATTTTTGCACCAACCTAATAGCAAGCTTGTCTCCCTACGAATGTGTAGTGAGTTCGATCCTCACTAGGTGCCCCATACTTTCGAACTTGTGCCTTATCTAAGCTACGCTTAGAAAATCTTTGCGGTACCTCGAGGTGGTGTAATGGTTTGCAAGCTTTTCTTGCTAGAACAATTACGACTGGGTAGTAAGTTCGATCCGCATTGGGTGCCCCTAACTTTCGGCCTTGTGCCACATCTAAGCTACGCTTGGAAAATCACTTAGGGTTCCTCGGCGTGGTGTAATAGTTAGAAACCTTGTCTAGCTAGATCAATTACGACTGAAAAGTGAGTTCGATCCTCACCAGGCTCTCCAAACTTTCGGCCTGGTGGCACATCTAAGCTACGCTTAGAAAATAACTGCCACTTCTAAGATACGCTTGGAAAATCATTACATGTACGCATGCAGAAACGCAAGACCGATCTTTTATCGCATGAAACAACTGTAGGAAGGTACTTAAATAATAACAGCCCCTACGCGGTCTTTGAGCTGTGATCCTAGTATACTATCTGTTCTTACTTCTTCTAAATGTTACGTCGGGTGCCCGGTATCCGTTTATTTCAGCCTATGTAACCATAGTTGTTGCAGTAAAAGAGCTCATGAAGTGAGAGTGGTTGTGGTAACTACTCAGTTTATGTCCCCGGTGTATAGAGAAACGTATGGCAGCCCGCATTAGAATGTAATATGGCGTACGAATTGTCTGTGAATAATGCTAAATGCAAATCAGGAAAATTACCAAAAATAGCGTTCGGATACAAACGTTTGTATAATCTATACATTATTCAACACTACTATCGCATTTTCCAAAATCCCATCATAATCTATTAGGTTGGTTAAAAAATAATGACGTAATAATGTCGTTTTTTGACGTATTTTTAACGTCAAAAAATGACATTATTACGTCATTATTTTTGCACCAACCTAATACAAAGGAAATTTCGCCCATTTAGAAATACATTGGTGGTAAGTAGGACGATTTAAAATACAGCTGGCATGTAAATGTCAAAACACAAAATTCAAATGACAGACTATAACATTTTTGGTAATCCCATCAAAAGCTACGAATAATATTTCGGTCATTGAGAAATACATAGACAATCAATAGGAAATTTGAAATTACACCTGTCACCAGTATGATATATCCGGAAATTTAAAAAGGAACAGAATGAAATTTTCCGTAAACCAATCAGAATTCACAAAACAATTTGAATATTTAGAAATACATAGACGATAATTAGGATGTTTTAAAATAAAGTTACTATCAATATGGCTCTTATGAATAATCAAAAGTGCCCCCATTGTTTTTTACTCTCCTATTTAAGAGAGCTATTTCTGTTTACTGGGACTATAAAAGGGCACTATACGCGAACCTTGTATTCTGAGGTGAATAAAGCTTTCTTAAATCCTACACCTTCGTACTTTTGTCACTACAATGACATCTCGAAAAATTTTAAATGCTAAAACATCACATTACTAAAAATGCCATTAGAGTGCACGAATAATATTTCGAAATACATAGAATTAAAGATAGTGATATCTCTGTGGATATCTCTACGAAATATCTCCGCTATCAGAGAAAGATAAAGGTATTAAAGACACGCGGTTATAGATAACCTGTTTGCAAGAATACTATCCGTCTTTGACTCCGTACATGTGCTCATGTTTATTTTTTTCCTACGAAATAGTAATATTAATTAGCAACACGTCTACATATTCTTTAATTAAAGTTTACCCAATTCCGAACTAGAGTGCATTTCAAAATAGAATTTTACTAATAACCTAGTTAGAATGAGGTGATATATGAGTTGGATTAAATGCGGCGGAAGGTGAAATTTAGTAGGATATAAATTAATCCTTGACTTTATGCAGTTGGGATTGTGGTGTTTACGAAAACATCCAAGCGGGAGCATGTTCTTCAAGATAGAAGATCTTTTCTAAGAATAATTTTCTACCTTCATTTGGAATACGGATGATTCGACTCCGTAGAAATACCACCTTGTCTGCGAATAAAAATGGTCTTAACCAGTGAAACTAGAGAAAGGAGCTCGTTCTATTTCATATGGAAAAATGGATAGTGTATTGAGGCCTTGCGACGTTGCGTTTGGCTGGGAGAAGATGCTGTAGAATGGAAAATTTTTCTTTCTCCACAAGTCTGCGTAAACAATTTTGAACGCTATCAAGCCTCGAAACTGAGCATCACTAATCTGCTACAAGAGAATAAAATACCAGTAGACAAAATCCCAGGATCTTATCCCGAAAGTGGACAAAATTCTAAATATTCTCGTAAATAAAAGTCTCATATGTAAAAAGCAATAAATTTGACATTGAAAATCCAAGGAACTTCTCATTCAAATTTTAATGTCGAATTGATACATTACTAATATTTAATCTATAGACTTATATATTAAATATTTTCTGTTCATACGCTATGTTTACAACTTATTTGAGTAAATGCTCTGTTTTAATTAAACAGCTTTAATCAGATTTACAGGCCTGAATGTTAGAGAAATCTCGTGAAAAAGCATACGTTCTTTGACACGTTTCGATCTCGTATCCCATCGAGAAAGCGTCGCATAGACTGACATGCTGTTAACCATTCAGCCACAGAGAACTTTTCTGTTACCAAAGCCAAAATTACTGCTTATAAACAGCCATCTTCGACCATCTTTTTCGATATTTAATTTCTGCTCTGAATATCCAATATATACAATCGAATGTCAAATCGAGACAACAAATATAGTATTCAATAAATGCACTTATTTAATTCGCACATATCTATGCTCCATTTGTAAGTGATCAATGGAAATGAATGAATGCCAACTGATCGATGTATATGCTGTATTATGATAACATCCGAATGGGCTTTATACATAATTTTATTAGTTTGATCATCACTAAGAAGTGATATAATGGTTATTTCTCTAGATCTCGTCCGACTGAATAGTGAGTTCGATCCGCGATGGGTTTTCCACAATATCCGTCTTGTGCTATGCCTGAGCTACACTTTGAAAATCATTTTCGCTACTTTTACATAGTTTGAAAGCTTACCTTGCTAGATCTGAATTGTCTTCGTTTCTCGTTGGGTATTCCATACTTTCGGCCTAGTGCCATATCTAAGCTACGCTTAGAAAATCACATTGACACATAATCTTAATTTGAGTTCTTCGACGTGGTGTAATGATTACCAAAATTGTCTCGCTAGATCAATTACAACTGACTAATTAGTTCGATCCTCACTAGGGTCTCCAAATTTTCAGCCTTGTGTAAATCTATGCTACGCTTAAAAATTATTTATTAGCTTAGTGCAAAAATAATGACTTAATAATGTCGTTTTTTGACGTTAAAAATACGTCAAAAAACGACATTATTACGTCATTATTTTTGCACCAACCTAATAGGACACTTCGGCGTGGTGTAAATCGTAAACCATCTTTTCTCATTAACGCAATTACAACTGAACAGTGAGTCAGACAGTCCCTATGTGCCCCATAATTTCGAAATTGTGCCACATCGAAGCGACGCTCAGACAATCGCCACAATCTTATAAATTAAGCTGATATGCGACTGGAATTATTTTATCTTTTGTGATAAGTTACTGGTGTTTTGCCATATATTCACTATCCATATATGGTAGAAGTCCACCATATCCCGTCTAACCTGACTTTGTAAAGATAAATCACAGTTGGATTAAGATACTTCATAGAGTAATAGAATCTTCCTAATCAGTTATCTTTATATTTGCTCAAATAGCCTTGCGAAAGTTCATTTATTTTTCATTCAGCTATGACCGGAACAGCGAGGTAAACTTGGCTCTTTAGCGTTAGGTTTCAACCAGTTTAAGAGGATGAATTACAAACCATGGAGAATTTAACATGAAACCATTCCATTAATTTTGATAAGAAACCATGCCAATTCACAGAAAATAGAAAAAATGGAATCTTTGGAGAGACATGGTCATTTTCTTAATTAAGTGACATTGCAGTAAATTATTCATCAAATCAGTTCATACTAAAGAGACGGAAATCTACACAAACCATTTGCCAGAATATCATCCATTGATTTCTCGATATTTGTCTGTATGTATTTTTGCTCTAAGCAGTTATTCCTCCATTTAGCTGTTGGTTAATGCCGTTGAATCTTACCCTAATAGCTAATTTTGCTTTTCCTTTCGTATCATGGACTCACCTGAGGTTACAGTTAAGATAATGAAGCATCGTTAGACAAATTCAAATTGATACTGGCATTTTTAATCGAAACTTGAATGCTTGTAGTTTAAGCAATTATGAAACTAACGAACAATATAAAATGTATTTTTCTTATACAATTTATTTACAAATACAGTGTGCGTTGGGTAAATAGTCGCCATTTTACATTTTAATTTCGCGCATGCGCGTTTTGATTTTTTTTTTATTGTGTCGCCTGCACAGTATAGTAGGATCAGGTAGCACTCTCTGTAAGAAAAATAGCAATATGATGCAATTATCCACCAAGAATTTGGTAACGACATGCTGTACTCTTTAACATTCAAGCCGGAAGCTCCAGTAAGAAATTTTCAGAGTGTTTGGGTGTCCATCTGAGGACAGTGCAGAGGATTCGGAAAGAACTGAAGAGTTGTAATTGCGTTAATGAGAAAAGATGGATTATGAAGGCATGACAGCACGGAAATGTCACTCTGTTCTGATAAGAAAAGAACTCCTAAATTTGTTGCGGAGGGCCGCAAACTCAACACGGAGACCTGCAGCAAGTGCCTTGAAACGGTAATACTGACCTGGGTCAAGAGAGTGGCTGCTGGAAGACCATATGTCTGGCAACAGAATTCTGCATCATGCCGCACAATCAGAACACAGACATGGCTGTCAGACCACTGATGAGACCGCATGAACCCTTACATCTGGCCACCTAACTCCCCAGAGTGAAATCTCTTTAATTATTATATGTGAGTTGAAGAGAGCGAGAGACAAACAGAACTCCTTTTAACACCAAGGAGGAACTGGAGGCAAGGATTATGACAGCATTCACCAACTTGACAAGGAGATCGTCCAGAAACGTTGCAGCAGTTTGTGAAGTGTTCTGCATGCTGTGGTTGAAGTCAATAACGATTATATCGAATAGATTTACTCTTTAGTATTTTAAGACATATTAGTGTAATTGTGGTAAATATATCTGTTAAAATAAGATGTAAGTGTTAGTTTCATTTTTGTGTCATTTAGACGACAATTTATCCATTTCACCTTCTACATGCCTGTGATTGATACTGAAATTTACCGATAATACGGACAGTTTTGTGTCTGGTTTAGAATAATGTTATTGTGCTGATTGAAAATGTGTTTGCTGTTTCGGTTCCACAGGTTAAACTATTTTTTTTATGTTTTCATACAAACTAACTGACGTCGAGATGCTATGAATTCACACTTGAGCTTGCTTGATGTTGCTGTAAATAAAATAATTGGCTAAATATCAGCATAGTATAATGATAAACGGTCGCAAACTTGACACAAACAAAGTTTCATCGTCAAAATCTTTATGTTATTATTAAGAGGAAAGTATTTTTTATTTATCTAAAAAAAATCCTTCTTTCTAACACGTCCTAAGTTTGGTTCAAAGGTCTTGTTTTTTTTTGTTTTTTTTTGTTTTGTTTTTTGTCAACTTTGCCTTAAGTTTGGTTCAAGGATCTCGTTTTTGTTATTTTTTTTTTTTTTGTCAACTTTGTACAACTTCTGGTAATGGGTATGTTAGTGTAGCTGTTTCCGGGGAAAATCCATTAATTCGGAAATTCTTGCAAAAATCAAATAATTGTCTGATTTTAATGAAACTCTCAGGACATTAAAAAGTAGGAATTAGTGTATTTTTGAAATTGTTAATTTGAGAAAATCTTGGTAAAAATATTTTTTAACATCTGTTAGTCCCCGCCTAAATTAATTTTATGAAGTTTTCTAGAATTTCAAACAGTTCGAAAATTGTTTTATATTACTTATTCTTTGGAGAAAGCAAATCATCAGTTTTTTTTTTGTTTTTTTTTTCAATTTTTTTTCGCTACCTCAACTTTTTATAAATTTGCTCCAAATAGTAAAATAGAAACTGCAATAAAGATTTGTTTTCTGGAATTAGAAAATTTAATCCTTTAGCTTTCAATTGAAACTGGGAAAAGATTAAAAAACGATTTTTCATTTATGAAAAATACCTTTAAACTTAGGTATACACAACATTTTCAGGTACCTACCGTAAATTCTATGCAATGGTTACTTTTCTCGCACCTTTCTCTTGTAGAAATCGTTTCCGGCTCCAAGACATCCAATTATCTTTAATATGCAAAACTTTAAACAGAATGTCATTCGACATCTATTGTCCTCCTGATTACTCTTTTATCCTTACGCTCATTATTAATATTTCTATTCGTAATTTTTCCACAGGCTACAACCACTTGAGTCTTTGTAACTTTACTGCATTGCAAGGGATGATGCCTTTCTTTTTTTCTTCTTTTTCTTTGTAGTTTTTTTTTTTTTTTTTTTTTTTTCATTTTCTGATCCAATTCGGTACATGCATTGACATTGTCCATGTTTTTTTTTGTTTTTTTTTTACTTTATTTTATCTTGTTTTTTTTTTATAACTATTGTGAAACCAGAACTACATACACAATAGACTCTTCCAGGTCTATATTAAGTATGCGACACAACACTTTACAGCGAGAGACAGATAGACAGTCCTTGACCCCGATATAGATCGTATAGGACATAAACAAGGTACTAACAACCGGGATGTGAAACCATTTCGGGACTTTATCGATCGGTTTGATCTGGTCGATAAGTTCCGGAATGAACACCCTCGGGAGGTAGCGTGGACTTGGACAACTAGTGGCAACTCGGCTCCTGGGACGCTTGCGAGCTACCTGGACCGAGTCTTAGTTAGGAGAGTCGATGTAGGGCTCTTAGCGTGTCCACGTTTCCATTATATAGTTTATACGGATCATAGGCTTGTCCGGGTCCGTGTAAACTTAGATAAGCCTAAGGTTAGATTGGCTGGTTACTGGAAATTGAACTGTTCACTTTTTGGTGATCAGGGTTTCCGGGACCAGCTGTTAATAACCATCCAAAGTGAATTGACGGGAGCGGTTGTGGGAAACGACTGGTGGGGAAATCTTAAATCTAAAATTCGAACGTTTGCTGCCGATTTTAGTCGTCGACTCAATCTAGATAGATTAGCGGCGCAAACTGCTTTAGAAGATAAAGTCGATCGGGCTGTGAAATCCCGTGTTAGTGGGGACATAGCTTTAGCTAAGGCAGAGTTGTCCTCCTTGCTTATCAAGAAGGATCAAGCTCTGGTAGTTAGGGCAAGGTTAAAAAGAATGTCTTCTGAGGCAACGAATATGGCCGCTGAACTGCGTGCAGAGGAGAATCGAAGCGCGTCTAGGCGACATATTGCATGCGTCATGTTGCCGGATAAGCGGACCGTGACTACAAACGCGGGCATATGTGAGGTGTTTCTGGACTACTTTCAGGATCTTTTCACCAGGGAGCCCGGTCTGAGCTCTGCTCAGTTCGACGCCTATTTAGCTGAATTTCCCTGCCTCTCGGCAGCTGAAGCGGCTAGGTACGAGGGTCCCATAACAGAGTCGGAGATCTGGGAAGCGCTGAAGCAGGTTGGCCTGGATAAGTCTCCGGGACTAGATGGTCTTCCCTACGAAATTTACTTGAGGTTGTCGCACGTTTTTGTTCCTTTGCTGGAACTGATTTACAACCACTGGATGAAGCAGGGGTCTTTACCCCAACGCTTACCCAGGGGTGTGATCAAGTTGCTGCGTAAGGACAAGAACGGTGGGGATGGGTTAGGGAACTTTCGCCCTTTAACGATGTTAAATACGGACTTAAAGAAGATCTTAGCCAACCGTTTGCAGCTTGTCCTGTCTAGTCTGATTGGCCCTGAACAGACTTGTGCTGTGAAGGGTAGGACTATTCAGGATAACCTTCATATGGTACGCTTGATCTTAGAACAAGTCGACAGTGAAGCCGCGCTGATCAATTTAGATCAGTCCAAGGCCTTCGATAGGGTTGACCATCGATTTATGAAGGCTGTCCTTTCGGCGGCCGGTTTCGGAGCCGACTTTCGCTCCTGGATCCGACTTTTGTATGCGACCCCCGGTGCGCTGGTGGAAGTGAATGGGGTAAGATCGAAGCCTTTCGTATTGTCTCGCTCCATTCGTCAAGGTTGTCCGCTCTCGCCTCTGCTGTACGTTCTTGCGTTGGAACATTTCCTTCGCAAGTTAAAGGCGAATCCGGTCCTGCGCGGAATTTCCCTGCCTGGGGCTTCCACCTCAGCCAGGTATTCTGCCTATGCTGACGACGTAGTCAGCAAAGAGATCAGTGGGTATGAGATGGTGACAGGGGCCAAGATCAACCGCGATAAGTCTGTGGGCTTGCGGTTGGGTGCGTGGAAGAGAGTTTCTCTTCCCGGACCTTTCCTCTGGACGGATGGGCCGATCAAGATACTCGGCGTCTGGTTCGGTCCTGATCTCCAGTTGGAAATGAATTGGTCGGAGGTGCAAGGGAAGGCCGAGATCGCGGGTAAACTGTGGTCTCGGAGGAGACTTTCCCTGAAAGGAAGGGCGGAGGTATGTGTTTCAAACATATATCCGATCCTCCTTTACCGACTGTCTGTGCTTCCACTCCCGTATGCCAGGCTAATGTCATTAGTCCGGACCTTGTTCTCTTTCTTGTGGAGAGACAAGGCCCCTATGGCGTGTCGCGAGATCTGTTGCCTTCATCCCTCTGAGGGTGGTCTGGGTATGCCTAGCATTGAGATTCGTCAATCTATGCTTCGCATTACCTTTCTAGACCGAATGTGTCGCGGATTGGATGAGGTGGGCACCTTTTGGAAAGAAGATGTCCGAAAACATTTCCCATCCCTGAGAAGTGTGCACTCGTGCGAGGAAGAGGCAGGCCGTACACCTCGTGCCGAGTGCTCCTTCTACCGCGAATGTCGTAGTGCTTTGAAGCTCCTCTTACGAACGACGGATGGCCTCTCCGACGCCCAGGCGTTGTCTCGTAAGGCATTGTATCAGTTGTTAGTTAGGGGGTCCGTTCAAGATGATCTGATCGACGAGCTCGGTCTTACGAAGCAGCAGGCTCGCTCGATATGGCCTTGGACGCCTGGGTTGAAATGTCTCACTAATGATGAGGCATCACTCACCTGGCTGATGATTCGTGGGGCCCTCTGGGTCGGCAAGAGACTTTGTTCAGCAGGTTTGGAGAAATATCCAAACTGTCGTCGTTGCACTGGGGAAGTCGAGACCATTGGTCACGCCTTTTTTCAGTGCAAGACGGTAGTGCCGTTGTGCAAGTTTGTTGAAGGCCTCATGGTTCGCATGCTGCAGGGAAAGTTCTTTGTCCTGGAAGCCAGTTCTGTTTGTAGCAATGTGGTGCCGCAATTGACGAAGACTGGACACTATGTGTTCTGTTGCTTACTAGGGATTATGAGAGTCGTGATTTGGACGACGCGTCAGAAGGGATACCATGAGGGTGAGAAGTTCACCTCTTCCCAACTGATCTTGTTCTTTAAGCATCAGCTTAAAGTCAAGATAAGGACGGAAAGGCGGCGGCTCCCTTCTTCGGAATTTGGCAAAAGGTGGGTGAATCTTGCGCGAATGTGTAGAGTGAAAGGGGCTGACCTAGAGTGGCATTTGGATGTCGGTTAGGTACAGAATTTTGTCCTAACAGGGTTGAACATAGGCAACCCATCCAGATATCAGGTTAGTTTAGTTTTTGAATTTGATCCTTTAGTTTTTGTTTTTTTGGTTAACTTAGCCAGGGGGTGCATGCTCATTGGTCCCTTTTATTTCTGTCCCTATTTTATTTTCTTTTGTTTAATTCCCCATCCCCTCCCTCGTTAGGTGGTCAGTGATGTCAGTTCTCTGGTGGATACGGGACGACTTTCGTTTCGTGTGTGTGATTTTTCGTATTTGTTGTTGTGTATGAATGTTTGTGTGCTTGCGTGAATGCTTGGAGGTATGAATGCTTTTTTCATTTTTTCATAGTCCCGCATTGATTTCGTCTGGTGAACTGATGTTTCTGCCACATTCATGGTTTGTGGGGGGTTTTATTACTAACACAGTTTTGTTTAGTTTTATTGTAAATATTTCAGTCATATTGTAAATACTCATTTGGGGATCATTTTAAAAGTTGTTAATTTTTTACCCTCCCCCCCCCACGAACAATAGTTGTATATAAGGGGACTAGTTAGGACATCATCGAGAATTTGAGGTATTATGGTGGACGTAGTAAGAAAGGTAGGAGTGAATGTGTTGTTTTGGTGATTGGAATATTGTTGGCGTGTTTGGGTCAGTGTCTGCGACTAGCTAAGTTTAGAATTAAGACAGATGAAGACCGTCCTTCCCCATCCCCCTTTTAGGCCTTGTGCCACATTTTGTATTTATACAAATAAATATTGAGAGACAGATAGACAGTGAGAGCCGCGTACGACGACCAGTATTGGACACTAACATATATTAAGCTTACACTATCTCTGTAACCTGTTGTTAATATATCTTTCTTACAACTAATCCGTATTCCGTGTTTTACTTCTGTGGTCCCAACTTTGGCCCCACATCAATAACATTTCCTTATATTTTTTTATATTTTGCAAATTTTTCCTTTTTAATTATTCCTTTTATTTAATTTTCTTTTATGAATTCATTGAGTCACATTTATTTTTTACATTCTTTCTATTTAACAGCTTATCTATTTCATTTTCTTTTACTTTACGGAGATTTTTTCTTCTATGAATTATAATCGGCGGAGATACATTATTTCAAAGACACTGTTTAACCACGCTCCAAGCATTTTGAAAACAATTTATTAATTTTGCATATTTGACACTTTAAGTATCTTTCTACCACCGGTTTATTAAGATCGACCGGTTTATTGCATATTAAGATAAAAAATACGCACTCGCCTCATTATTGTGACACTCTTGTATATAGAAACTAAGTAATTCCATTATTCCAAAATGACTTCGATTTACAACGTGTTTTTTCTTCTTTTAGGTTTTCTTTCTTTTATTGCCTTACTTTTTTCTGTAATTTTACATTCGTTTTTCACTTATTAGTTTTTACTGCTTCTGTGTATCTCCTTGTTTCCGAATTTTCCCTTTGTTATTTTTATAGCTTATCTGTTTTATTTTCTTTTTCTTACCTTTCTTTATTTTTCTCTTATCTTTCTGTGTAATTCTTTTGTTTCGAATTGCAACTAGTTTTTATTCGTTTTTATTTTATCTGTCTCTTCTATTTTTATTTCCCAATGTATTTTTAAATTTTTTATTTTCATTCTTTCTTCTCCTTCGCTTTTTCTAATTTGGGATTTCCTACCAACTGACATTCACTTGAAAATATTCAAATTTCAGGCTCGATGTTTGAATAGGAAAATCGTTAATTTGTTCCAGGTGACGAGGTGCAAGCCGAGAACCTGTAAGCGTTGCGCAGTTGCAAACACATGACTATGCCCTTTACCCTTTTTGCTAGATCCGATGGATCGAACGGTTGTCTTTAATAACTGACGTTGGGTTTTCAGCAAGCAACTACTAAGTTCAAATGAAATAGAAAATGTCATTACTGAAACCTATGCATGGTCTGAAGCCCAGAGAGGATCATACCGTAAACAGGCTCTTTAGAAAGATATACTCTGGAGTAATGAGCGACGGCTCGGATTGAGGAATCCGGGAGCCGAGTTCGAATTCCTGTCGAATCCATTACATCCACTTACGTGCTAATAACATTAGGAACTGTATGAATACTCTTCTTCTACCACCTACTATCGGTAAATAGCAGCACGGACCGGGTTCCATAGACTTGGATGGCAACTGGTCTATCGCAGAAAGTAATAGCAACCTAACGTTGGAAAATGATCAGCATCGTCACTCATGTATCGAAAAATACATGATCCCCTAAACGTGTATCACTCATGGCAAAAAAAAAATCTTTTGTATTTACCTCTTTGCAAAGCGCAATCCCATTTTAAAAAAAAGAAAAAAAGACAGGAGAATACTTGCATAGTATCCAATAAATCTTGCTGGCAAATCAGTGTGTGAGGCAGAAAATAGCTCTAATATTCCATATCGTATGTCATTTATACTGATGATTATCCAATCAGCTTAAGAGTTGACAATCTAGCCAACAGCGATTACTCTATCGTTTGTTGCAGTACAAATAGATGTATTTTTAAGCTTTACTTTCTATTGCCATTTCAGTTCACTTTCTCTCATTTTTTTTATCCCTTGACACCAAACTATGGGTAAATTGCTATAACACTGACACATACGTTACTATCGGATGAATCCTGTTAACCATGCTATGTGACACAAAGTTTTCCGCAACGAGCTACGTGACATTTACATTCTTCCTAACCAAGCTGCGTGATACTTACACTTTCCGCATCGCTTTCTTCCTTGCCATTTTTTACTCATACGTACACGCAAACAAATCACATTTATTTCATCGTAATAAACAACTACAAGCAAGGAAATTTAACACTTATACACGCTGAGAAAAATTATCGGAACACAAATTGAAACTGTGTTCATCTCTTTGTTGTAATGATGAAAGGTAAACACTGTTTTGTAATCAATAGCTCGAAGATGGTCTTGCCAACAGTTTCTGCTGAAATGTCTTTGAGTGAGAACGCCTACTAAAAGTATCCATTATTGTTAGCAAGTAAAATTTAGCATTGGGAAAGGGTCCAACAATATCAATATTCAGTCTGGAATCTTCTATCAGGTTTGTTGAAATGTCCCTGTAGTGAATTCGTATGTCTATACAGCTTGTGTTTCTGACAGTTATTGCAGATTTGTGTCTATTGCTGAATATCTCTGCCCATGTTCGGCCAAATGAAACGGCAACTGATGAGTTTGGCTGTAGCTTATCTTCCTGGATGTGATAAACCGTGAACGTGATAAAAGATTTGTCTGCGTAATTATGCCTGTATATAAGGTTGGGGATGACCTTTCACCATACCACAAAAATAGTTTTACCTCCAAAAGCAACTGGTAATTCATTTAATTGAAGTGATGTATCAGTATGAACGTTTAATAGATTAGAAACATTTTTCAGTTCTTAGGCGATTCCCTCTTAATGTAGCACATTAACTGTTGCAATTATTGATCTGGGAAAAGTGTTGGCTACAATATTTTAATTAACTGTGATATCACAAATGTCTGAAATGAATTTTAAAATATAACCAAGGTGGCGCATCTCAAGTGGTGAATATTTGTCTCAGTTATTGTGTAAGTCTCTTGTGATCAGTGTATATGGTAAAAGATCGACCTTCTGAGATATGCCGAAAGTGTTTTAGTGCCAGGTATTTTACAAGAAGTTTTCTTGGAAAGGTACTAAATTTCTTTTGCCTTGTATTCAGTGTGACAAAAAAGACGGAAATGGGTTTAGGTTTAACTCTTTTTAATCTGTTGTATGACAGCCTCAACAGATTCTGACGATGGATCTGTCGTGAATGTGAGATGCTTGTCTCCTTTCTCACTTAAATAATTTCGTAAAATTTACTAACACATGTTTAGCATTGAATTCTTCTAGAGTAGGATCTTGCAATATGATTTTTGCATTTATATCCTTGTTGTGTTTTTAATAAATTAGTACGCGGGATAAACAGTTTTGAACATTTCGGTATAAACTGACGATAATAATTAGTCTACCCAATAAATCCACGTGTTGCTTGATTGATGTGGCCTGCGGATTTTTTTTTATTACGGCGATATTCTCGGTGGAAGGAGATATGTCCGTTTTATCTATTTCAGAAGGGGAGTTTGTTGACTTTAAATTCAATTAAATGGATTTCTCGACGTTCATTTTGTGTCCGGTTTGAAGTACCATTCGAGGACTTGCTGTAAGTGGTCATCATGTTTCTGTTCATTTTTACTCTCACCTAAAACATCGTATGAGAATGTCAAAATTAAACCACGGAGAACTTCGCCGATTAATGGTTGCACACATTATGCTACGTTAGGGAACACAAAAAAGGAGTGGTCACAACTGTTTTAAGCATGTATTCTTCTGTCACTGGAATTTGACAATAGACCTTCATTAAGTTCAATTTCGTACGAAACCGTATCCCTTGTAAGTTCCTGTTCAAATCGAATGTGCGGAATCGGATACCTATCTGCTGTACTAGCGTCAAGGCAGCGGTAATCTCAACATGGACGGCAGGCAGTGGCGTCTGGTTGTGGTACCATGAGTTGTGATAGTTGCTTTTTTGATGTACGTATAATTCTGTTTTCTAACATGTGTATTTTCAGTTTTATATTTCTCAGGGATCAGTCCCCACGTGGTAGAATGGGTTGGCTGAACTGTGTTTTTTTTTTATAGTGCTTTGCAGAGTGACGTACTTTGTTAGCGTATTTCAAAGAAGCTTTGATATCAATTCTTTTAAAGAAGCTTTCGCTATGCTTCATTCGCAGGTAGAAATGTGTGTAGACTGACTTTTGTTACATTAACTGTGAACATCTGACTGGCCATATTCACAAATATGTCAATATGAACTGGAAAAACTGCCGCTAATATCTGTCTTGATATCGGGATGGCGTAAAAATGCAGGCGAATGCACGGCGAAAAAACGAAATGTGAAATGAGTATTTTCTCGCCGTATATGTCGATCGATTTTATGTCTGTAATTTTTATGATGGAGCTATTAAATATTGTCTTATTTTGGCTGGTATGACACTGACTTCTACTCCTGTGTCGAAAAATATAGGTATCCGTGAATTTTGCCACAGGTGTGGAATAGACAAAGTTTTTTTCCTCCAGCGACAGACGTCGTCACTACTGGATAGAGGATTCGTTTCCCTGGAATATGCTATCGGAGTGGGCCTTGCAAATATATAGTGACATAAACATATCTCATACTAACGTCGTTCATAGGACTTCCTCTGGCTACCTCGACGCAGTTGAAAGCAGTTTTTATCATGAAAACGTGAGCGAAGAAAAGGTCAATTTCTGCTTTACTAGGTTTTAGAGTTGAAATGTCAATTCAGTCATTTTCTTCTATCCAAGATAATCTATACTGCTTATCACGTGGCTGTTCACGTGTGTAGTATAAGGTGTTATCTCGGTCGTTGTTGTTGCTGTTGTTGTTGTTGTAGCCTTGGATAATTGTATTTGTAGCCATGTTTTCATCCGTTATGGAGTAACTCCTCAGCAATATTGAAAACTTCGTTTCTCTTCTCGCCTTCGTAGTTACAAAAATATTCTTTCTGTTTGTTAAGGTGTGTGCGCATGGTTCTAACATCATTTGATCACTAATTTTCTTGCGGATTTGAATCAACCGACATCAAATAAAAAGCAAGGAAGGGTTTTAAATATAAAAATATAAATATTTTTATGTTCGTGTTTTTAGATCTAATTTTTTCTCCGGCATGTATGGGTGTTAAATTTCCTTGTTTGCCGTTGTTTGATATGGTTTGTTACGGCATCACAACCAAAATGGCGTATTTAATGCCGACAAGATATTTACAATAGATTCGTATTAATGGAATATTTATTCTTTGTAAGAAATCTCTTTGTAGATCAAATGTCATTGACGTATTTTTGCAAAGACGTCTTTTGTCGAGAGTCTGATTTCATTGATAGATTTCCGGATATACAGTTTGTAGAGAAAATTGATTTTATTTACATTCACATTCTTTTTTTATATTTTTAGTAGAGACTCACTGCTTTAAGAAAAGATATTTCAGAGCTGCACGGACCGGTATACTTGTATTCGAGAGACTCAGAGTACCCGTTAAACAATTTCTTGGACTTTCCAAACCTTAATATTCACTGCCATATCTAAATCTAGATATCTTCGATCTGATTGACCCTCAGCCATCGCTTTCTATCGCCTCTAAATTGTGTATGTAACACTGAATCCTGAAGCCTTCAAACACCAGGATCATATCCCCAGAAATTATGTGTCGACACCCCTGGCAAACGGACGGTCTCAATTGATGAGTTACCCATCTGAAGTGGTGCTGTCGGCCTATTCTGAAGTCCCAGTCGATAGGGCTTGGAGTTTTTTGATAAGATGAAAATATCTATGAAAGATGAAAAGTTGGCAAGAGAGTAAATGAGGTGGAAAGTAGACGTGTCACGTAGCTTGTTGGGGAAAATGTAAGTGTCACGTAGCTTTGAGAGGAAGATTGTAAATGTCAGGCTGCTTGATGGTTAAAACGGGTGAGTGAGTAAGAGAATCGCTTAGAAGTGGTGCGGGCCGTAAACTGCATTCGTCTGTATCCGTCTCTTCTCCTTACTGGCTTTTCTGATCTGGAAGCTTTGCTTAAATTCTCTTCAAAATAACCACGAAGTGTTTTTTTTTTTTGTTTTTAAGCTGGAGCGCTACCAATTTGCTGAAAAATATTAAGTTTTTTTTTTCCAAAGTATTAATTTATTAACCGGAAGTATGTGCGGATCCTCCGACTCAGATTTTTTTTTTTTTTTTTTTTAACATTTGATGATTGACTGCCTTGGTGTCCATTTCCGTCTTCGCTCCACGAGTACATGCACCGAACTAGAACAATCTGCCCGATGAGTAAATAAAGAGTTCAGCTTGAATTTCCCTGAAGTTTACTCGAATCGAAATGTACTTTTTTTAAAAAATCGTCTCTCCAATCACGAAGATAATGCCACTATGATGCACTGGGTAAAGGGAATAAAAGACAATGAGAAGGATTTGGTGAGTAGAAGGGAGAAAAAGGACCATAAAGGAATTGTTGTGGGTAGAGAAGTAAGAATTCTGAAAGGAGTTCCACATGTAAGAAAATAATCCGAAAAGAAGTGGCGACTGCATGCAATTATTTAAACAGTGAAAACGGAGAAACATAGTTGTCAGTCTAGTATTACGCTTAAACCCATGTAGTTGGGGATCAAATGGAAAAGAAAGCTCATCAGAACAGCTGGAATGAAAGTATTCGTATATAAACAACAGGAAGTCACATCGCGTCGGTGAGAAATTGACTGAATTTGAGATGCCAGATTGGAAAAAAATTACATGGCAGACTCTTCTTTGAATCTGTTCAGGTATCTCGAGATATACAGCAGGAGCACCAGGTCAGATATGACAGCAATATTCAATGCAGGGTCAAATGGTAGATTTTTAAATGCGCCGGAAAGTTTCCGCCGAGAGAAAGAAAATATCACACACGACATATTGAAACAACTTTCCTAGAAGTCGTAGTTTCTTATTCTTTTGAAGAATGCCGGAAGATAACGCTGGGAACGTTGTGGAATTAAAAAAAAAAACGATGGGTGAAATCTTTCTTGTAGACACGTATGAAAGCTAATCGCCCTTCTCTTGTTTGTTGCCGAATATATCGCGATACGAATTCTGCATAACACTTGTTATGAATTGAATGAATTTCGAAATATGTATGGAAGTAAAATGAGCCTTTCCTTCTTTTCTATCAGAAATGTTTGTGTCGTTTCATTTTATTCAAATAGATGCATAAACTTTTTTTCCATAATCAAACATCGTCTTTCAACTGTCTACATCACCAGAAGCCCTATACTTATGTTTCGATTATCAGCGTTTCCCTCTTTTTCCCAGTAACCTCATGGTACACAACAACGTAAAGCATTTGTAGGTCTGCCTTTTTGCATGAATATAAAGACACGCGGGTAGTATTTATGGCAAACTGGAAATCGATATTTCCCATGTTAAGCTTAGTACGCCATAAGGGCATGGGGGTTTTACGCATAAAGAAATTTACTGTTAGCTTAATTATGGTGATGCATATTTCCGAATATAAAATTGTAAAAGGATGGCAAGCTAATCCCTTTTGTAGATGGTCGCTTTGCCATATATGATATTCTTCGTAAAGAAGATTTCATTATAATACATCTATTAATTGGGAATTACTAATGTCACATCAATAGTATTGCCTTTTAAAAGATTACCAAAATTTTTTTAAAATACCTAATCATATCTCAGGTTATTTGCAAGGATGTTTTTCATATCTTAGGTCATATCGAAGGTGGTGGGCAATGAGCAACTTATCTGACTAGCGTGTTAGAATGCATGACTGCGGGCTATACAAAAAAAAGAGAAACATTTTTAAGATTGATTTATTAGTTTTCTAGGTTTTATAATGCCTTTGGCAGTTTATTTAAACTCAGAAAATATTTTCAGATTGCAATAATTTTTTTTTAGATAATAATGATTGTGATAGAAGTCTTACTAATTACGCCATAGCTAGATGGAAAAGAGGTGGATTCAAATTTTTATCAAGGGTATTTGTTTGTAAGTGAATATAATAAACCAAACTGGATTTGGAACTCGCCTCTCCAATCAAAAAATTCTGAGCCATTATCCATAACACCACAAGTACATACAAACTTAAAGTACCTGGTATTCCCAAGCGGTCAGCCATGAAGATATTGAGCATGTTTCTAAGAGCTACATGGGTAGGAGATAGTTGTGGAGAATCTTGATCTGTAACCTCCCGTTGAAACATGGCATATAGAAGAAAAAATACCTCGTTTATATGAAATTGCAAGAGTTGTGAAAAGTTAGCAAAAGTTTGGGAAATGGATTAGGAATTCTCTATAAGTATAAGGAAATAAAAATTGATTTTTGTTAAATGCCTTCACTGAGGAAAAACTTGATATTAAAGGCAAATCGCTTTTAGGAACAAAATGTGGAAGCTGGAGTCTTTTGGTTTCACTGACGATCAATAGAAGCACATAGATTTGTACTTAATTCACAATGCTTTAAATAATAGCTGTCCGTGACACAAATCATGTCTTCTTATTTCAAAGCTAGCTGCTATAGCCGCTCTCAAATCATCAATACATAATGATGAATTACTAGAACAATACAAACGAATTTTCGGAACGAATGACAATACTTTTTAGAGCTAAATCATCTCCCCCAGCAACTGTTAATTGTTTTCTCCAGCAACTGTTAATTGTTTTCTCCAGCAAACTGGTTGTGTTTTAACTTTGGACCATAACGAAACGAGTATTATTCATTTAATACTTAATACACATTAAATGCGTCCGATTTATCAAGTATAAAATCGTTAATAGCAAGTGACACAAATAATAAACAAAAAAGCCATATCCAATGCAGACCTTACAGGTGGAGGAAGCAGTCTATCTTACCAGCTTGTGTAAATGGATGGCAGAAAGCGGCTGGGAAAAATGGAAATTTCTACAAAGCACAGGAAGTTGTGGATAGCCAAGATCACACAATTTCTGAAAGGATACGGCATTTAGGAGAAAAGAGATACAATTTTGCATTATGATGATATGAACACTATTTTTGAAAACTTAATATCATTCATTATGATCGATTTATCTAATATCAATTCGTCACTAATTCCAGGAGGTCCCATAATATTAATATAATACTGACAAGCACTATATGCAATGTTATTCTTATTACCTATTTTAAGTGAACCAATAACGATGTGAAAATGTCTACACAGAAAATGCAAATAGTTCAATAATCAGTTTACTCAGGGGCGATTCTCCTGAAAGACCCTTCAGTTTAATTTACATTACCATACGTTGGACTTGACATGAAAAAATATTAAAATACATATCATTTTTTCAGAAGATGTGCGTGTAGCTTATCACTTTTAGGCGCGAAAGTTCAGTCCGCGCTTCCAAAATGTTAATCGAACCTGACGCACACAATTTTTCACTAATACCATTTTTAGAAACAGAAATCTATAATTTTCCACTCTTATTTAAACGGTAGAGTATTCCAGGCTCTCTAGAGTTAGACTCCAAACCATATAGTAGAAATATGACTCTGAAGTCCAAATCTGCCGAGAGTAATGTTTAACTATATATTGAAAAGAAATTATTAACACATACATAAGTTATTATTTTAATTTATTTTTTTAAAAATCATTTAAACCTAAGCAAAGCAGGAATGTTAAGATTACACCGGGTGTTAAATGAGTGAATAGGGAAAGAGAACACTGATAATAAAGGCGGTTGTGGAAAGGACAGAATAGGAACGGGTATTCAAGAAGACATAAAAAGGCAAATTATATTACATTTTAAATTTTGACGCTTGTAGTTATTAAGAAAGCAATCAAAAGAAAAGGGAGTTCCGCAGGTAGGACGTGCGAAAAAAGAAACTACTGGAGTAGAAGTGGCGGCTGCATTTATCTATTTCGGTAGAAAGACAATGGGAATAACAACTTGGTATATATCGAAACACCAGTTCCAGAAAAATTGCACAATTATCTCTGCAATTCTAACGCGAACCGCTAAATTCTGATGCAGTGTCAGGATTTGTGCCATTCTGTGCAACACTTGTCATTCTGAAATAAAGCGGAAATTATCAACGGAATTTTAACACATTAGGGATCACATTATGTTTTGTTTCGTCCAACCCAGAAAATCGTGTTTCAATAAAAAAAAACAATAGTTATAGAATAGTTATGAAAAGAATACGCATCAAAATCTCATAGTTCACTCAGTGAATGTTCGTTTATAAAGTGTCAAAATAAAATAAATAATGCCTTTATAATGATTTTATGTATAACGAAATGCAAGAAAATAATCCAGTTTTCTAAGATATGCAAACTAATATTACCAATTATTATTCAATTCACGAAAATGTTCATTTTGTTTTGTGTGGCTTGAATTTAACCAGTAAATTCCACGTGGTCGATAAGTCATAGCGAAACCAGGTTAAGTGCTGTTGCTGAGGTTTCCTTATGTTTTACTAGGTCAATTTGATTGACCCATGATTAAACGGATTTTGATATACTCTCTTCTCCACTTTTCGTCTACCTGTTTTTCGCATATTGCCTTCATTTTCGCATTAGTGCCTTTATAAATATATGAATCATACATAGGGAACTATTGAGAAAATGAACTCAGTTTGTTGATTTCATATTTCATGCATATATCTACATGCATATCAATGCATATCCACTATGAAACATAAGTTTTCTTTAAGAAACTGGGAGACAATAGATTGTTAAAAGTTAAAATGCATTTACTTACACACACACACACAAATATATATACATATATATATATATATATATATATATATATATATATATATATATATATATATATATATTGTTTAAACTTGACTAATGCATGGAAAAATAATGCAACACAAAATTTAGTTAAAACAAAATGTATTGAAACAAGAAAGTGTACACAATATTTACATATAGCCTTTTGTATATTCCTGGGAAGACCGTTCCTGGAGAATGTGTTGACTGAGTCGCAGTCGGGCAGAGTCTCTGGTTGAATCTCTTGATTCCTGTATTTATCAATCCACCCACGAGGATCGAATGTGGCACAAGGCCGTTTTAATGTGGGTATCCCCGAGCCCGTAGGCTCGGCCAAAAATATGGCCTTTCTGAACCCGCCTAGACGGGTTCAGGCCCTGTCAACCTCCCCGGACGAAACCTTGCCCTTCGGCAAAGCCTCGTCCGGGTTCCCCTCTGCTAATGCAGAGAGTTCGACAGACGCCAAGAGAATCTCTTGATTCCTACCCTCTCTTCCCGGTACCAACCATATTTATATGGTCGGTACTCCACTATGCAAATTAGGTGGATCCTACCACAACACACACACACACACACACACACACACACACACACACACACACACACACACACACACACACACACATATATATATATATATATATATATATATATATATATATATATATATATATATATTTCCTTCTATGTGCCCCATCTATTCAGCCGACAACGTCTATCCACCACTTTCTATTTCGTTTGTTGCTTAGCCGTTTTTGTCTCACTTTTGCTAAAGCGCCAGCACCGTCATTCATTCGTACAGCTCCGTCAGGTAAGTGGCTTGCTGTCTTCCCCTTATCTGCCTTGCCCTGAATATACGTTGTGAGGGTTAAGTTATCTGAACCATACTTCCTCATTATTAGTGCATGGAATTTTACCCTTTTTTCCGATTCTGAGTAGGTTTTTTTTGTTGTTTTCACTTGTCAATTTATTTAATGTTTCCTTTTTGCTTACTTGCTCCCTCCATAGGATTTTCGGTATCTTTCTGTAGAACCACGTTTTTCCTGCTTCTAGTTTTTTTTCTTTTTTTCTTTTTTTTTTCTTATCGGGGAGATTGTCCTACTATTACTGCCACATAACAGCATGGATATCACAGAGCAATCCCAATCTTCAGATATAGAACTTACTAAAATAAAATTGGCTTACATCCTTGGGCGACCATGAATCGAAAACATATGATCATCCAAGTCAGTGACATCCACATCTTCCAACATACATCGGGCCGGACGGTAGGGTAATGCTCCATTTCTCCCTATGAATGTTCTGCACCTATCAAAATTAGACCTTCAAATGGTTGAGCAGAATAACAAAATTTAAAAGCTTTCACCTTAAGAAGAATTAAGGAGCTTACTTTTCAGGAAATTTAAATTCAACATGTGAGAAAATAATGGAGGCGACAAGATGCTGAAATCACGCTTGGCTTCGAAATATAATTTGAACAATTCGTCATAAATATTTTTGTTCACCTCATAAAACAAGTATATTTTACGAGACATTACAAAAGTTATATTTAGTTTTCCCGCGTTGTTTTCAATCTAAATCACTTTCCATTCATTTAACAATAATCAGCAACTTGTGGAAAGCGATATATAAAGTTGACGCCATTTAAATTTCGGTATTTATAGACAAAGATTCTTCACTGTTTTTCTGTGTTTGCATGGTTAGACAAGATCGAGTGGCTTGAAGGTATTTAGGAAATACAAAAAAATCTGATCTTATTCAAGTATACAAAGATGGAACATTTCAGCTGTAGCTGGATGCGTAAATATTAGACTAGAATTTTATCTGACGTATTCACTGTATTATATGTGGTCATTGTGACCCTTATTCACCACTCTTACAATAGAATTGCCCAGCTATGTCATAACTACTTTTTTTTCAGATTAAACGTTCAGACGAGCGTTTCATTCTTTTCGCATTTTCGTTGACCACATATATGAAGAACGTTTAATTCTAACACTCACCAGTGACTGCTTCCCAAAGAATTACAATTTTAACCACTTCGAGTCAAGAGTCAGCCGTTATCTGTACTAGGTATCTTCACTATTTTTAGCCTCTTTTAATCCTATTGAACATGACATTCCCTACAACTATTAGAACATTAACATTCTGCTTTCAGTGTTAATCGAGCCT
>OZ010594.1:61935985-61968485 GCA_963932145.1 Acanthosepion lycidas | reverse complement strand
AAAATGCTAGACTTGAGGGACACGAGAATAACAAAAGGTGTTGAATACATTGCAAATTGGGATCTGTTGAGGCATATCCAGGGTAAACTATTATCAAGAGATCAAATATTTGACGGTGCATTTGATCCACGTAATATAAAAAAATTGGCATTTCTAAAGTAATGTTCATCGAGGAATATCGTGTAACACAATAGGGAGAATATCGATAGGCCAAAGGATAAATGTTATACAATAGAAATGTGCCGGTGGTTCATAGATATTATTCTTAAAAGAATGCTCAATACACAGTAGAGCAAATATAATTATTTATTCGAAAATTATAACATAAGTATTTTATAATAAAATATTATTAATAATATTATTATTAATTATAACATACTGATGTTATAATTTTCGAATAAAGAATTATATATATATATATATATATATATATATATATATATATATATATATATATATAAAACTATAATACCTCTGATCGTGTATCAAATGTAAGCTGAGAAATATTTGACAAAAAGTGTTACTTGAGAGAAGATAATGGAGTAACCACCATTCAATCTGAATACAATCGAAACTATATGGTCAAAAGTGAAGATACCTTGTAGTTGAAGTATGATTTTCTGCCTGTGCAATGTATATCCATAGTCAATGTTTACATAATAAATTCATTAACTTTAGGAAAACATGATGAGTCTACCCAGAATTTAATTGAAAGTTAGTTTTGCAGCCTACATTAAGCTTATGTGGTTCGTATAAGGATATACCTCCTAAAACCCTCGAGCGCTTAAACTTGGAGCGGGTAGAATAGAGATCAACGAATTTAGTGGTCCCAGCAGTTTTCAATTTGCTAGCCTGAATTGTCTACAAGAAACGAAAGAAAGATCTAAAAGGTAAGCCAATCTAACAGTGATCTCTTCCCAGAATCCTCATTCTTTTTCGATATGCGACCTCTTTTGTAAATCACTAGCGGAATTTACGTGCCACTTAAGATTATCGCACAAAATTCCATAACTGAATCAATTGGTTAAGTTGTCAGATCTTCATACGTGGAAAAGGACGGGAGTGTCCATTATATATATATATATATATATATATATATATATATATATATATATATATATATATATATATATGCTTGTGCGTGTATGTATTGAAAACGAAAGATGCCCCCATGTTTTTCTTCTTATATATGTAAATTTTTTAGGTCGGCCTATAAATTTTGATGTTTAAAAAGCAAAAGGTTAACAATATTGGTAATAAGATAGATTATATCTATTATATGCTAGCTTAAAAATCGCTCCTTCGGGCGGCATTGAAGCTAGTTCCATCGGAGGGCTTTTGATTCGGCTTAAGTATTGATGATTAAATAGGTAATGTGATAATAAACTACAGTACTGAACAATTAATCGCTGCTTTTAAGTACTGCATTAATATTTAAGCATACCTTTTAAAAATTCAACGACATTTTTCTGTCGCCACTTAATTTAAAGGCAAATTGACATATAGATATGTCTTTAATTTCCATACAAATACTTATTTTCATTTTATTAATGACTTCCGCTTGATTTCTCAATGAATTTCGATTATTCCCAAGTTTATTTAGAAGTTATTATATTTGTTATCGCACTAAAAAAAAAAAAAAAAAAAAAAAATCGTCGCAAAAAATCACGTAAATAATCAGCGAAAACAAACGCAGTAATGGCAACATGGGAAATCAAAATTTCAGGTTTGTGGTCCGGATTCGGCTCAGAAGATTTTTAATTTGCTCACGGATTCGAACTGATTCCAAAATGGTATATATTGGGCCACGATCTCTAGGAGTAAAATTAAAAAAATAGTGCGATACACCAAACTACTGACATTCACATTTATTCTATAGATAGAAGATGATATATTTAAAAGTTAGAGATTTGTGTCCCTTGAATTGAAAATGACTGACACACTGACATTTGTATTTATTATATAGGAAATGAGATAGTTAAAAATTAGAGAGTTGTGTCCCTTTAATTCAACAAGTGTGATAATGACACAGGCATTCGCATTTATTATATAAATGAGTTATTTAAAAGTTAAAGAGTTGTATCACTTTAATTGAAAACACGCGAGACATTGATATGCGCAATTATTAGATAGAAGAAGATGAGATATTTAAAAGTTAGAGAATTGTGTCCTTTTAACTGATAAAGTGTGAAAGTGACACAGACATTCGCATTTATTTTATAGATGAAGGAAAGAGATGAGATATTAAAATTAGAGAGTTGTCTCCCTTTAATTGAATAAGTATAAGACACTGATACAGTGACATTCGCATTTTTTATATAGTTGAGATTTTTACTTAACTGCAACACGAAGTGAAAATTCCGACTTTAAAATCTTTCTCTTCGTGCTTCAGTTCAGTCAAAAGAAAAACATATAACAAATATCAAACTTATTACCAATATTGTTATCATTTTGTTGTCTTTTTTATTCCTCGAATTTTGGTATAAACGAACGCTTAGTTGTGAATATTATTTATAGCAATTACATGTTCTACTGTATAACGTATTAGAGGAATAGCAAAGAACTTATGTTTGCATGAGGGAAACATGGGGGTAATTTATTACATGCACACTTAGAGCTTAAAATACATGTTGATTGCATTATCAAATTGACTATTTAAATCCGAGTCTGCTTGGAACATGCTGTCAGTTGTTCCTTCTTCTACACATATGAAAAATTTCTAAAAGTCTAATATCTCTCTGAAGTAGCATTCTGACTGTGTTCTTGATCTTTGAAATTTAAATATCATGTGGAGGCCTCGCTACAAATCTTTACAGTTTATTTAGTTATTAATTCTCATTTTGCTATCAAGTATTTTGACATACTTCTCATCCTCACGTAAACTCTATATGCATTAATAATCGCGTGAAAATTTCCAATTTACTAATATAATTAAAGTCTATTTGTACGTTACACATGATTGATGAAGATAATAATAGTGTTAGGAATCAAGCAATCGTTATTGTAGATGGTGATTTCTGCTGATGACCTCGTCTATTTTAAGAATAGAAGAATTCTCTGAAATCCGTATGACAGAGAAAAGAAAACATCATTGTACTGGGACTGAGAAAAATATGGCATTGTAATTGTGGTATCAAATTCAGGACTGAAGATTTAAGAGAGATTTTCTTATCTCCGTTCGTATCGCCAATGGCCAAGAAGACGAATGCGGAACAAGTAGATTGGCTTTCCACCATCGGCTGCATCAGAAGGTCTGGTAATCGATAGATGTCTGCTTTTACACACGTCTCCTTCCTATTTTGTTTCAGCTCACTGTTTTTCCCTATTCAATAGAAAAGGAAGTTTTCTGGAAGGCTGTTATCGACACGTCTTCCAGACGGCAGCCTCTAGTGTCTACTGAGGGGCGGGAGGTGATTCAACAAAGATATTGTCATATGAATCTTTTTTCTTAACCTCTGCTGAGTCAGCCATTTTGCCGACGAGCAGGGATTTTGAAACTAGGTCACTTGGTGGTAGGAACTTTCCAACATAAATTTAATTGTTATCAGCACAAGTAGAATTGACAGTTGAGGTGCTAGTCATTTCCTGGAGAGTGCTGAGAAAACCCATAGAGTGAGTATATGAGAAGCGAGAAGGTTTAAGAAAAATGGAAACATAAAAGACACTATCAGTTAGAATAAGAAATGGAGAGTTGAAATATCCAGACTGAAAGAATTACTGGAAAATTTGAACCTCACAGGATGTTGAATAAAAAAGACTTTGAAACAGCGAATAACCTATATAATGAATGGAAGAGGGAAAATAAACAATTATTTCTATAGAATTAAAATGAACAGAAAGTGGGGGAGATGGAACGACATGGCAAATAGAAACAAAATATATGTATATATTAAATGTTATTATCAAGTGTTAATGCATAACACTCTCATCTCGTAACTTCGGTTAATGATCCGGGCTAATTTAAGACCGAGGAAAAGACAAGATAAATCTAATTATGTGAGAAAAACAAGCCATAGTTTTGACAGATCTGAGAGGCATGAACAAAATAAACATTTAAATGTCTATTTTACGAACGTTTATAATGTTAAATTCAGCTTTCTTGTTTTTTTTAAAAAAAATATTTCTCTGTGTTTAGACGAGGAATGAATTGGCGAGACTTTTGTACATGCTATGTTTTAATGCTAGTTCGGGAGTACTATTTTCATTGTTTGCTAGAAATGGGTCTTTTTCATTTTACACCGCTGTATTTCTGCTAAAGACGCGACTTTTTAATACATCATAGTTGAGACAACATGCTACACCAGCTGTATATAGCAAATATATTCGAAATAATGCAATAGAAAAAAATCATGCGATAGCATTGTTTAGAATGATGCAGAAGCAATGTAGTTGAAACAGATGGCTGGCGCGTTTATAGTTTACCAAGGAAACAATGACTCACACACACATACAGTCTCACACACACACACATATGTGTGTAAGCATGCATATATATATATATATATATATATATATATATATATATATATATATATATATATATATATATATATATATATACAGTATATGTGCAGTGCTTACTGGAAAGAGATCAATATCAGTGATAGTGCTAACATATTTAGTTGAAAGTATATCAGTTTTTGATAATTGACTCCCATTAGACATGGCACTTGAAACTAGAACAGTCTACCCCAACGAGTGAAATGGAGGTTTCAGTTCGACATTCCTATCAACTGACTAAGGCCGGGGCGTACAACGGACGAAACGTTGTGATAAATATTGCGACAATAGTTGAGGACAATAGTCCGAATAATGTAAATAGTGAAAATTTGCTCTGTTCATTGCAAATAAACATGGAGCGCTTTTTTGTTAGGCAGTTCTAATATATTTCATATGTTCTATGTTATGTTAATGGGACTCGCCTAGATTATACCAACGGATTACTACATATATATATATATATATATATATATATATATATATATATATATATATATATATATATATATGTGTGTGTGTGTGTGTGTGTATCGCGAGAAGTGGAAAACTCGTGTAAATACAATTAGTGAGGGACAGTTCTCTGTAGGTCCACATCTCCGAGCACGTTTTATATAAGCTTTCTCCGGGGACTTATATCAAACACACTTTCAGACCTGCTAGAGGGTGTACCAATTCTAATTACAAGAGACATATTGGTCATGCATGATGGAGCTCCGGCACATTTTAGTAACAATGTTGGCGACGCACTGGGTGATATCTACCATGGAAATAGATAGATAGGAGGGTAGCTAGCGTTTTTTTTGGGCTACGCTTTCCCTGAACTCAATCCTTTGGTTTTTTATATTGTGGCGCCAACCAAAAACCAACGGTGTATGCAGAAGATGTTAATAATGTAGATCCGCTTCATCAAACTGTCATATGGGTTTGCGAAATTTGACACTGTGTGAGCGTATTTAAAAGCCTGCATCTGTCAATGATCCTACAGGTTCGTGCGCGCGAAAAGTAAACGGAGGACATTTTGATCATACGTTTACAGTTTCTCTGTTGAGGTACAACAATGTCCACTTTTGAAATATTTTTAAATAGACATTTTACCATATATGCAAGCTGATGGTTTCTTGCCTTTTCGAAATATATTATTGTGTGCGGAACTAAATAGAAATAGCCAAATATCTTGATCTTATGGACCAATTTAACTTTTCGATAACTTTTACATAAACCTCAAGTAAACATGCACACTCACGCATCGATGTGTCCATAGACGCGTTTGAGAATTCACGGTTTGAAAGCATACAGCAGCAAGACTGCACATTAATTCTTACTCCATTTAACACTCTCCTGTTTTTAATCAATGCTTGAAATCAAAATAAAATCAATTGAATTATAAATTCTATAACAATACTGCTAATTTAGTCATGTAACAAAGTCATGTGTTTATAAAAAATTATTTAAACTATAAATTCAATACCGATGGCTCTAATATAACTATATAAAAATGCATTTCTATTTATAAATATTTGAAATTGAATTAAATTATTTAAAATTTAATTTCAATGGTGCTTACTCTAAAATAACCACAACACAATGCACTGTTTTATGAACGCTTGAAAGGAAGTAAAATTTAGTTATTATCTATATACAATAATAATGCATATAACTTAATGAAATAATCATCCCACGTAAATCACTTTTGGTGTATTTAACTTAGATTGTATTAGTGTGAAATGATTTTTTTCATGATGATGCCTGACAATCAACAAAGAATGTCAATATAACAAAGTGAAAATTGTCAGATATATATTACGGATATGTCATTTTCCGATTTTGGGAGAATTCTTTCAATAAAAATGCATTTCATGGATAACATACAACCAAAGGTGTTTCAGTGTTTTTTGGTGTTCCGTCAACTTATACTTTTTTTTTACATTGTAAATCTTTAAGATATCTCCCAATAAAATTCATCTAATATGCCTTCTCATCAGAATTGATTTTTTTTTTAATGTGTATTTCTCGGTTTCTATTTCTTTGTCTTCTAAGACCTGTTTTTTTTTTTTTTTTTTTTTTTTTTTTTTTTTGTCATTTGCTGAAACAAGTTTCTCTTGGACTTGAATGTCTGCATTGAATTGAGATTGTCTGCCGGAAGCAGTATTTTTTCTTCTATTGCTGACAATTTCGTCGGTTATTCTTTTGGTCTTTTCTTTTCCCTTTTTTTTTTCTTTTCCCTTTTTTTTTTCTTTTCTTTTCATTAGCTCGCGGATTTCGTTTTATGCTTCACTTTAATATTTCCTGCCGATTCCAATTTTCTATTTTCACTTCGGTTTTCAAACTTGACTCTTTTCGTTCTTTTCCATTGGTGTCTTTCATTCCAGTGAGTTGCTGCGTTTTTCTTTTGTTACAAAGTTCCATCTTTTAAGATTTCTATTCAAACTAATCCTTCACTGGAATTTCATTTTAATAATCCATGATTTTTTTTTCTTGTTTTCGTCAATCACCTTCTCAGGCTCCTCCACTTCCCCATCAGTATCATCATCATCACCATCCTCATCTGTATCTTTAATATTATTACGAATATTAATATTATTATTAATATTATCATTATTGCTAATATTATAATTATTTCTAGTTTTCCAGATTTGTTATTTGGTAATGTTTTTCAAGTCAATTACCTGAGACTTGATTTTTTTTTAAAAAAAAGATATTTTCTTAGAAACCGTTGGCTCTATTACATTGAGATATTTCGTTCTGAATAAACAATTGGTACTCATACGCAAAATCGTTTTCATTTCACAGACTGAACAGTTTCGTGGAATTTCCTTAATATACGTATCAATTAAGCTTTATTCAATCATTCTGTTGTTAATATATTTCAATAATGATTGAGTTGAAATAGCATTTCTCTTTTCCGATGGCGATGTTTTTTTTATTATTTTCTTCTTCTTTGGATTATTGCTATTTACACATTTACTTAAGAGTCAAAACCAGAGCATTAAATTCAAAAACGGAATCATGACATGTTCCACTGAGTAATTTTTAAAAAAATCACACGCATTTTACATAGATAAAGCCCCTCGTAAGATGTGGGATGTACGCATGAGAACGGTTTTTTGCAATTCTTTAAGGCATGGACTATTAGGGATTCCGTCAAATAGTGTATTGGAATCTTTTCCAATCAATTCGAGGTTCCAACTACAACCGGAATTGTTGATGTTCTCGTGTGCCACATTTTTGAGATTTCGATTTCAAGTTCCTTGTATTTTGATAAGTTTTTGAAGATCTTCAAAAATACATTGCAGTCCGCAGGGCTTCCATATTAATAAGAAGGCACATTTTGTCTTTGCGGTCTCTTATCACAATGTCTGGGTGATTAGATTTGATTGCTTCTTGGTGTGTAATGTGAAGTCCAAAGATTTGTTACCGGTCCTATTCTCCGTAACCGGGTTTGGGTGGCGTTCAAACCAATTTCTTGCAGTTTCCTTTCCGTAACGTTTTTCAGATTTTCCAGCGCAGATATTGGCCCAATTTGTCAGCCCCGACTTTTTTTTTATTCAGTGGGTGCCAGTATCGTGCAAAGTGATACAGGATGGTCAAGTTTTTGCTGGATATTTATCACAGAATTTGCATTTGGGGCTAACACAATTTCTCAGTATGTGTGCTTGAAAATTTCTAGATAGCAAGCATTGGTCCTGTATAGCTTTAAATTTACATCTTCCGTTTCCGCTTTTAACCCAGCACTACGTAGCCAATGATGGATACGGAGATTGAATACATCAGCTTGGTTGGTACAAATATAATAATGGATATATTCAGCTATCTTTGAAGACCGTTCGTTGTGATTTTGTCGGACAGAGTTCTTCAGATCTAGACACATACAGACGATCAACATCAGCCTTACTATTAGGTTGGTGCAAAAATAATGTCGTTTTCTCACATAGTAACATATGTGAGAAAACGACATTATTCTTGCACCAATTAAACATATCAAATCTGTATTGCACCCAGGGACAGCCAAATTGTTTATGGCTGTTATTCTGTTTTGTGAATTCCATTCGTTGTTTAACACTAGGCGCATTCATCTGTACTATTCTGTACTTACTTTCTCCTTCATCTGTACATAATCTATTCCATCTCCTTCACTGACTTCAAGACATTTATAAGCTTCTTTTTGAACCAGTCCTCTAATCATTGTGAAAAAGCTTTATCTATTGAGTGGGGTTTTGCAATTCTGCCTTAATTGAATGTTACTTTTGCTCATTTATCTAATCCGAAATTCATACACATGTCATTGAGGATACCCTTCAACTTATTCTTGCCTTTGAAAAAGAGTTTCATATAATTCATGTTGAATAAGTGATTAAACAATTTCTTTTTCACTTTTACTCCATAGCTCTTACTTCTTTTTTTTCTTGTAAAAGGTGATTAAGAACAAATAGAAGAGACGTGGCGGCAGAGAGTCTTGTTGAAAGAATCGTTGTCGGATATTCAAGTAAATGAAATTGGTATTACTATTCGTATGATTTAGGCTTAATGTGGTTTTTCACATTTCCATGCTATATTTAATGTCATTTTCTATAACCGAGCAAATATTTATCTTTGTAGGTGTAATATAGTTTCTGATTTCGTTCAGGTTTTTTATATATATATATATACAGATTATCATCCAGCTTTCTGTTGTTTCTAGCTATTTTTGAAATAGAGGTTTTGTGGTATTGTAAGACAGTTCTAATTATCTGAATATATTTATCAATAGTTTATATTTGCAACTATAGCCTCTTGGGCATCATTAATGTTCCATGAGACGACTGTTGATTTTATCGAAAAATGTGTAATTCCGGTCAGTCAATAGAGACTTGACGAAATTATACGTGGTGGAGAGATGTATTATTGGGCTATAATTTTTGGACCATCTATTTGTAGTTTAACCTGTTTTTTTTTTGTTTTTTTTTGGGGGGGGGTATGTAATAAGTTTAGTGATCCATTGTAGGATTCTTTTGGGATTATTCTTTAGCATTGATAATATTTGCGTAAGTGTTTTATGGATTTATGGTAGAAGATAGAGCTAAGAATCTGGTATTTTGCCACTTCCTGGGGTTTTCTATTTTAGGGACATTTTTCACCATGGTTTACATGATTCTTGGTTATGTTTCTTTTTCTATTCTTGCGAACGTTTATCCTTTCTTCATTCTTATTATTTTTTTAGCCATTCTGCATTGGGAACATTTTCGTTTGGTCTGCATCCAATCTTATCCCATAATCGCTGCAATTCTTCAGTAGATGAAGGCTTGTTTACTTGTATAAACTCTTTTCACATTTATCTGTAGAAACATTGGTGTCTGATTAAAATATCTTATCGATAGAATCTACATTATCTTATCGTTTTGTTACCCGTTCATATAATTACAGTTTCTACTCATGTTTTTCCCTTGATTGGTGGAATTTCATTTAGTGAATTAATATTATATTTCCACTTGATCTTCCTTTTTTGCTGTGTGAAAACATTTGAATTTGTTGAAATCTCAAGGAATATCGATAATTCACACTTAATTTCTTCAATTTATCTCTTTAGTTTCTTTTTTTTTTCTTTTATTTTTCTTTTCTTTTTTGACATAAAGATTTACAGTAGCTCCTAGAACTGTTGTATATATTAGGTTGGTGCAAAAATAATGACGAAATAATGTCGTTTTTTGCCTTTTTTTAACGTCAAAAAACGACATTATTACGTCATTATTTTTGCTCCAACCTAATATTATATTATTTCCTTCTGTAATATTTTTCTACTCGACATAATTTTTTACAACTTCAACTATGGTACTTTAATGGAATCTAGTCTCATTTCGTTGGATCCGTTTTCATCATTTACTTTTATCTGATCTGTTCCTGTATTTGAGGTATTTTGTTTCTCATGATGTCTTTGCGAAGACTGGTAAGCATATTTGTATCAAAATAGATTCCTAGCATACCACTTCATATTTGAGATGTCTAATATGGTTTGTTCAGTTAAGCATTTCTTAGTGCAATGTAAAACGATGCCAAGAATGACTTATACTCTTCGTGAATCCATTTAGTCCGTTTTCTTCTGATTAAATGATTTGGCACCGAGGCGTCAGGATCAAGGTTGCTCATTATTATTAATTTTTCCTTTGATTCCTGGCGTGTACACATTTCTTTCCGGGTCCCGTCCAGGGACCTAAGGTTAGAAATGGCATCATAACATTTTCCACTGATCAATTAAAAAAAAACAAAAAACTATTCTACATAGTCAAAATTCTTCGAAAGGTACGGACTGATCTCGTGAGAACATTTTTTTGTATTTCCTTAAGGCATGGACTTCTCGAAATCCCTTCATTGAGTCTATTGGAATCTTTTCTAATCAATCCAAGGTGTTCAACTACAACAGGGATTGTTGATGTTCCCATGTGCCACATTTTTGAGATTTCGATTTCAAGGTCCTTGTATTTTGATAGCTTTTTGAATATCTTGAAAGACACATTGCAGTCTGCAGGTACTGCCATATCAATAATGAGACACTTTTTTGTGTGCAATCTCTAATTCTTCTTCTTCTTCTTCTTCTTCTTCTTCTTATTATTATTATTATTATTATTATTATTATTGTTGCTGTTGTTGTTGTTGTTGTTGTTGTTGTTTTTTGTTGTTGCTGTTGTTTCTGTTTTGTAGAAAACATTCCTCTTAACTTTTCATCTTACTCAAGATCTTTCATAGCTTTTTGAAGATCTCTATTATCATTATTATTATTTGATATCCTCTCGTGCGGGTGATGACAATAGCATATCAGCAACTTCCCACAGATTACCGACACAACCTTTTATACAGTCAGTGATTTGTTTCAAACAGTGCCGCGACATGCACACTCCCAATGATATCAGGTACCGCTAGTGGAATGTTAATATAATTCTGCTTATTCATTCCTTAATTTGTTAGTTAGTCACTCAGCCTGTTATAATTCATATTATTGTTTAAGTTTGTCTTAGACTGAGCGTTTGTAATGACGTCATCATCATATCTTCTGTTGAAAACGTTGCAAATAAATAAAATTATAATTCTTCGTTATGACCTTGTTTGACCACTGACCTTGGTAAATTCCTGTGTGGTAATGTAGTAATGAATTACAATGAAATTTTAATTTTACGTTCAAACTAGCGAACAGATTTAAACGATCATTTAATATTTGATGAATCAGATATTTGCCGATTAACATGCAACAATGTGTCAATTATTTAATGATTTATAAAAAGAAATACATGTTCGTACATTTATTTTCTTACGTCAATTAAACGGCTGTATAGTACCAAATAGTCGCAGAGTAATTTACCTAAAAACAAACCAACATGTTTAAACTATTTTTATATTTAATAAATTAGACAATTGCAAATCGATCTGGGCTGATGAAACGCGAGGAAATTGATCGCTTCAATAGAAAATAAATGAAAAATCGACACTGGGTCGAAATCTAACCCTAAATTTACTACACCCAGTCGAAGAAAAAAATCGTTAAGATCCTTTTTTATAATCGACCTCTCGAGATAACACTGAAATATGTCACACTTGGGTACTGTTTGATAATGTTGACTTTCTGAGAAGAGATAATAAAGAATTTGTCTTTGAACTGTTTTAAAAATTGCGCCAAAATGAAGAAAAAAAGGAGTCAGTTGGTCAGTTTGTTTACCTTTTACGAGACAGATAAAGTCTAATTAAAATGTCTAATTAAGATGTTTAATTAAGATTATAAGTAAAGATCGAAGCTAACATCCGTTAGAATTGAAGAGTTACTACATAAAGTTGTCATTAAAATCAATATATGTTGATTATTTATTGATTTACGCTCAAATTTAATAGACATGTACAATTGCATTTGACCATTTAATCCCGTACATTATTATGCAGTTGTAGTAAATAGTTAGAATTTAATTTTAATATTACGCAGAAACTAGTGAACAGATTTAACTGATTTTTTAATATTTACTAAATTTACTTGCAGTTCATCTACCGAAGAAATTCCGTATCAATTTCTTATTTATTGATTCATTAAGAAATATACACTTGCGTGTTCTGCGTTTTATTTGCTTTAAAAGAACTAAATAATTACTAATATAATCATCCTTTTGTAATTCTGCACTCTCGGACAATCACCCAACACTGTGACATTATGTGGACCATTTGTGATATTCAATAAGGTTAATGAGTTTAAAAATATTCATTACGGAAAAGGACAAGGGTGACAGGGTTACTGTGTTTGAACTCGAGTTTGTTATTGTTCTATCACAATCAGTTTCATATTTCCATCCCGTAAATCGGTGGTTTCACTAAGGAATACTAATAAATTTTCGTCTCTGCCTATATCAGGAGAAATAATAACAAGATAACTATGTATCACCTTTTTCTTTGTTGTTACTATACTTTAATAATTTGTGTGATAATTTGCTAATGATATTTTTTTGTTTTTTGTTTTTTGGATTATTTTTTTTACAAAATACGCTTCTTTAGGATGACAACAATCTCGGAAAATATACATGCTGTGGAATTACCACTTGTCCCTCTAGTTGTTGTTATTATTATTATTATTATTATTATTATTATTATTGATGTTGTTCTTAGCCGGATGCTTTTGTTGCCACTGTTATTGTTTTGTTTTTTTTTCTCTCGTTTTTCGTTCGATTTGCTTTTGATTAAATCTGTTGGCCGATTCTTATTGAGTGGCTTTGTTCATCGCTCCCTCTCTCTCTATAAGTTTACCTTCATCACGCGGTTTGGATTTTTACTTGAAATAAGCATTTCTCTGTTATTTCTTCTCTCCTGTTTTACTTGCTTTTTATCGTTCTTTTTTTTTTTTTTTTTTTTTTTTAAATGTGTCCCTCATTTGTTTCTATCTCATTTTCTTCTTCTCCAGGGAGTTGGACATTCTTTCCTGATTTCACTATTTTAACCTTTTACTCTTTAAGTCCGTATTTCGAATCGATAAAGTCTAAACACTTTAAATATCTCTGTGCCTGGATCATTTATGACAAATTTAGAATATGTCATGAAGAAATTCGAACACTGAATAAGATGTGATAGTTGTACTTTTGCCTAGAAGCGTAAGATGTACCAAAACATAAATAGTTAACTGAAACTCGAGTCAAAAATAGCCTCGTCAAACCTAGAGTCTTATTTGAATGCCATGCTTGAACTCAAACGTATTTAGAATTATCTACAGTATCATCTGTTTAGAAAAAATTTCGAAGATCTTTGGTTGAAAATCGCATCAAATAAATGTATCCTATAAATCTTAAAGAAAACACTCATCCATTAAATAGATCGAAAGGAATAAAATGAATTTTACCAAATTACTAAAAGTACATATCACCTGAGAAATTTCAACAACTTTAACAGAAAAACTGTTAATAAGTTAAAAATTATGCAATCATGATTTTAGCTTTTCAGACTGCCAAAAAAGGAAAGCTTTGAAAAGAAAGTCCAAACTTTATTAGAATTTGGTATAACATATTCTTGACTAATTTACACAATAGCTCTGATAATAAATTTATATAATTAGTATATTGTTTTCGGACGGAAACTTTATTGTAATCATTGCTATGATAATATCCGTTAATTTCTTCACCAAGTGTGATCATAGTTTCGCTGTACAAGTGAAAATTTTATAAGTTCACTTCACATATCCAAGTTCATATTGTGAGATTTAATCGTTCATGCGTATATCTACTTGAGCCCATGCATCTCCACGTCAAACAACTACCGATGTTTCCCAAGTTTGCCTGAGAAACACACACTTGTCCTTTAATTCATGTAAGGTAAACCTACCACATGACGATCTTGGTAGCACAGCGCCCATCAATGCCTTTTCATAACTGCACAGGTTGCATATATAGCTATAGAACCTAGTCTACCCCATTGCGCTAGATAAGTATATCTATACAAGTAGGTATATCCACCCTTTGACAACTCTTTATTAAAAAAAAAAAACTCCTGATGGATATCACCATCTTTACAAGAAACGCCTGGTCGGGAGCCGGTCTAGTCATCAATACTCCGACCAACACGCAATCGCAGATTTGTCCGATATAAGACGTAAATGCGGCTGCACGTGCATGCACGCACACACATGAACGCACGCCCGCACGTATATAGGAATATAAATGTATATATATATATATATATATATATATATAGTGCCCTTTTAATTACATTCCTGAAATTTAACACACATACGCACACAGACACAGACACACACACACACACACACACATATATATATATATATATATATATCTTTGTGTATATATATATATATATATATATATCTTTGTGTATATATATATATATATATATATATATGCACACACACACACACACGCACACACACATATATATATATATATATATATATATATATATATATATATAGTGCCCTTTTAATTACATTCCTGAAATTTAACACACATACGCACACAGACACAGACACACACACACACACACACACACACACATATATATATATATATATATATATATCTTTGTGTATATATATATATATATATATATATATATATATATATATATATATATATATATATATGCACACACACACACACACGCACACACACATATATATATATATATATATATATATATATATATATATATATATAATACTGGAGGTTGACGTAAAAGTATCGTCGTCAGATATAGAAATTATCATTTTTAATATAATGGCATCTTTGATTCCTTCTAAAGAAACTGTTAATTTTACCATCAATATTTAGTTGCACTTATATATACTTTTTTACAAGAATTCTTTTCTTTCTTTCTTAGAGAAACTGTCGTTTCGTTGCTCCTTCGTTTATCGTGCTTTATGCTTTTGACTTTACGTCTTTAACACTTTTTTTTAAGTTCATCGTTTTCTTTTACATTTTAATGATTTTTTACATACATTTTTAATGATTTTTTTCTTATTCAAACTAATTCTCACATTTTCAGTGTACATTCAACTTATTTCTTTATTATTTTATTCTTCTATTTCGGTTGCTTACATGTCTCCATATCCTTATGCTTATAATAAAGAATTTCTTTTTTTTATTTAAGTATTTTCTCAGCCATCTTAATTAAGTTTTCAGCGTTATCCATTTCCCTTCAATTTTCCATTATAATCGTTTAAATTTTCACCCTGTAGTTTTCTTTCTTTCTTCGACATTATTGAACGAAAATTGAAGCCTAATCGTTTCTGATATTACCAGCGGGATAAAATCCTATCCAACAGAAAGGAACTCGTCACAACATACGTTATTTAATTTGGCTTTATATCTTTTGGCAACTGAAATAGAATAGAAGATCTCTTCAAATGTGAATGCCTTCTCAATCAGTTTGTGATTCGACACTGGGTAGTATTTCACAATAAATCAGTCAGTTCACAATCTTTGAAATTATATATATATGTGTGTGTGTGTGTGTGTGTGTAGTTATATATATATATATGAAGAAATATATTCTTAAGGTATGCTATATTTATGGGATAATGTGCTCAATATTAGAGATAGAGCGTGTGTAAATATAAAAGTGAACATAGAAGTCAACACTTAGAGGCGACAGTCTATGAAAGACTATGAAACGGCCCTAAAAGATAGCGGATTCCCAGCAACACTCACATACTCACCACAGAACACAAAAAAGGCCAGCAGGAGAAGAATTATCATATGGTTCAACCCACCGTACAGCAAAAATGTAAAAACAAACGTAGGAAAAATATTCTTCAAACTCTTACACAAACACTTCCCGGAATCAAGCACCCTACACAAAATGTTCAACAAAAACACAGTTAAAATCAGCTACAGCTGCACCGAGAACATGTCACAAATAATAAAAAAGCACAACAGGAAAATTATCAACACACCACACGAACAAATTAAACCCACGTGTAACTGCAGAATAAAGAATGAATGTCCCTTAAACGGAAATAGTTTACAAAACGTAATATACCAAGCCACGATAAAATCACCAGATAATGAAGAAAAAGTATACATAGGATTAACTGAAGGACCCTGGAAACAAAGAAATTATACACACAAAACATCTTTCACAAATAGCAAATATGTGAACAGTACAATGCTTTCTAAGTATATCTCGGGAATTAAAAAAAAAACGCACATCACACCAAACATATCTTGGAAAATAAGGAAAAGATCATCAGCCTTCAACAATCAATCAAAAACTTGCAAACTTTGCTTGGAGGAAAAAATAGCTATCATTAATTTCCCAGACCAAAATAAATTATTAAATAAAAGATCCGAGCTCATCTCAAAATGCAGACATGAAAACAAATTTTTACTACGTTACTTAAATAAATTGAAAACGAAAAAAACAAAATAAAAACAAATAAATAAACAAACAAACAAAATAACAATAAAATAAGCTAAATTAATTAATCCAAACAAATTACCAAATCCCACCTGTTAGAATAGACAAAAAAGAATAATAATAATAACAAAAAAAAACGAACCCAAATAAATAAAGTAAATAATAAGCAAATTAGGAAACCATTATGACTAAAATAATAGTTAGACTAAAAAATCGAACCCAAAAAGTCGGACGAAAAAATACCTATAACTGTTATATAACGATAATAATAATAATAATAATAATAATAATAATAATATTAATAATAATATTAATAATAATAATAAATAAATAAATAAATACTACGTTACTTAAAAATCGAAAAACCGAAAAAGAGAAAATATACAAGTAAAATAAATTAACCCAAATTCATCCAAGTAAATAAATAAACAAACCAATCCCGATAAAGTTACCGTTAGAAAAAATAAATAAAAATAATCAACCAAAATATACACAAATTAAAAACTGTTCCTGCCAAAATAATAGTTAGAAAAAACTACAACAATCAACCCCAAAATCGAATAAATAGCTTTAATTAAATTCTCAAACCAAAACAAAACTATTAAATAAGTGATATAAACAAATTTTTACTACTTTAATAAAAACATCCATTAAAATAAATAAATAAATAAATAAATAAAATATGAAACAAAAAATAAAAACATGAAAAATAATTTAACACAAATAAATAAATAAACGACTTCCGCTAAAGCAACCGCCATAATAGACTTCCCACAATGCACCACTGACCCGTATATATATAAATAGCCGAGAAAAATAACAGCACATGTGGCCTGACGATTGCATATAGCATGAAACAGACTGTCGCCTCTAAGTGTTGACTTCTATGTTCACTTTTATAGTTATATATATATATATATATATATATATATATATATATATATATATATATATATATATATATATATATATATATATATGAACTGTCATATAATAATATGCACTTCTTTGACCAAGACATTAATTCAAACTTCATATGCCCCATAATATTACCGTTAATCTGCTGTTAACACTCAGGTATCTGAATCCATCTCTGGAGACTTTATCGATGTAAATTTATGCCGAAATCTTAAATTTATCAATATGACATTATTACAGCAGGTATTACACATATACATTTTTGAAATGTATAAGACTTTTAGGAATTTATACCTGATTCATTTACCTTTCATATGGCGTAAAACTAAGCATCTGGAAATGAATATCGTAGCTATTTTCGGTAAATTCGGGATAACGGCTCCATCTTTAATAACGAATATAAATACCCGGACTTTCAGCCTGATTAGATCCGAAGTCTCGAAGACTAGTGAGAAAAGGCTACGATTTCAATAAAAGCGAAGCAGTTGATGTTTTTATCTAAAAAAACAATATCGTCTTCAGTGATGGGATTTTAGTCATCTTCATCAACGAAATTAAATCAAAACTTGCAGAATCCGTTAATAGAAGTAAAATGCCTGGTAAGACTGATAGAAATATCTGTAATAATTTTAAAAGTTGGGTAATAGTTTTAAAAGTTGGTACAACTTTGTAAGTAGCTACATGAAAATCGAAATCACTAATTAGTAATTATCTCTCACCATTTGCCCAACATCAAGGAAGCATTAAATTTCTTACTAAGTGTCATACAGATCTGTTACAATCATCTGTTGAATTCCTATTCAGGCTGTCTTCACAAAATATTTAAAATTAGCTTATTTTTGTAGAAGGACCTAATTATTGCGCACGTAATGAGGATGGAACTCAGTACTTGCTAGTAATAGTCGAACTAGTAATGTACACTAACCATTACGCTATACTATGTACTGACGTTAGACATGTTGAGTTCTTTATTTTTTTAGGGGTCATATTTGTGAGGGGATAAAATAAGAGTGGCTCTGAAACGTCTAGAGATCGAAATTACAGCATAAAATTTTGGCAGAAGTTATCTTCTAATTTAGATGCATCATAACCCTTGAGTATTCCGAGAGTAATTTTTGAGGAGAATAAAAATTATGAACTGATTTTGATTTTTAATTGTACTTGTTTTTTACTTTACAGTTTTCGATATAAAACAAATACTATAACTGGTTTATAAAAAGCAATACAATTCTTGTTTCAACCCCTGTAACAAGCAGAAAAATATTTTAAAGCAGAAGCATTTCTCGAGTTGAGAAATCCAGTAGCAGATTGAGAAATGTTAGCCATACTCTTCTCGCAATGCAGTCGAGAATGGCTATTATTATATCGCTTAATGAGCACGAAGTTCATTCATTGGTTTTAAATATGTTTATTGTTCTTTATATGTGTTCTATAATTTTTCGGGTCCTGTACTCTGTTAGGAAACCTGGTTATGGATAGCGCCTTGTACTCGGAGAGCCGATTTCAAATTCCAGTCGTGTTTCTCACATTCACTTACGTAAAGTTCATACCTTTTCCCCTCAGCTATATATAATTAGCAGAACAGTCATATAGCGAGAGTCAGTCTGTCTAGGAGAAGGACAATGAACTCAAAACTATGAACTCAAAATTTCTAACTCGCACTTATCCATTCATAGTGAGTGCGGATACATCCCTTAAAATATGGTCAATGAGTGTGGGGTTGGCGTCCAGTAAGTTGCGAGATGGCATGGATCTATTCTAATGAACTTTCATCGTTGGTACTCCATATTTATAAAGATTCCTATAACCTTTGACCGTTATAAATGAACCGTAAAATTGGCTGATCTCTTTGTGCTGAATACACGCTCGATTTTCTTTCAACTATATTTGCTAAATGATTTAAATTTTTAAATGCAACTCAAAAACAGTATGGCACAAATAAAATACTTTAGTAGTGGCGTTGCTTGTGAAAAGTAAGAATCGAATCGTCTCAAATAAATTTAGATATAAATATTTTAACTTTGAACATTATGCTGACAATTAGCATTTTCGGCCTTTATATCAGGACTCAATACTAGACTTACACTGAAAAAGTTCCGTTTAGTGTTTTCAGAATTAATACTGTTGTTTAATGTTTTCTCTCATTATAGCACATGTCAAGATAATGAAGGGATATGAAACGATTGCGGTGTTGATAAATCTATAAAACTGTGCGTTTTGGCTTTTTATCTGACATTGACAAAAATATATTTGATAAAGAACATTTTTTTATGAGAGAAAATCAGTAATCTCAAATGTTTTAACACGTCATTTCCGGGATTTTAATTATGTTTCGTCTTCTTGTAAAGAGTATCGAATCCATGAATAAATCTGAAGAATCTAAATGAGACGAAGAGTTAAATGCTTGGGAATTGCTATAAACGCAAAGATAATCCTTTTAGAATTGATGACTTTCAAAAAGAAAACTCTTGAAAATGATAAATAGCTAAGGTGATTCGCAGGTGGGTGTTTTTTTTTCTTTCTAACAGATAAGTTTCATTTTTACACCTGTTGCACTATCTACAAATAATAGAAAATGTCATTTCCCTAACTTGGAAATGTATTTCGTTGGAAAAGCTACAGTAGACTTTGAATGGTATCTGAACATTATAAAATGTGGTACTATATATTAGGTGGTTTTATTCTGAAAATACACATTGTTTTTAACATTTCAGGACATCTCCGTAGAACCCATGCTCTTTTCATTTTATTCTTTCTTTCATTTTTCTAGATAAAATTGAAATCATTTGGGGTTCCACTATTCTTGGAATATTTATGGAAAAAAACAAGAAATTTTTTCTTTAATAAACAGCTTACGATTAAATACATATTTATAATATATTGCAGGTGTCGTCTTTAATATGAAGCACGTGGAAATATGATGGCGTTAGCTCTTTATTTTTCCTCAGAATTAATATAAAGTATAAATGAGAAAAAAATCAAACTTTATAACGATTTACTGTGTATGAATTGAGACTCCATTAGAATAAAACCCAAGTTGAATATCTATGTAAAAAAAACCTGTGTGGAAATGTTATTAATGTCTGGGGTCTCTCAAACATCTGAACCTTTTCGTATGTGAGTCTTACATTAAGACGTGGGGACACATCTGTTATAATGTAAGTATAGTCCATGAAATAAAACCTTATGTTTGGTCTTCAATAATCTTACAATGAAGAATGCTAATTTTGAATTTAAATGTGGTAATTCTTAAAAGTTAACGCCTGGTTATATTGGAGTTTATATATTGAGATTTATCCAATGTAAAAGTTATTCTGGGGTGTGTTTTTGACTTCTTTGTAAAATGCATTTCTATGCTTCACATTTGAATTTTATATTATCCATCTTATTAATTTTACACATATTGGTAAGTGCAATATCTTACCAAATCAAGAATCTCTATTCTTACCAGTAGTGTCGCATGGTTCTCTGAGTATTTTCAGTTCAACTATAATGACTTAACAGTGATTCAATCATCAAAGTTCATTAAGACAAACAGCTGAATGTATGACCATTCAAATTCCATGTTAAATTTTTCAAAGAATTACATTATACTAGGCTTCATACCACAATGTGTCAGAAAGATATTGTTATTTTTAACAATTACCTATAATTAATAATAATGTCCATCTGCTAAATAATTATCGAGAAAATATCATATCTCAAAACGATCACTCAGGTATATTAACTGCTCAACTTCCTTTTAATTGACTTATTTTATTGTTCACTGAATGATCAAGCAATTTGGCGTTTTTTGTTTTTACTGTTTTATCGTTATTGGCTTTCAACACCAGAATGAATTTGTTGCTTTGAGATTGTGCGAGACGCCTTTTTAACATTCCACAGCTTTGGCTAATATCTGTTTAGGTTTTTCTTCATAAGAATTCCGTTTAGTTGGTGTTAAACTCTCCTAATTTCTTATCTTACCCTCCTTATTGCAAGTTTTATTCGACTGGTTCCAGTTGCTGTGTTTATAATGGAGAAACCTGCCATCTTCCTAGAGAGAATACTGAAAATTTCACAACCAGGATGAAAACCTGAAAAGAAAACATAAATATACTGCTTACACTGATAAATAATCATGAATCACATATTTTATAATTTCTACATGATGTAGGAGTCTCCAGATATAGTTCAGAGCTTTAACTATGATTAAATGTGCTCAGTACTACGCGACAACTGTCACGTTATCTGACTGTTCAACTAGGTCTGCACTCTTGTAATCCTTATGAAAATACGCGAATTTCCAAAAGATGTTCACAAGTTTTCTTTTCTCTCATCTACCTCTATATCATATAAATTCCATTTCTATCGCAGGTTTCATCGATTGCTCTACTAGATTAAATCGACGTCTATTAGGTTGGTGCAAAAATAATGTCGGTTTTTGAAGTATTATTTGACGTCAAAAACCGACATTATTTTTGCACCAAACTAATAGTATTATTCAACAGGTATTTTGAAATATCGAAGAGAGGAGACGAATCAAATGGAAAGTGTTCAAATTCCGATCAAGGCTGGTAAATAGAACCTTGCTAAACTGTGCAGCTCTCAGTAGCCGAGTGTTGAGGCACTCTGGGTCTAACGGTAGTGTCTTCTAAAAGGGGAACTCAGATTCGATCCTTGATGGAGAGTACATGTCGTTTTTTTTTTTGGTTATTTTTAAAGATTTTTCCATTACGCCGGCCGATAAATGCAATGAACAGTATTTAAAATACTTAAGGAAATCCTTTATAATAACTTGTGCAATAATAAGACTATATATGAGATTAAAAATAAATCCATTGATTTATTTCAATGAATATACATAGACAAGGTATTGAAAATATGTGAATAGCCTCAAAGTTGCATTTTTCCTTAAATTCAGTTTTATTTATTGCTTTTAACTGCATGAGTCTTTTTTACGATTTTTATATAATTCTAGGTATTTTAAATTTTTTACCTCCTACAGGTTGTCCAATCGGATTTTCTCGTTGAAATTCAAGGATGACATCATCACTATAGGTTGACTGAGTAAATGTCACATTTCATAAGATGTTATGAACTTTTTATTATTATATTATTTCCTCTTATTTCTGGTTTGTACATATTTCTTTCCGGGTCCTTCCCAGAGACCTAGGGTCAGAAATGGCATCATGAGATTTTATATTCACTAATTAAAAAAAAACAAAAAAAAAAAACCCAAACAAACACGCATATTTTACATAGATAAAAACTTTCATAAGGTGTAGGCTGTACTGGTGAGAACAATTTTGCATTTCTTTAAGGCATGGACTTCCAAAAATCCCTTCAACAAGTCTCCTTGAATCTTTTCCAACCTATCCGACGGCTCCAGCTACAACAAGCATTGTTGATGTTCCCATGTGCCACATTTTTTAGATTTCGATTTCAAACTCCTTTTATTTTGAAACGTTTTTGAAGATATTCAAAGACACATTGCACTCTGCAGGAACTGCCATATCAATAAGAAGGCTATTTTTGTTTTGTTTGTGGTCTCTAATAACAAGGTCTGGGCGGTTGGCGCTGATTGTCCTGTCTGTGTGTATTGAGTAGTCCCATAAAATTGTTACAGGCACTATCTCCGTAACAGGGTCTGGGTGGCGTTCATACCAGTTCCTTTCAGTTTTCTTCCCGTAGACGTTGCAGATTTTCTAATGCAGGCATTCAACCACTCTGTCATGCCGGGTTTTATATTTAGTGGGTGCCAATATTGACCCACTCTGTTGTGCCCATTTTTATATTCCGTGGGTGCCAGTACCGTGCAAACAGAGACAAGATGATAATTTGTTTTTATACAAGATGATTAATTTTTTTAATAATAATAATAATAATAATAATAATAATAATAATAATAATAATAATAATAATAATAATAACTATTATTATTATTATTATTATTGTTATTATTATTATTATTATTTCCTTGGATTTTTGTTGTATACAAATTCAGCGCTCAAATGTCGATAGTGTGGTCCTATATGGTCTGGGATCCCCGCTGTATGTCTCGAGGTCCTCACCAAGAAATAGAAACTAATATGCAATGCGATAGGTCCCATTCTAATATCTCGTCTGCAGTTGCTTTTTCACAGACGTGCCCTGGCCTCCCTCTGTCTCTTCTACAAGTATTTTCACTGCAGCTGTTCCGATGATCAAATTTCACTGGTTCCCAGGATGCATGAATTTAAGCCATTTAATGACATCTCGGTCCCATCATGTCACTGTCGAAACGATAAAGTGTATTCGTCTCTTCTACTCAGACAGCTTGCTTACTCGTACTTCTCGCGAGTGGAACTCCCTGCCTCTTGCTTGCTTCCCTGCTAAGTATAATCCTCAAATATTCAAGTGTATTATTAATCGACATCTTCTGATGCCTTGATCTTGTTCCCCGTTCTTCTCTATATCATTTCATCAAACACAACTGTCTACTCTTCTCTCAATCCTCTGCAACCCCTTGCGTGCTAGTGGCACTCCCGACTTGCTCGAGAACAAATATGTTTTCATGATATTTTCCATTGATCATTTCTATAAAAAGAAAAAAAAAACTCCTACAATCACATACATTTCACATAGATAAAAATCTTCGTAATTTGTAAGCTGTAGCCGTGAGTATAAATCTTGGCCTTTCTTTAATGTATGCGCTACATGGAATCCCTTCATTGTGTCTATCGCAACATTTTTCCAATCAATTGGATGGATCGAACTACATTGGAATTATTGATGTCATTTTGTTTAAGATTTCCACTTAAAGAAACTTGTATTTTGATAGGTTTTTGAAAATCTTCAAAGATGCATTATAATCTGCAGGAACTTCCTTGTCAAGCAGACATCGTTCACGATGTGTGGGTTATTAGATTTGATTATTCCGTCTGTGCGTATTAGAAGTCTCATAAAAGTGTTACAGATTCCATTAGGTCAGTGTAAAAATAATGTCGTTTTCTCACATATATTACTATGTGAGAAAACGACATTATTTTTGTACCAACCTAATATTTCTTTAAACGCTTATCTGTGTTGTTCATGCCAGTTTCTAAATGTTTCCCTGCATTATTATTATTATTATTATTATTATTATTATTATTATTATTATTATTATTATTATTATTACCAAAAATTACCGAAAAATTCACCTTATTTATTGAATGACTCTCGTATTATTATTATTATTATTATTATTATTATTATTATTATTATTATTATTATTATTATTATTACCAAAAATTACCGAAAAATTCACCTTATTTATTGAATGACTCTCGTATTATTATTATTATTATTATTATTATTATTATTATTATTATTATTACCAAAAATTACCGAAAAATTCACCTTATTTATTGACTGACCCACGTATTATTATTATTATTATTATTATTATTATTATTATTATTACCAAAAATTACCGAAAAATTCACCTTATTTATTGAATGACCCTCGTATTATTATTATTATTATTATTATTATTATTATTATTATTATTATTATTATTATTATTATTATTATCAATTTTTGCTGTTGTTCTACTTATAGTAATATTAAAAGTGATAATTATTTTATTTTATCCTACATAATTAACTCCCTGTTACTATAAACTATCTTCAGATCTCTGATTCTGCTAGATAGTTTGTATATACACTAGGTATTTAAGCAATTGTTTACTATATGAGGGTGGCCTGAAAAGTGTATAGGAGATATGATGCTAGAGACGTGAATTCTTGCCACCGTTTATTTCAACTTTTCTTATTAATTACTGTATTGTTTCCCTCCATGTTAACTGACATCTGACATTTAAAAGAAGACTTCAAATGCGACTAGTAGGTACTTTTCTTGAAAATGGATAAAATCTGGCACTGAAATATTATCAAGCAATTGCAGAAAGACAGTTCAGCTCCCAAGGACATTCATACTGACATGATTATTAAAATTGGGTGGTGATGCTTCAACTTTAGCAACAGGGCAACCGTGGGAGCAGAGACTAGGAAGAGAAAATGGAGTCTTGAAGAAGGTTTGAGCGTATTGCAAGTGCCACCATAAAGTAAAACATTGATCGTGTACACCACGGTGATTGGTGAGAGACGATTGACTATAAATAGATAGTCAAAACTATTAGAGATTTGAGGATATTCTACATAGTGAAACTGAAATGACGTAAGTTTCTAGTCAGGTGGATGCCACGTCTTCTGACAGCTTATCAGAAGAGCACCTGGCTGATCACATCACGAGAAAATCTAGCATGGTTTGAAACAGATCCAGCTAGGTTTCTTTTTTTGTTTCTTTTTAAGTTTCTTAACTCCGAGAGACAGAGACAGAGACAGATAAAGAGACAATACCTTGCAATGGAAAACCTCCTACTCACCTGTGCCAAAGATGACTAAGGATGTTTCATCCGTAGGGAAGCTGATGACATTAATTCTGGGGATATTTTCAGAAGAGCCTTACATCAATGGAAAGAACTATTCAAATTTCTGAGGCACTTACGAAAGTCTATCAAGACCGAAGCCAAGGACTACGCGATTAATTGACTTTGAAATAGATGCTCACCGTCTATGTTCTCATAATTTCACTATCATCGTTACTACAACATGAAGATAATCTTGGGAGGGAATAAATACCGAAGTGATAATGGCATCATATCTAATGTTTTTTGGAAAAAAAATATCATCAACATAAACTGAGTGGTAACTATTAAAAGAAAACTGTTCAGTTTTCTTTTAATAGTTACCAGTCAGTTTATCTAAAAGAATAAAAACAAAAAGCGATACAGTCATTATTAAGAAGTGTTGAAACAAATGCATGCAATAGTTCACATCTCTACCCACAAGACTTCATATTGAACATATAAACGTTCATCCCGCCCTTATATATGAGCACAGATTTACTTTTTCATCTAAAAATCTAACGATAATGAAAAAATATTTCGTTATCTTGCTATTGTCTAACTGTCTAATTTACCTTCAACGTAAATACATTGTTTGTTAAAATGGGAACGTCCCTGACTTGTCAGAGAAATGATATCCATGGATGCGTGTTCATTTGGATCCATCACAGTTGCGATAATTGTGATCCTCATACGTAAGAGAATAACAATGTTCTGGATAATAAAACCCGCCAAGACAGGCTATAAATTGTTCGGCTTGCTCTACATTATTATGCACGGAAAAAGATTAGAATTTCCACAGAATTTATCCGAGTCGCTCCTGAATGCAATGTTCTACATACCTTTGAATTTCGGCGGTTTAATCAAATGGAACATCTGTGTTTGCAAAGCCCATTTCCTCAGTAATCTATCATCCAAGGCGGCACTAGGAAAAGGTGTTTTCAAGAGCGAGAGGGATATATATATATATATATATATATATATATATATATATATATATATATATAATGTTAAAATAAACACGAGATACCCATTACGGACTATCATTCCTCAAATTCCAACATGCATATACCAACTATGAACATTTCTCAATGATATTATTATGCCATAGCTCCCTACTAATTACAGCATTAAATCTACACATGAATTTCTCCAAATATTTAAATGCACAAAAGTAAAAACAAACCAAGTCATTCTTGCGTCACTTAATGAAAGAATTTATTTACTAACGTTCCCGTCTCCGAAACTATTTATATTATATATATATTATATATATATTAATTCGATGAAAAAATAATTTAATTCGACCTTTATCAATCCAACTCAATATTTTCAGAAAATTATTGTACGCTTGCAACATTAGAATTTCTTTTTTAGCCATAATGATATATGTACACAAAACTGATTGAATAAGGATACGAAACCCTCTCGGGCCGTGCTTCTTCAATTATTCTATTTCCTATGTTGAAAAGAAGGTTTTTACTGAAGTTGTTAAACCTAAAATATATTTTCGTTTAGTAGAGGATATATTAAATTTACCTGAAAAGAAGGAAAAAAAATGAAAATCCGAAAACTACATATTAACTAAATTCCCTACTAAATTTTACTTATGGACTTAGTGAAAAAAATAAACTTTCTTTTTTAGATGTTCTCGTCGACTTTAGTAATAATACTACTAAAAATCATTTTTATAAAAAAAAAATCAACTAGTAAAGACTCCTGTCATCTTAATTTTTCTAGTGAATGCATTGTTAGATATAAAATTGGTGTTATTAAAAATTTCCTCACAAGAGCGCACGAGAATTCATCCTCTCACATGTTTTTTTCTTGAAAGAATTCAACAACGTAAACAAACACTCATTAATAACGGATTTCCTAATCAATTGTTGGATTTCCATATTAGACGTTTTCTGTCTGAGGTAGCTAATAGAAAGGGTGAGAATAGAAACGTAAATATAACATTAATATTTTTTATGAAAATCAAATGAACGAAAATTATAAACAAGAAGAAAGGAGAATTAAGAACATTATAAAAAATGCACAGGACCAGTTTACTGTACCCAAAAAATTAGATTAATTATTTATTGCAAAAAAAATTAAAACCTCTAAATTTACAGAAAAAATAATAACAAAAGAACAAAATTAAATAGGGCAAATATTATTTACGAATTTAAATGCCCGTTAAGGAATTGTATTCCTGATCAATCAAAATTCGTAAATAATTATATAGGCCATACTACATGTTTGACAAGAAGACTCACTCTACATCTTTCTGACCATAGCTCAATTAGATTTCATGTAAATATTCATGGGGACCTACCGGACACTGTTCATAACATACTGGTTTACAGCACAAATATAATATCATTTTCTAGTTGAAAAAAGGCAAAAAATAATGGAAGCCTTATTAATAAAAAACAAAAAAAATTACACTTAATAATATCAAATATTAACATGGGCAAAATAACTTGAGCGTGTTTTGAAAAATGAAAACATTATATACATACATACATACAACAAACTTTGTTATTTAACTGTTAAAATATTTCATCCTTGAAAATGGCTAAATGTATAGCAGAAAGATTTCGGAAAAAAACATTCGGACAGGTTTTATATAATTTATCATCTGAAAAGAAAAAAATAATTATTAGATCGCATGAGACATTGTATAAAAATACTAAATCAAAGCAACTTCTTTATCCTATTCAATAAAATATGCATGAAAAATAATTGCAACCTAAATACACACCCTCGCGCAGGCACGCACGCACGCACGCTCGCACACACACACACACACACACACACACACACACACATATATATATATATATATATATATATATATATATATATATATTAATCGCATTAATATTGCTGATTGATTCCATGCATGATTATTTCTTATATATATATATATATATATATATATATATGTGTGTGTGTGTATGTGTGTGTGTATATATATATATATATATATATATATATATATATATATATATATATATATATATACATAATTAAGAACTTAATCGATTGAGCTCATTATCATTTCTACATCTAGAATAATATTTTATAAATAACTTACCAATATAAAACAAATACTCATAAACAACAATTTGCCCAATACATTAAATCGCTCAATATATAAAACATGAAATCGCCATAATAATATCAAAGACAAAAGAGACATAATAATGACACTGTTAACCTCTTCTAGAGGAGTCAAATGCACAATATCTACACACTTGATAAACTCACCAATACTAACACCATGTACATATACACCAAAATAAATTACACTAATAATTTTCTACACTAAATTAGACAGCAATTTTCTTTTCTTATTTCAAACTGAATTGTAAAAAAGATCTGTAAAATCTTGGGTTCCTCTATTTTAACATCACAGAAACTTTAAGTGTGACTGAGCCATCTTTATATCTAAGAGGTGCAAGCGATGATGATTTTGGTAAAATGCTTGTTAGATGAGCTGATACATAATCTTCGACTCTTTACTATCATCAGTTACGTATATTCTGTTTGAAAAGTCGAGCCACAACTAGTTCTTCATTCTGCGGATATTATGCTGTAGTTATAATTTAGCATCTTTAAAAGATCGGATTAACAATACCGGGTCTTTCTCAGATGCACCCTGGTACCATCTGGTGTGCTTGGCTCCGGGCTTCCAGAAGCTGGCTAATTTTTGGATCATTTTCATCAAATGAATCCACATGTTTACCTTCAACATAACCAAAAACGTCAGCACTTTTCTAATAGACACTGATCTAAACTAATCCCAAATCCCATCTAAATTATGCCTCTCAAAGACTACTTGAAGTTTCTCTTTAATGTTGGTATCTTTCAGTTTAGAGACATTCACATTCTGAGGTAACTTTACACTATTCCATCTAGCTTAACGCCTAACCTGGCTTAAATTTTGCTCTCAGTATCAGATGATCAGTATCACAATTAGCATCCCTCATAGTTTTCCCGAACTATCTTCTTGGTTATCATGTTTAAGAGTGATTGTATAGTCAAGGATGTGACAATGTTTGAAGCTGGAATACATTCAGGTTACTTTTTGAATTTCTTTTATATCAAATAAAGAGTTGCAGTAACAAGATCAAACGGAGTGCCTAATTCAATAAGGATCAACCCGTTACTGCTTATCTAGAAAATAACATATTTGCCAATAGAACCCCAGTTGTTATAATACTGACTTAATCTATCATTAAAGTCTACGAACAGAAGGATTTTTTCAGGTACATGAATCTTCGTCAGTTTTGTTCGGAGGATTGATATAAGGCCAGGACCACTTCCTCGCAGCTTTTAATGGAGAGAGTATAGCCGGAATTAATCGTTATTTAACGATTATTTGTAAGCAGAACCCTTAGTTGCATAATTTTATCGCTAAAGCATAGAAGATATTCTATGAGAGTAACTAGCTCAGATTGTATGGCAAAGTTACCGTCCTTTCACGCTTTTCATGTTTTGCGTTAAAGCAAATCCAGAAGAAAGTATAACTGGGCCGAACCGAAGGATTTTCGTCATTTATTCGAGTCTCAACGAGTCCGGTAATGTCTAGCAAGTTCCTTAGCCAAAATCTCAGTATGACATTAAGGTCTATCTGATAAATTACGACCAAGAAGTTTTCAAACATTTCAAAAACTGATATTGTGTCGGTGACAAAACTAACCTGGCCGTACGTCTTGAAACGGACCTCTAATCAGTTGTTAATTGGGGCAAGAATTGGCTGGTCAACGTTAACGCCTCAAAAACTAAACTACTCTCTATTAATCCCCATAGAGATCCTTCCCTGGCCCCCATTAGAATTTTTGGTAGTCAACTTCTTGAGAGCAACTCGCTGCGTCTGCTCCGTCTCACGTTGACTGCTGACCTGAGATGGAACATATACATTGAGTCAATTGCTTCTTCCACCGCGAGGAAAGTTAGCTCTCTGTGCCGCGCCATGAATTTTTTTTCCCCGGAATCAATACTTCAAATATACAAATCAACCATTCGCCCTTGCATGGAGTATTACTGCCATATATGGTCTGGGACACCTTCTGTTTACCTCGGAGTTCTTGACAAGATCCAGAGACGCATATGTAACATAATTGTCCCAGATCTGGCGTCTCGTCTACAGTCACTCTCTCACAGACGCGCCGTCACCTCTCTCTGTCTTTTCTACAAATATTTTCATGGTAATTGCTCCGATGAGCTGCTTTCAGTGGTTCCCAGACTCCATGAATTCAAGCACCCTACGAGGCTGGCATCCCACTCCCACCCTTACACTGTAGAAACTTTTGAATGTAGCCGTCACTTCTACTCGAATAGCTTCATACCTAGCACCTCTCGGCTGTGGAACACCCCTCCCAATTACTGTTTTCCTGAGAGCTATAATCTCAACCTATTCAAATGTAATGTCAATCGACATCTCCAGTTACCTTGATCTATCCACTATCCCTCTCCTCATCCTTTCTTCTATCACTCCTATCTGCTCTTGCTTCAAATCTTCTGCACCCCCTGCATCCTAGTGGCTTCACGCCTTGCTCGGGGCGTAATGCTTAAAAAAAATTAGATTAGGACACTTATTTTTGTAACTCTTTCTTTTTCTCCAGGTATAAAAGGAGAGCCATAAACCATAAGACGCTGCCGAGCTATACATAAAAAGAAGCATTTGTTTAGGTCACATGTTCTCGACCCTTCCCAAATTAATAAGTGAGCAGTGTATCACGAGATAAGGCTGATCAGACAATAAGGACTCCGACAAAGTACATTAATATTCCGTCAACACATCAGAGATATTAGAGAAAGCAACGTTCACATTTGTGACTATGTACTTCTAGACTGATATGCCTGCACGCAGCATCGCGCCTCCATCACCACGTGTATTGTGACACTATTTCTGCACATATAGATTGCATTACTGCATGCTTGTGCTGCACATAGATTATCCTCTCGATCCCTTTAATCTGATACTCAGTGACAAGCCGAAGCAAAATGTCTGAACGAATAAAGTAATTGCATGTTTTATTTCCACGGTGTTTGACCTCTCCGAATTTGACTGGTTCTATTGGGTTGCAGCTTCACCAGTAGTAGAAGGATACACTTACACACACATAGATATATGCACACATATAGGAACACATATAATCTCACACGCGCAGACATATTTATGAACACTTACGTAAAACATAGTTTTATTGACCAGAGTTTTCCTTTTCCTAAGAATGTTGCAAGGTAAGGCTAATGAACCAATGTAAACATATGACGGAAGATATCTCCCGTTGGACGCCTCTCTGGTTTTTC
>OZ010594.1:61928485-61930985 GCA_963932145.1 Acanthosepion lycidas | reverse complement strand
AAACGTGAGGTACATTATTAGAGTCAAATCCTAAATCATTGTATATTTAGGAAATAATTGTATTTCCTCTCACGCAAGAGTGTGGGAGCAAGAGTAAAGTGGCGTGAAAGAGAAAAGAATGAAGAGAAGGATGGCGAATAAATCAAATATCTGAAAATGTCAATTGACATTGCATTTGTATAGATAAAGATTATAGCTATCGGGGAAGCAATAAAAGGAAGGGAGTTACACAGACAGGAAGTGCGAGATATAAAGCTATTGGGGTAGAAGTGACGGCTACATTTATCCGATTCGACATTGAAAGTCTTACTTAGTAGCGAATATATTTATTTAATTTATTCTTATTATTTTAATTCCTCTTTACGACATTCATTTACTAAATCAGTACAATAAATTCGAACGTATTTTGAAATCAGTTTGCTAATTTAGTTCGATCAGTTATATTGAAAGATTGGCACAATAAATAGATCCTGTCTCATATTTCGCTTCCCTGGGCCCAGTGCCAGACTTATTTACGTAAATATCGTTCGTATCTCTCTGTGATGTCTAAAAGGCGTCTGCTAAATCTAGAACAACGGTGCAAAGACGACAGAATATATATTTATCGATTTCTTTCCGTTGTTAACTAATTCGATTAAAGTAACACAATGATCCGTTGCTTCTGGAAGTTTCTTCGTAACATAAAGTTTAACTTCAGGGCAAGAGACAGCGTAATAAATTTCCCTAGACGTACAATTATAATTAGTATTGATGTTTCAAAGGAAACTTTCCGTATTTGAGATATGTACAATATTATTGTTTAAAACAAAGCAAGAAATGTTATGTCCGTTTAACAATATAAATAAAAGTTACAAGTTTGAGATCCTTATGGAATTTTGATGTAAAACTATAAACAGATATATACGCACTCATTTAAGATAAATAGAGAGTTATTACAACAGGAAAATTGATTCAGAGATCCGTGGAATATGCTTAATTAACTCGATATATAATTCCTGATACTGGAAGTCAAAAATATTGAAACATTCATACAGAGAGACATAAATTATAGACAGCCACACAGTCAGATAGATAGATAGATAGATAGATAGATGCGAACCTATTAACATTAGAGAATGGATATTATTTTTCTTCCAGTTAAAATTGAATTTCTTGAAAGTCTGAATCGATAGGATATTTGTAATATAAATGTAAAAAGACATTGATGCTTATATAAAGACACTCGGAATGAAAGTATATATATATATATATATATATATATATATATATATATATATATATATATATATATATATATATACAGACATGACAGAATTGAATAGACACCAAGATAAATTCTATTTTTGATTTTTTTAATAACCAAGATAAATTAACTTAGATTATTTGATTAGAATTACATATAGCAATACTGCGCCAACATGACGGTGGTCATAGTCAAAGAAAATATCTGAAAATCTTTCAATACCCCTTTCTACTGTTAATAGAGTAATCGTTCAATTCAACAGAGAGGGCAAGAAGTGCACAAAACCTCATCCAGGGCGCCCTGGTCCCTCTGCAAGAACCATGCGTCTTGTCGAAAGAAATGTTGAACAGAATCCATGTTGCAAGGCCTCTGACACAGTAACAGAAGTTGATGTCAGTCCCAGAACAGCTGTTAGGTATCTTCACAAGCTGGGCTACTATGACAGAGCAGCGAGAAGGAAACCACTTCTCCGTCCAGCCAATATCAAACGCAAAAATGATTGGGTTCATGAGATGGTGGAGAGACCTTTGACCTTTTGGACCACAGTCATTTTCTCTGATGAGTCAAGATTCGCATTATTTTCCGACAGTGAAAGAGTATGGGTATGGAGACTCTATAGTCAAGAGTTTGATTTAAAAAGACTGCAGCCAACGGTGAAACATGGGGGCCTTTCAGTAATGGTATGGGGGTGCAATTTGGAGTGATGGTCGCTCAGAGCTTGGGTAGTTTGAAGGAAACATTAATTCAACCAAATATGTTTCTATATTAAAGAAAGGGTTCCTTCCAAAATTCTCAAGTAGTAGAATGATCAAAATTGACTCCCTATTTAGGAAGATGGAGATCCATGTCACACTGCTCAAGCAACGCAACATTGGTTGAGACAAAATGGGATCAATAAACTTCCATGGTCAAGTCAGTCCCCGGATATTAACCCTATTCAACAACTTTGCGGCATATTTGATCGAAAACTCTGTAAAAAGTACAGGAAGCCATCTTCTAAGCCTGAACTTTTAGGATTATTGAGCCAAGCATGGCAAGAAATACTTCAAAATGATATTCGTGAACTAATCGCTAGCATGCCTAGAAGGGTCCTTGCATTAAAAAAAAAGCAAAAGGGATGTCAGCCAAGTATTAGTTATTAAATTTATAACCATTTATAGTTACTTCATTTGTATAAATTACATGTCATGTCTGAGTATACACTGCGTGCCAAATTATTATTAACTTTTTTCTATTTCAAAAACCGTCCAATCAATT
>OZ010594.1:61885985-61923485 GCA_963932145.1 Acanthosepion lycidas | reverse complement strand
GGGCGGGACCCGGAAAGAAATGAGTACACATCAGAAATCAAAGGAAATAATAATAATAATAATAATAATAATAATAATAATAATAATAATAATAATAATAATAATAATAATATTGCATAAGAAAATAATAGACTAGACATTTTTATTAAAGATTCGGGGTTTTGTGTCTATTGAGTATATTCAAATGAGTCACATCATCAATGGACGGTACTGTGACAACTTGCCGAAAAAGTTACGAAAGTCTCTCAAGAAAAAAAAAATGCAAAAGTCCATCCATGGAAACTGAAGAAGGGTGACTTCTTACATCAGGACAATGTTCCAGTACACACGTCTTTTATTTCAATGGCTTCTCTGCATGAATGTGGCGTAGAACTGGTTAATCACCCCCCCCCCATATACTTCTTCTTTTACTATCATGTTTTCCACAACATGAAAAAATATTTATTTGGGAAGCAATATCGCAGTAATGATGACGTCATACCTGCTGTTGGTGACGTTTTCACGAACTGGATACGACTTCGTTCAACAGTTACCTGGAAAGAAACAATCGAGTTATTTATAGGATGAGTTGAAATTAATGTATGCTTGATTTCAATGATCTAGCATCATTCCTTTATAGTCAGGCTATGAACTTTTCAACCCACCTTCTTACTTCCATAATTAAATAAATTCAAGAAATATGAACCTCCTTAGATGTAAAAGATACTCAAGACGACAAATATGCTTATTCTTCTCCTACTCCAGGAAGATTATGGTGTGTATAAATGTCATACACAAATTCGACTGGATGACATCCCTAGCATATTGGACAAGGTAAATCTTTCCTAGCCTCACGTTGTTGGACTTTGCTATAAAGGAATAGTAATAATAATAATAATAATAATATTAATAACCGAGCTGTCATTGAAAGTGCAGGGGATATTGTCCGCAAAAGACGGCTCAAAAAAGGAAAACTCTGAATTGAAAACCATGTAAAATACAAAGGAAAACCATTTAAGTATATTTCACATGATGTCATGTTAGTTATTTCGTAAATATTATAAAACAAAAGACAACCGTGGACAGATATTATAAAACAAAAGGCAGTCTACGGCCTGTTTCTATAGGATAACTATGATTATAACCGCCATAATAAGGAAGAAAAGTGAAAGGACGCGTATATAATTATCATTGAAGCAACGAAATATTAGAATAATAAAGAGAATCACGACAACCGGATATGAAATCAAATTAAAACTTAATGTAAAAGAAATATTCATCCATTAGCCAAATTTGACTGCAACAAATTTTATGTGGCGAAACAAGAGTCGGGATGGGATATATAAGGATGGTAAATATCGTGGAATTATTTATCAAATAAGTGTGTCACCACAGAGCAGATTCAATGGGAAAATGGTCATGGTAGTCAGAAGGCGTAACACGACATGTATAAACTTGGATATAACGAAGATATTTAAATATTACTTCAGCTTAAGAGAGTTGAATTCATATTTAATATCAAGCTAAATCAACTGGAAGCTCTATTTGCATTGAATAATAATAATAATAATAATAATAATAATAATAATAATAATAATATTAAGAAGAAGAAGAAAAAGAAGAAGAAGGAAAAGAAGAAGAAGAGATTAAGACAGTATGAAAAACTTTGTAAGACAAAGTGAAAAGAGTTGTAGGTTCTATCGACAGAATAAGGTATTTCAAACGGAATTCAAGGAGATTTACAAGTAAGTTGGAAAAGCATTTATCAAACGAGAACAAGAAAGAATGTAGGATATATGTTCACAACAATGGAAAAGTATAAACAATCATAATAATAGGTAAGCACTAACAAAATCCCCAAAATGGAAATGCCCAGGCTCTATTATCTGTCATCAATTCATAAAACTCTTGCACAAACGTTATCATTGCTTATTAATAATCCCAATGACACTGCAGAATTGATCACTGAAGCTATTAAGTATCTCCTTCCAAAAACAGGTGAAACTGATAATCCAAAAAAATTAGGCCAATAACGTATCTATTCACCACATATGAATTTATCATGTCTGCCCTGATAAAATATACATAGTCAACATTCTTCCTCTGGAGGAGAACAGGTGTTGGAGAGCTTCATATGGCTGCAAAGATCAACTACTTTTAAATAAAATTATTCGGGAAAATTGCAAGAAATACTAGAAATCTCAGCACAGCTTGAATAGTTTATCGTAAAATCTTTTATAGTGTGTCACATCGCTAGATTTTTACGGCATTGGAAATGTACAAATTCTCCTCGGTGATAGAAAATTTCCTTAAATATAGCATGAAAATTTAGAAAATATATTATTTCGCAGATATCATAAAACAAAAGGCAACCTTAGACAGTCGCTTTTGCCTACGGCCTGTTTCTTTAGAATAACGATTATGATAAACGCCATAATAAAGTGATGATGTGTGTTAAAGAACATGAAAAACTAAGAAATTTTATTAAGTAAAAAAGCAATCCAACAAGTTGAAAAGGGAACTCGAAATGGTTGAAAAATTGCACATAAAACGTAATGCATATTCAGCAGAGGCAAAGAACTTAAACAAGAAAGCAAAAGAGATTGCAATGTACCAAATGGAGAAACGATGCCAAGATGAGAATATGCATGGTCATTATTTCTGCACGTACCACTGATATAGACAAACTCTGTACCCATTAGTGGTTCTGTAGTCCAGGGTTAAAGGTTGAAACCGAGTCTTTTATTCTTGCTGCACAGGACTATTTCTTACTAACTAGAAATTATACAGTAAAAATACTGAAAAATTATGTTAAACCGAAATGAAGATTATGCGATGAATATCCAGAAACAATTGACAATCTTGTATCTTGCACAGTGCTGGCACCAACTGAATATGAAAATCAGCATGATAGAGTGGAACAATATCTACACTGGAAAATATGCAACTTTTCAGAAAATGAAACTTGTATGAATATCACTTAGAGCCGGTTACAAAAATAGGACCTCTGAAAATTTTATAGAACTTTGCAATGCACAGAGAGAGAGAGAGAGAGAGAGAGAGAGAGAAGATAGAGAGAAAGATACAGAGACAGAGAGCAATCAAAGTTAAACGCCCAGACATCATTATCAAAGTGTACAGAAACAAAATGTGCCTTCTTATGGACATGTCAATCACATTGTAATGTATCTTCAAAAAACTATCAAAATACAAGGATGTTAAAGGGGAAATGTGAAAAAATATGGCACATGAGAAAATCAATAATTCTAATTGTAGTTGGATCCCTCGGATTGATTGGAAAATGTTCCAATCGACTCATTGATATGATTCCTGGAATCCCATGACTTAAAGAAATAAAGAAAAGTGTACTCAAAAGTACAGTTGACATATTACGGGCAGCTTTATCTATTTTAAATTTGATTCTTTTTTTTTTCTTTTACCAATTCGATCGCTGGAAAATGTTATGAAAAAGTTTCTGGCTTTAGATCTCTTTTTGTAACACTAAAGGATGCATGCAACAGAAATCAATAGTAATAATAATAATAATAATAATAATAATAATAATAATAATAATTGTTTAGAACACTAGAAAATGTGTCCATGGTTAATTTGAGATATGTGGGTAGATATAATTTTGAGAAGCTAACAAAAACTGCGAATGAAATACTGAGGATTTCGAAAACATAAAACATCACTAAGCCAAATGCGTTGATACTAGCAGAAGCAAACATCTTTTTTTATTATTCAATTAGATTATCGATCCTAACTGAATGACTGAGGTGTTAATTTAAGAAACATGGACTAACGTTACAGATATCACAAATAGAACTATTACGGAAGTCCTACGTGTACAGAGCACCGTTGCTGCTCCGGAAAAAATCTTGGATGAAGTCCTTCGGCAAAAAGAAGAAATGATTGTTTTATTTTCTCAAGTCACGAATGGTGATCCGAAAAGAAACGTTTCCGCAGCTAACAAAACCATAGGTTATAATAATAATAACACTAGATTAGGCGAGGTCAACAGCGGAAGTAGGGAGACACTTGTATAACAGATTACCGCTTTCAAGCGATCACAGCCACCCACCTGTCACTTAAAATGAGCTAAATCGTAAATACAAAAAAATATGAAGGAAAGCAAGCATAGGAAATAATAATCATCATCATCATCATCAATTTCCTGATCGTTTATGGTCCTAGGATCAATTCACAGGTGAGCAACTGATCATTTCCCTAGGTGAAAAGCCGGAGAAGTATTTATCCATGCGTAAGGTATCGTGGGCAGGAAGACCAGAACAAAAGCCCCTCCTTATACATGTCAAACGACAACTGATATCATATAATCTGAAGGCTCGCCTTGGTTACGGACACGAGACTTCTGATTGAATTGAGGAAGATCTGCACCCTATCAATCGGCCCCGGTCTAGGAAGCCCGTAGCTCAAAAATACCGCGTCATGACCATACTGGTTGCATATATTCTACCCAATTGCGCTAGATGGCCGTTGACCTGACAAGAAACGTTTTTTTTTAATCCTGCCAGAACTCTAACCACCCGCCACATAGGAAATGCCTGATGGAGGGCAATGGTTGATTCGCGGAATATCCATCCCGGTAGAAGGTAGTGTTGGATTACATTCTATTCATCGTTCAAGTTGAGAGACCTGATATTTAAAAATGTGAAATAACAATGTAGCCGATAAATATGAACAGAGGAACAATGAAATAATACAGTGATGAAGACAATGACGATAATGACGATAATGTAGATAATGATGATAATGAAGATAATGATGATAATGATGTTAATAATAGATAATGATGATAATGAAGATAATGATGATAATGATGTTAATAATAGATAATGATGATAATGAAGATAATGATGATAATAACTGATAATGATGATAATGATGACAAATTGAAAATAGGAAAACATTAAAGTGAAGAAAATTAAAGAAAAAAGATTTTCACAGAATTAAAGATTCAATCAATTCACACATCAAAAGTCAGCTTTGCATCCAAGAATTGTTTTTTTTTCATTTAGTTGTTCCTAATTTTTAAATAAGAATACATATTTTTTTTTTTTACTAAAGATCACCCCATACAATACTCAAGAACTACCGGAAGATAAGTTTTACTGAAGGGTTTAGTTATATGGGCGGTAGGATTAAGATGTAAGAGATTTAGTCCATCTCAATATGCGGACAAGATGTTACATGACTTTGAAAGTTCAAATTTGTAGGGGATGAGAGACATTCCACTTGGAACTCGGTTCCACAAACTATCAGTTCATTGTAAGATGGTCGAGTGGATCGTATTTCTCCCTAATGGAATACGAAGGGATTGTGGATGTTTCGCCCCATAGTATGCGGCATGACGAATCCCAGCTGTGAATTTAGATTTGGTGGAACAAAAAAATATAGCACTTCTTATCACTTTCCATGAAATAACGATAGATACAGCGTTTTGTCTGTGGGAAAGGGGTTGAAAAGAAATGATATAAGTGCTCCATTTTCGATCTGATAGCAGGCGGAATTAAGAATTTCCTTGGACGGTACATGGAACCTACAGTTTTCCCAATATTTTCGCGATGGATCTTATATGCGAGTTTCTCTTTCGGTTTGGGGTTAGATTTAAAGCGAGAATTCTCCTTGGGAGAACACGTCTTCATCGCAATAGACAAAAATTAATGCCCGGTTGATGATGTATCGACTACTAGTTTATTCTATCGGACGGCATTTAAACTAGCTCCTGTGGAGAGCACTTGATTGAACCTTAATCACAATAGGCAGGAAGGAGTAGATTCGATAGGCAACAATATACTATAAGAGAACTCAAAATTGATCAATGCATGTAAGTATTGCATTAATATTTAAACTAACCTTTTAAAAGTTCAAAGATAATTCTTCTGCCGCCTCTTAATTTAAAGACGATTTAATCTACATAAGTCTTTACTTTCCGCACAAACAATTATTTTTATGTCATTGATGACTTTCGTTAGATTTCAAAATTAATTTCGATTCTACCCAAATTTATTTCCATGTTATAAAATTTATTATTGCACAGGGAAATTTGGCCCTAAAAATCACGTAAAAAATCGCCGAAAATAATTGCAGTAATGAAAATTAGAGAATCCAGTATTTGAGAATTGCAGAGCCAGATCCGACCCGGAATGTTTTTAATTTGCTCCCGGATTCGGCCTGATTCCAAAATGGTATGATACATTGGGCTACGGCCTCGAGAACTAAAGTTGAAACAGTGTGAAACACTGACACACTGACATAGATAATCAGAAAATTCCGCCTGCGAATGCAATATACGGAGTTTTATAAAGATTTACTCACACTTTAAATGATAATAAATACAGTGTTTATTGCTTTGCAAAGAAGATTAATGGTTAAAATTAAGAAATAGTAATGTTTATTAACTTAAAAAGTAGATTAACCGTTTAAATATTAAATGAAATCAAACGCATGTATTCAAAACGACAACATAAACAAAAAAGTGAGTACATTTTGGGGATACGACCTGTGTAGACTCGTTGAAGAAAGATTCGTCAATGTAGACACTGAAATTATTAACGTTCTGTCAGACATTTATTACAGTAGGATAACCAATTTTAGAATTTGGTTGAATTAAACAAAGAATCGAAAAACGAAATAGTGTCTAAGAAATGTTTGCTCTAAATATTTTTTCAACATTGATATCCAAATAGGTCTTTTGAAATGAGTATGATATAGATGCTTAACTTTTAAAACGTCTTATTTTGGGTTATTTTATATTATATTTCACATTTGCCTTGTTACATCTGTTTTTCAAAATATGGGGATCGCGTACATATAACAATTCAGCTACCTGAAAAACATATATTCGGATAGATAATATGTGCTTCTAATCTAAAATAACTTCTATACACTTCAAGATTCCTATATGTTTGGTCTTTTTTAAAAAAACAAAAATAAAACTGTATGTGGATCCTAAACATCATTTTCTTTATCAACATATGTATCCGAGTTGGGTATCTTATTTGTTTATCATTGACATTCAACTAGTCTGACACGACTAGGCTGAAAACTCAGATAAGCAAAGTGAAAGTCACTAAATATCTCGCTTAATGGACGCATTTATAATGCTTTGGTCGGAGCAAATTTTTCATTTATACTTTAAAACCGTTGAGTCCTGCGTTTCTGAATAATTTTTACCTTTCTGCTTAAGATCCTGCGGCAAATTTCGCAATTAATTGGTACGTAATGTTTCACGGTAGATGTAAAAATAGTTGCAAGTGTTTACCCATCGTTCAAAAGGTTGCTGGATATTAAGTAATTTTTATCTACTACTCTTCAACCCGTGGCTAGGCATTACCTCATTTTCCTCAGCTATCGATAAAGCGATGGTCACAACTCAAAGGGTTATAATTATAACTATTACGCTGCCTTTATCTGCTTCTGTTATAATTATATTATTATTTCTTCGGATGCTCTCTAAGGCTAGTCTTTGTATGTAAAATAGGTGAATGGTTTGGATTTTTCTTGTTGAGGTTCCATACTTTTCAAAAAATATATTTAGCTCATTGGTATTTTTTTTTTCGAAATAAATTGGATTTGTTTTTTTTTGTTTTGTTTTTTTTACTAATGACTCATCCGTAATATTATCGTTATTATTAAATATTTCTTTTAGTTTGAATTAGCGTTCAATTTCTCTAAGTTTTTATTTTTTATTTTATTTTTTTTTTTTTACGTCTGTTATATTGCTTTTCGGACCAGGGCAGAATTTCAGTAGGTTGTTTTCGCCCTTTGTAAGTGTATATGTAGGTAGGGTTATTATTTTCTTCGATCACGTCTTTCGCTCTTTTGTTCATCCAACTAACCTTTAACACCTTTTTGAATTTGTTCAGCTAATAATTTTCAAAACCGTTGTTTTCTTTTTATCCTTTTTGTTCTCTTAGCTTCAGTATATCCCTTATATGATCTTCCCTCATTACGTATCCTAAAATTTTCAAAACACATTTTTATGATTGAAAGGGACGTCTTATTTCCCTTTGCAATCTCGTAAATTTATGGATAGTCCGTAAAAACATCCGGCGTTAGTATCCCATCGGATCTCTTTGTCTTCAGATTGGAAGAGATTGTCCAGCATCCATTGCTATATAGAAGATTACATATTACACCTTGTGTAAACTTTTCATCATGGTTTCCCATGTAGATTATCATAAACCTTAGCATTTTTCTTATTAGAATGCATATTTCACTCTTCTTATGCTGATTTCCAAGTTGTAGAGAAGTTAGCAGCTAACAAGTCCAAGATAATTCACAGATAATAATGAACATGAAGCCGCGTTTTCCCACGTTGTTAAGGGAGATGTTGTCGTAGATAATAATGTCGATGCGAAATGCTATTCGAAAGAAGATGACTCCGCTGTTTACGAAGGAATTTCGACCATTCAGAATAACGAATTTATAGATTTAACAGACAAATGATTTAATTTCCAAAGTAGAATTGTTTCGTTTCCTTCAATAAAAAGAAATAGAGAAGTCGATGTAATTTTCGTAGTATAAAAAAGGAAATAGAAAAAAAAAAAGGATCGATTAATAATGTCGTCTAAAAAAACAGACAAAAAGACATATGGAAAACGAACGACTGCAAATAAATAAGGTTTGGAAAAAACAATCAACACACGAACCTAAAGAAAAATGAATATCACACATATACATAACCACACACACAATCAAATGCACACACATACACAAACATATCTATCTATCTATCTATCTATCTATCTATTTATCTATCTGTATGTATGTATGTACATATATATATATATATATATATATATATATATGTGTGTGTGTGTGTGTGTGTGTGTGTGTGTGTGCACGCGTGTGTGTGTGTGTGTATAAATCTATATGGAGCGGCGAAAATCTGTCTTATGATAAATACAGTCTCCTGGAAATAAACTAATATATAAATAGTCAATCATTGGTTCAATCCACAGGGTCTGAAGACAAGAAACAGAGTATCGCCAGTCGGTGTTGATATCAGTGTCCATTCTAATTACTTTTACTTACGCTCTATCCTGGATACTGCAATATTTTAGAATATAAATATAGCACTTCATTACACACACATACACACACACATATATATATATATATATATATATATATATATATATATATATATATATATATATATATATATAAGGTTGGTGCAAAAATAATGTCGTTTTCTCACATATGTTACTACGTGATAAAACGACATTTTTTGCACCAACCATATATATATATATATATATATATATATATATATATATATATATATATATATATATATATATATGTACAGCGTGCGTGCTTGGCCGGCCACTTTCACACCGTCAAAAAAAATATTAAACGTATTTCCTCAGATGAGATGCAAATTGTATACAGGGAATTCAAGGAAAATGATATCAGAATTTATTAGCACACTGGTGGTGTGTTTTCTTAAAAGAGATGTGAAATTAATGGTACTAGAGATGATTAAAGTGATACGGGTGTTGGTTATTGAAAAGAAATAGATTGCTAGTAACAGAATAGTGGTATTATTATAGGCACCATAGCATTACGAGTGACACGAGAAAAGACTTAAAATAAACCGGGAAGAAAACAAATAAAAAAAACAACAATAAAAAAAAACAGGAAAGGTACGTCTCCAACATGGAGAGTCGCTAATTTCACTATAAATGTGTATTGTCGGTATTTTTATATAAAAATATGTATTTTTTATAATTTCACAGTGATTTCTTTTGTTTCACAGTTTACTATTTGCCCATAGGTAGAACCCTAACAGGTGCTGCCACTGCGGGTCTGGGTAGACCTAGGAATAACTGTAATTAAATGTGTTTTCCGTAAATAAAGTTGTTGTCATTCCATAAATCTTAAGCATTTTTATCAGCAGTCGTTTGTTTATTGAATGAAAAGATTGCCTAAAATCCATAAAGGTCGATGTTTCCGTCAGATATTTCTGGAATGTATATCATCGATTGGGTAACACATGTTTGTATCTATCTAACAGCAGATCGAACTTGTTTTAAAATTCATTCTAGTTAAGTCTCGATCCACCAAGTTCGTGAATTCAATTTACGGAAAACTCTTCAGACGATTACACTTATTAGTCCCACCAGTCCAGGGCATCGAAACAAGGGGAGGACATCCGATGCAATCAGAGTTGAGTCATTCGCTTATCGTTCAAATTTCTCTGGTAATTTTCTTCTTAACTTGTCTTAACTTGTGGACCAAACTCACAAGATTATTTTTCCCTGATTTCTTCGATCTTAACATCTACACGTCTTAGATCAAATGGTACCTTATGCTAAGTAATAGACACTTCTTCCTCCCTTTAATCCTTGCAACAATTTGATTCTTTAGTGATCGACCTTGAGGGCTTTTGCGCATTGCATCTGGTGGACAATAACATAAGAATATCCTGTTATAAAGCATTGCTGCGAAAGTTTTTAATGATATGACTGTATTCTTTTGTGAGGCTAAAATCTCATTTCTTCGGAAATAACAGGAGTATCTCTGCGGTGAATTCCTCACATCTTTTGTAGATCTGAGTATGTCCTTTTCTTTTTGCTATCTTTCTTAATTCTGTTCTGCCTACCATTTACAAAACATCGCTATTCAATAACCATTTGCTGTTTGCTCCTGTCAACTCTGTCGTCATTATATCATGTGTCTGTCACATTCTCCAATACATCTTTTCTCATTATGTTCTAAAGTAATTTCAATTGTTTCTTTCTGATTCTATATATACGTATTCTTTTTGTTTCCAATTTCCTTCAAAAAGTTTTCCTTTCTTGTGGTGGGTTCTCAGAAACCTTCTGTAGTATCAAGTTTATTCTTCATTTGTGAGTAGATTTTTGCAACATTGAGTGTCATGAAGGGGGAAAGATATAACATAACATTTTGTTACTCCTGGTAATCATGCATGAACAAAAAACTGAAAATGTAACACATTCAGTCAGGAGGAGAAAAGGCCCTATAATAGGTTCTAAATAGTTGTATATTAATGCGGCCTCCTCAAAAACATTCATTGATAGTACCCTCAACTATCAGAACCAATGCTGAATATAGTTAGAAAAACAAAAGAAAAAATATGTCCAATGAAGAACTATACTGAGATCTATTAAACCATCCGTAAACAACTTGTGGAAGTCAAATGTGGCTTTAGTGGATATTACTGAAAGTATAGACATGGTTTGGGGTATCAGCTTACAGGATCCATATTATCAATATACGGGATTCAAATTAGGAGATAGATGAAGAGGTAGATCAGTAAAAACCATTATCAATCAACGCATCGGCAACATCGGAATTAAAACAGAGGAACTGTGTAGAGTTATGGATGATGGAAATGACTAGATAGAAGTGGTCAGAAATTAACGTTAAAGGATTATCAGATAAATGCTTTCATTGTAATTGATTTTGTGTATATTTTCTTTACGAATTTGATGACTGAGAGATTAAATTCTGCTGAGAATAATGTGTTAATTACAACGTCAATTCATTAACATATATTAACGCAGTAAGTTAAGCATAATAAAGAAATATTGATGACAGGTTTCCAAGTTGGAAGCGATTCTAAATCTAACAAATAAATTCCAACAATACAGAGCTATTGCGCATATGGGATTAAAATTATACGAAAGGTTTAAGTGATAGATCCGAAAGGATATTCATCAGTCAACTCATAGACTACACTGGAATCAGATCGTAAGATTGAACAGTGGTTGGTTGGTTGGTTGGGTTTTATGGCATATCAATCATTGTAGGTCATTTAATGCCAAATTAAGTTTATATATATATATATATATATATATATATATATATATATATATATATATATATATATATATATTAAATATACAGTACAATTAAACGTATAGCTTTCAACATTATTTTATTCCAAAAAACGTATAGCTGGCAAAATTATTGTTTCAAAAACGCACAGATGGCAACATTATTTTTCTGAAAACACCATCTGAGGCCTTCCTTGCTGTTGGACGTAGTTTATCATCATACCCAGGACGCGGATGTAGTTTAACGTCATACCCAGGACGCTTGAACAGTGGTCTAGCAGGTTCAACTGTCAAACTCTCTGCCTTGAGCAAAGAGGAACCCGGACGAGGATTTGCCGAAGGGCAAAGTTTGGTCCGGGGGTGGGGGAGTAGACAGACCCTGAACCCATTAATGCGGGTTCTAAGGTAATACTTTTGTTCGAGCCCACGGGCTCGTAGAACCCACGGTAAACTGACCTTGTACCACATACATCCCTCGTGGGCGTTCAATATTATCAGATCATAAGATTTGTATAGATATTCCGATGACATGAGCGGTTATAATCAATTGGTTAGAAATTTTGAATCGAGGAAGATCATATTAAGACATAGAAGATCTCTATAAAGGTGATTATAAATTGCTACAACTGTGATTCCCACGAATCATCTGGCTGATACTGGAGATATTGAACACGAAGTACGCTGGTGGGTAGCAAGGTCGCTCACAACGAATGCATAAATCAAAGTAAGGATGGCAGCAAAGTAAGGATGATAGAAAAAAATACTTAAGACTTTAATTCCCTTTTGAGTTTTCTTCTCGACATATCTGGTCTGCCGACTTGAAACAAATTTATTTGACAGAAATCTGTACAGATCAATATATTTCAGTGTATTTCACATTGGAAAAAAAAAAAAAAAGAAATTATTTTTCTAAACAAAGTACCTAAACATTTATTTATTTTTAATATTTTATAGAGTTGGCCTCAGTGAAAGTAACTCTAAAATAATTGCAGTGTGTAGGATTTACCATTGCCGTTACTTGCTTACTATAGAGGAATAGTATTTTTTTCACAAATAATGAGAGTTGACTAAAACACGATCTAAGCATTTCTTTCTCCACCATTTCTAACGTAATAAACTGGATAATATAATCTGTGAAAAAAATGTTAAAAAAAGAAGAAAAAAAAGAAAGAAACAAATTAAAAAAGACAAGGAAAATAGATAAGCTATACGCAGATCTACTTACGCAGATATGAATTATCGAGATATCAATACAATGGGGAATTATATTTGTAAATTATCCGAAGCTTAAATTCTGTTAATTTAGATTATATAATGGATGTTTTATAAAAGATGTTTTATTAAAAAATATGCTATTTATAAAATTTAAGAATTTGTTTCAAAGTGCAGTAATGCGACACTAGATATTTGAATACTGTAGTAATATAGTATTTCACAATTTCTATTATTGTGTTTTTTTTTCCGTTGACATGGATTATTGGTCCAATAATTAGAGACATGTTTCTTTTTTAATTATTAAATAACGCAGCTTAAATAATATTGTAAAATAGTCATTCAAAGAATAAATCAATAAAGTTAATTTAATTAATAGCGAACGCACTTCGCTAACAGATTAAGATGGCATTAACTCACTGGCCACTCGCTGAACGGCTACAGCCTTGTTTTTAGGAACTGTACAAAGATGTACCATCCTTTTTATAAACATCTATCGGCATGTATTACATTCATTTTCGTCTTGGAATTTACCCGAAATTACATGAAATTGAATTAAAAAAAATTAATTGATGCTTGAAGATGGTAAATGTTTTTACCGAAAGTACTTGCAAACAGTATGGACCGAACATCTAATGTATTGTACAATTAATAAAAACAAGGATCGCGTCGTTCAGCGAGTCGTCAATGAATTAATGCATTCTCAATCTGTTAGCGAAGTGAGTTCGTCATTAATTATATTAAATTTATTGATTTATTTTTTAATGAATAATTTATAATATATGTTTGAGAGGTGTATTTAATCGAGTTCGCGCAAAGCAAGGAAAGCCACTAAGACAGACCGGGTTAATGGCTGTGGAAGAATTAGAAACAAACATTCCAAGTCAGCCGGAGAAAAAAGAGTTATCAAGAGTAATGTACATAGTGATTGAAGTTATTTGAAGATTAAAATTGGCTGGAAAGCAAGGAGCTGGAGGAAAGTTCAACAAACTACAAGTATTATATATATATATATATATATATATATATATATATATATATATATATATATATATGAGAAAGAGAGAGAGACAAAGAAAAGCGGGAAGATAAAGTATATGTGTTTCCAATGTGAATTATTGTGATATATGTTGGCAATGAATATTGTATTTGGAAAAGTTACCAACTGTATATGATAGTAAATTTCAGAAAGTTTATCATAATAAACTATGCGTATTGTAAAACAGGTATAAAGCATAAAACAACATATATATATATATATATATATATATATATATATATATATATATAGATAGATAGATAGATAGATAGATAGATAGATAGATAGATAGATACACCTAGTGAGCCAGACAAACCTACCTAGGTTTAACCTAAAGGGATCGTCATGGAAAAGTTCGAACTTTCCTTGACGATCCGTTCAAGTGAAACCTAGGTAGGTTTGTCTGGCTCACTAGGTGTATCTAGGTCTGCTCTACGGTTGTATTTTTTTTTGTTAGTTTGTTCTTTACTCGTATCGGGGTTTTTTCTTTGGGCTTCAGACCTGCTTTTGTGCGATTTTTTTCGGCAGAAGTTCATGTTTGTAGCTCTTTCTTTTTTTAAAAGCTTTTTTTCCCTCGAGATTGATTTGATTATTTGCAAATCAAAAATTCGAGGGATTTTCGAAACGAGTCTAGTTATCTATATTTGTTTGTATATATATATATATATATATATATATATATATATATATATATATATATACATACGCACACACACATACACAAACACATACACACACACGCACACACACACACACACACACACATATATATATATATATATATATACACACATATATATGTGTGTGTGTGTGTGCATGCCTGTGTGTGTGCATGCCTGTGTGTGTGCTTTTCAATAAATAAATCTAAATATTTCGAGATATATTATTTTCTTTCTCTTCTTTCTCACTTACTAATTGCCCTGACCTTTACGGTCTCTCGCCGTTTTCTTTCTTCGCTTATTTTCGTTTCCCTGTGCGGAGGATTCTATTTACGGTTTTTTCCACTGTTTTCCCAGCGTGTTAGATATATACCGGAATTTTTGGCCTTCATCTTTTTATGTTTTTTCTTCTTTATTTTTTTTGGCTTAACCGTCTGACCATTACTCCAATGTGTGAAACTTGAACTCACAGTGAGGTTTTGTTTATTTGATCTCCATTCTAGATTTTCTTTTTCTTACGGACATCTCTTTATCATTTAATCTTTCTTTTTATTGTTTTTATTTTTCCTTTCTTGCCTTCTGTCCGTTTTATTCTGCTTTTAGCTTCTAGTGTATTCAAGGTATCATTTATTCATGTCTGTAGTGTAAGGTAGTAGAACACTCTAAACTTTAGGATAAATTCAGAGTTAACACGCAGTGGGAAAAAAAAAGATGTTTACTTGCTCTTTACAAATCCGATCCCCTAAGAATAAAAACTGTTATTAACAGAGAAAACAGGAATCTACTATTTTTTTTCTCTCAATTAATAATCACTAGACATTTTTGGTCTCTTATGAGTTTCCTTTCTTGCTACTTTTATTTCCCACGTGAGGGTGATAATATTTGCATATTTTTTATTGCTTTTCTTTTCAATATCACACTGTGTACTAGATATATAATACATTCCTGATCCCTTTTTCTTTCGTTGGCTGAAGCGTCTGAGGATCGCTTCATAGCCTGAAACTTGAAGTTATGGTGCAATTTATTTTTTGATTCTGACGAGTCGAAATCAACATCTTATTACAATTCCACCATGTTTAAAAGGTTATACTGAAATAAGGCTTCGCCATTTCCTTAGCGTCATTTTGATAATATCAATACTACAATTACCCCTCCTCCTCCTCCTCCTCCTACTACTACTACTACTAATAATAATAATCCTATCATAATTCTGCTTTTCCCTTTTTTATTTAGTTACTTAGTCCTTTAGTTTACATTCTTTAGTACTGATCTGTATTCGACATCTTACGGTTATTTTTTAAAGAAACATCCTTACCCACTCTATTTTACGCTTGCCGTCAACAAATACCGGCGATTTTCAAAGAAACATAAAAGTCCATGAAATTTCGAAAAATTAAATTGGGCTCTAAAAGACAGTATCCTTAAGAGGTCACGTGCATTAAGAGTTGTCTTCCTTTTACTAATTACAACCTAATACTAGATAAATAATTTTTACTGTAACTTATCAGAGTTGTTTGAAACCTTAAATATCCTTACTGTGAAAACCCACACGACTTTAGGGGGGGGGCTGGAATTAGTTCATTTCATTTCTGTGTTGCATCGTGTCTCCACAGGATTTGAAAATTATCACTTCAAAATTTCAATGTTTTACTTTTTTGAATTCCTATATCTCTATATATCTGTATTTTATGCATTTATTTTATTTTAGTAGAGAAATAATTCTTATTTAACTTATCTTCCTTCATAAATTTCTATTTGAAATTCTTATTTTTTATTTGCATATCATTTTGAAATTTACTTGCAAATTAGTTTTATATTTAACTGCTATTTCATAAAAACAAATTTTAGTTTTTAATTTAGTTTTCTTTTTTTCTTTTTGTTTTAGAGTTGTTTTGAAAACTTTAATCTAATTTTAAATCTAATGTTCAATTTAATTAGTTTTATACTTTACTTCATTCGCATTTGAAATTAGTTTTCTCATTTTAGTTATTGTCAATGGTATTCCCAATTTTAGTTATATTTTTTCCAGATTTTCAAACCGAGAATTAACTTTTGTTTACAAATGTGTCGATATGTAAAAAAAATGGCAGATTTTACGAGCGACCATAAAATTGATTCAAATCACTATAAGTGTATATGAAATAGTATTATGTTTACAGTTAATAGTAAATTTAATCGTTTAGCCTTCAATTAAAGATAAAATGAAAGCATCAAGAAAGCTTTTCTATTTATAAAAAAAATATTTTAAACCTTAGACATCACAAAAAATAACGGTTCCTACCTTTGTGCTTATAAATTGCATTTATCCTGAAGCGATTACAAAAACTGGAAGCTGCCGGCGTGAGTATGAGACTCTATAGACAGAGGATAGGTGAAAAGCAGAAGCAGACATCCTAGAAAGTGAATGGCAACGCCAGCAGTTGTGTCGAGTGTCAATGGAGGGCTAACAACGCGAAGAACATGTGCAGCGAGATAGGAGGAGACAATAAATAAGACGAGAAAATATGAATGAGGAACAGTGCGCGGAGTGCCATGAGAAACAAAGAAAATGTTTTCAGCAAAAAGTAGAAAACAAGAACCAGCATGACAGGATTAGCAGTAAAATAATAAAAAAAGGAAGATTTCGAGAAAGATTTGACAATATTAACGCTGGCGAAATTGATAATTTAAGGAGGCATCAGATGCAGCGACAACATATGAAAAGACATGGGCCAATCCAGAAAAGAGCTTTTCATAAGGAAGTTGAACAATTTAACATAGGAGAACTGAATATTATATGTAAATTCTCTGTGCGCTTTGGTTTAGAAATAAAAATAACAGTTGTTGCTACATTAGAAAAGTGAAAATAACTGCATTGCAACCATGTCCAAAGACACTAAAGTAATTATTTCGGGGAAAATGATCAAGTGCCTGTTTCATTCCGTAGAATTATCAGAACTTACAACTGTGCATCCTCCTTTCCGGCATTTGGATTCAAACTGGAATCAGCTTCAGGAAGGATTCTGTGCTGCTTCATCATTCAGGGCCAAATATACTATACGACAACAAACATGCATCCTGCTAATGATCAACCGCAATATGGCCTGTTATACATCATTGATGCTAATGAAGGTCTGCTTCACAGGATGGATGCGCCTCAAAATTCTTAGTGTTCTCATGTTACTATGCGAAAAATAAGTTTTCCTCTAAATCAATCCTCACGCAGAATTGTACAAAAGCATGCATACAGCTGAAGAACAAGAAGAGGCGAGATCCAGAAGAGACAATGTGCAAATACGGAGGATCTAAGAAGAGGCGTTACAATTTCCGCACCAGCAACGAAATAGCATCAGTTTTCTTTTTTTTTTTTTAGAAAATGGCGGCCTTCCTGAAATAGAGACACTATTCTGTATCCCAGACATACGCCTCCTGAAAAAGTATCTTACACGTCATGTCACCTGGACCCTATGGGCTACCCAATTCTGTTTACCCATGGGGAATTTCGATCGCATTGTGAGATGCGATATGTAGAGGAACGGAAGAGTAGTGTGCGCAAACGCCTAAGGATGCAAAAATACTACAGCTATCTTCGTGCATTCAGAGGTGGGTTTAGTTTAATTCACAGTGCCAGAAAATTATTTCAACTGTCTGTTGTAGATGCATATGTCATGGTTCAATGTTGCATCTTGAAATAAAAAAAGGAAAAATCAGGTTCTACTGCGAGTGGAAAGGCACAACAGATTGATGGACTATTTGAAAACAGGAGCAGATGAGAATATTGAACCAGGACTTCCTCATTCACAGGCAGTCCAAGGAATATGCATTAATATTTTCAGGATGCCATATCAGTTGTTTCGAAATATGGTAAGACAGATTTGTTCATCTGTTAGAATTGCAACGCTAATTGCTCTGAGATAGTTGATAATCTACGGCAAAATGAAACACCTGAAAATAGGCAACATGTAGATGTCTGAGTGTGCAAGTCACACCTTGCAGATCTTATGAGGGACATAAATGATAGACACAATTTTGGGGTGTCAGTGGCTCATGTCGATGTCATTGAATTTCAGAAGACTGGTTTTCCCCACTGCTACATGTTAATAGTGTTGAGAAATGAAGACAAACTCAGAAACAGCGATGATATAGATAGAATCTTAACAGCTGAAATTCCAGACCAATGATGAGCCAGTCTTGCATATTTTAGGAAAAAAGTCTGAAACATGGTCCGTGCGGAACACATAATACTTCTTCCTCTTAAATGGAAAATTGGCAAATGCCAAAAGAAATTCCCAAATGAATAAAGAGATTAAATGTGGAGACCTGAAAAATGTGGCACACGAGGGCATCAATAGTACAAGTTGTATTTGCAACCATCGGATATATTGGAAAAGATTCCGATAGACTTATTGAAGCGATTCTTTGATTCCCATGCCTTAAAGAAATACAAAGGATTGTACTCACAAGTACAGCTCATACATTATGAACAGCTTTATCTATGGTAAGTGTGTGTGATCTTAGTTTTTGGTTTACAAATATGATCATTGGAAAATGTAAGGAAGCCATACAACGGGAATAATAATAATAATAATAATAATAATAATAATAATAATAATAATAATAATAATAACTGCTGACTGAAATGTATCTTTGAAGATATTCAAAAAGCTGTCAAAATACAAGGACCTTGAAATAGAGGTCTCGAAAATGTGGCATATGGGAACATCAACAATCCCTGTTGTAGTTGGAGCCCTAGGACTGGTTGGAAAAGATTGCAGTAGACTAATTGCAGGGATTCCTGGAAGCCCATGCCTCAAGGAGATACAAAAAATTGTTCTGACAAGTACAGCCCACACTTTACGAAGGGCTCTATCTATGTAATTATTTTATTTTATTTTATTTATTTATTTTTTTTGTTTTTTGTCAGTGAAAAGTGTCATGATGCCATTTCTAACCTTAGGTCCCTGGGTGGGACCCGGAAAGAAATGTGTAAACGCCAGAAAGCAAAGAAAATAAAAATGATAATAATAATATTTACTATTATTATTATTATTATTATTATTATTATTATTATTATTATTTTATTATTATTATTATTATTATTATTATTATTATTGTTATTATTATTCAAGAATTGAAACAAAATTCATAAAAAACAAATTGAACTATATATAAAAGATCTAGGAACACAATACCTTACATTGTAATATCCACATAGATATAACGATGCTGGTATTGATAAGCACAAAACCTATCAATGAATAAAGATAACGGGACTTAAAGCAGGGCTCGGAGGCATTTATAATGACTGCAGTTATAGCCAATGTGTAGATTATACGGAGAGCATCGTGGAACTATAGATAACGTCATCTCTTCTCTTTCAATCTTAACACCAAACCAAGACATAAATGGATATAAAATTTGGAATTGTATTTACTAGTAAGATGTCAGTATTAAATGGCTTTACATTCTCACTGAATATACGAACATGACTCTGTACAAAATAAAAATTCTCTGAAATCGCTATTCGTTCGGACCCCACCAATAATACTAAAAAAGACAACAAAAATGCTTAAAGGAAACAAACGAAACTTTGAAATGTCACCAAATAGATATTCACCTGTATAAGAATATGTAAAAGTAACGACTTTAAATCTGAAATTGAAGATATATGGAGCCTTTAATTCTACTTATGACAATAATAATCAGTGAAGGTGATTACGATAAATAAATGTGTAGAAAAGAACATTAACAGGATCAATGGTATCGCCATTGTGTAAAAGTTATTTTAATATTAACAGTGTTTGAAACTGCGTATTCAGTGGATTATTAACGATTTGACGTAAATATAAACACTATTATCATATTGTCTATTAGTGTCATAATATGTGGAAGGAGAATATATTTCATATCTGGCCTTACGCCAAGGCTCGTATGCTGACCCTGTAAGTGAGTGTTTTAAATAAATAAATAAATAAATAAATAAATAATAATAATAATAATAATAATAATAATAATAATAATAATAACAATAATAATTATCACTTTAACTATTCCAATATTTTTTCAACTCGGGGAAGAGAAAATTATTAAGAAACTAGCAACATGGCCCGGCGTTGCCCGTGCTTGATTAAAAAATCGTACGACTCATACAGCAATCGCTATCACTTGACTTAAAATTGTTTGTCCTTCCTTGCCTTTAAAGGAGTGCCCTTTGACGTGCTGATGTTGCTACATGCTTTACTTCTTGCCTATCTCACACTCCGAATTTTTTCTAAGCTCTATACTAAAAATTAAATCTGTTACGAAAAAAGAACTAAACAAAATGAACACAAAACGATCAGCTTTAAAAAAGGACTCGTAAATGGAAAAATCGAATGAAAAAAGAATGTTAACAATAAATACTTTTTCACACCGAATCCAGTTCTGCGGAATCAGAATCAACGTTGAGTTTAAGCTAGCGAATGAGCCAATTGGAGTAGAGTGCCATGCAGATCTAAATTTTTCCCACTTGTGACGAATGCAGCTATCGATTTTTTGCATGCTAGCATGCTAGTTAACATTCGTGTCCGTCAGCTGTTGGCTCTCACGCTGGCCAATAGAATCTTCCTGCATTTTTGTGGCAGCTAGCTATAGGCTCTCACTCTGACCAGTAGAAAATGGCTACAAACTACATGAAAACTGCTGTAGAAGCATGAAAAATCGATTATTTCCACTATCGATGGGAGATGGGAAATGCAATGTCGGTCTTGGCCTTACCACTAACTTGGAGCATGTGCATGCAAATTTTAGTGCAAATCCGTCGAAAAATGCGGCCGTACATTCGCTACACACACACACACACACACACACACACACACATCCTGTATTTTATAGATAGAGATTATTTAAGAAAACAAAAAGATAAGAATAACAACAATGTTTGAAAATGTTCAAAAACATTTAAACAGTATGTCTGTTTTCTTCTAAGTTATATTTAGAAATTGTATATAGGTAAAAATAAAAGAGTTTTATGCAATAGAGTAAATTTTCAAAGGAATCGTCTAATAATCGAGCGATTTTGCAAGCCTTCCTCATCAGAAATTTTATCTTAACCGCCGTTCTGATTATCCTTATCACACGATAAAATCGAACCTGAAGTGTCAATCTTTGCGCACGAGACGTATTGCACGGAGATATAAGATTATAAGAAGCATTATATGAATTTGATTCAGTATTGATAAGCGAAGATCCCACGAGTCGTGACTAAAATAAATTCCAACTGAATTACCTAAAAGTAAGGATTGTCATAATTTCACCCTAATTCAGAAAATTGAAATGCACAATCAAATTTCTGACAGAATAGGTACCAGTTTATAATATTAGTCATCAAGTGGTACTCATACTTTGTTGGCATTGCAAAAGTACTAAACGACATCTATGAACATATTTCGCAGAAATATCCGCGTTTTAAAAAAAGATTTTGCCTAACTCGCATATCGTTTCTTTCAGGCGAAAGGAAACAGACGATTTCTAACAAATAGTAGCGTTAACACTCAAGATTCCATTGAAGTTTCGGGTCGCATCACACCGGAAAACACACATAGAAAGGGAAAACACTGTTCGTCGTTCAACATGAGTAAATTCAACTGTAACACGAATTCAAAGAGAGCATCACAATCTCTTCGGAAGTAATACTGATTCTCATTTGATATACGCCGCCCGATGTAAGAAACATCACTTGATGTATGTGGGTTTCACAACGAAAAAAATGACGTCAATTATTCAATGGCCTGAGGCATAACGTCAGACTGCATGGGACATCAACGGAAGTTGCGGAATATTTTGAAACTACTGTAATTTCGAAGAATATATCAAGTAGTACATTCTGAAAAAAATTATCAAGAATCCAGCGACCATGGTGCCATTAAATACTTCGAGAATATTTATGAATGCATAATATTAGGTTGGTGCAAATGGCGTTTTCTCACATATGTTACTATGTGAGAAAACGACATTATTTTTGCACCAACCTAATACTAACTTCCCACCTCGAGGGAATGAAAGAGAATGACAAGAGATTTCTATAAGGTTTATAATAACCCCTGTGATTGTTTCCACTCAGTACTTTCTCAAATGACGGAAAATTTCCCGATGAACCCGATCACCATATTATGAAGGTTTCAGTTGCATGACATTCACGCCGGCTTCGTGTCATTCGTCTCGATCCGTTGATTACAAACACAGTTGTTTTTTTCTCAAGATAAGCGACGTTTGTAATTTTTAAAAATTTTAATTGTATACGATGTAACAGCAAAATTGTCCAAATTGTATAAAAGCAAAATTGTTCATTTGTTACGTTAAGCACTGAACCGTTGTATCTTAAAAACAATTAAAAATATCATACTAGAATTTTTCTTGGTTTTTATAATACAATTAGACTCTACTTTGAGCTATTAAATTTAAAGACCCCAGTCTACCTTTGCTGAGATGGTGGTGGATTTGAGGAAATCGCACTTTTACAAGTGTATTTGAGCGAAATGAATGAAAGGTCTTTGGCTGAACTGGAACTAAATACGTTGATCCTATTAGGCATATAATGTTGGTTTACACAATAATGTATGAAATTAATAGTTGACGGACATGACAAGTTGTATTCAATTTCATTCATATATTGCTTGCAGTTAATGTCTCTTTTTGCCAGGGTTCAAATGATATGTTGTTTGAATTAAATGCTATATCTAACTTCCTTTTACGCTTTGATATTGATGGGAATTGTAATGTATCCACTATCAACAAGCCTTCATAGTATCCGGCCTTCCGTATTCACGCAGACATTTAACTATGCAGTATAAATTAAAAATTCCACTTAATATTTCACATTCTTCTTCTTCTTCTTAATTTTATTATTATTATTATTATTATTATTATTATTATTATTATTATTATTATTAGTAGTAGTAGTAGTAGTAGTAGTAGTAGTAGTAGTATTAACGGGTGTGAGAGAAGACTACCTTTTCAGAAAAGGAAAAGAAAAAAGACACTGTATATGTTAATGTTTAACAATTTTTCAACACTATGTCTTCTTCAAGTCAAGTTCAAATTATGTATATCTGGTGTAACAGCTAAATTGTCCATCGCACACTTGTGTTTAAAATCTAAAAAGAAAAACGCTAAATTAAAAGAGTTTCTTTTTTCCAAGTTTTCAGATAAGACCTTTAACCATCTTCACCCTTTTTGGCGTAAGAATGTAATGCATCTCCAGCCCAGATAGGACAGCAGTTCTTCATATTTCTCCTAATGTAATGCTAGTAAATGTATAACATGGAAGGGTGGACTATGCATTTCCTGGATTGATAGAATGTGCCAGCGTTTACTCGACCCCGCCCATCGTCTTGTAATTGCATCAAAACCATGACTATTACAAACAATTTTCAACGGCAATCATCGATTCGTCTGTTTTGGTTTTTTGTTTATTTTTACAATAAGAAAATCAAAATGCTTACTACATATTAGAAATATGAAAATTAATTAATTATAGAAGTTTAAATAACTGATAATTGTTTGAACGAAGTATGAAAGAATTTGACACAAAAATTCGAATGTGCATTATAATAGCAAATTATGACTTCCAGAAACTAAGCAAAGTATTAAAAAAAGAGGAAAAATCTCATTAGAAAAAAACAAATTCGGAGCTGCTATGTAATATCATTCGTCCTATATAGTAGAGAATACTGGACAATTTCCTTATAGATGGAGAAGAAAGTTGAGGCAACAGGAATGTCTTTCAACAGAACGATGCCGAGAATATCATGCAAACAACGAGGAAGTCTTAAGGAAATAGGAAATATAAAAAAAGAAGACACATACTCAGAATCTGAAAGATTATTTTCATCACCACCCCGCGTGGCAGGGTGTAGCACAAGTCCGTTATTTATTGCGGGTTTAAACTGAACCCGTAGACTCGGGCAAAAATTCCCCTGAGACCCCGTAAAAAACGCAGTCGGGTAGCTGTCTACCTCCCCAGACGAGACTCTGCCCTTCGGCATAGCCTCCTCTGGGTTCCTCTCAGCCCGAAGGCAGAGAATTCGACTAGCTTAGCTGGAGACGAATCTCCAACTAATTGGCGACTCCGAAAGAGAGAGGCCAAGCTAAGAAACGTGTATGAAATTTGACATTCATAGGTCATATCGGAGGTAAAAATTACAACTGAGAGCCACCTACCTCGCGATCTTATATGAACGGATGGCGGAACCAAAAGTTAGATTGTTACTAAAAGGGCGGATATCATTAATATGTGCAAAAGATTAGAGATTGTGGAGAGCAGTGATCATAGTGTTCCTAGGATTATATACATAGAAGACTAAGAATCCTTGATTTACGTTCTCCTTATTTGGATTTTAGACTTTTTAAAATCTAGTTCCAAGGATTACTGGAATTAAATGCTAGAATATTGTACCAGTTACCTTTTCAAACTTATTGTTTGTGATGACAGTTTATCAATCTTCTAAAGATCATAATGGAGTTTGAGTAATACTGTTACCTGGATTACTTCAATTCTCACACAAATCTCCAGTTATTGCAGTCTATTCTAGTCTTTTTTTCACTGGATTATTCCCATCGCGCCATTAATGAGCGTAACTGTAATTTTCCTATTCCATAGTTGGATCTGTAGTATTTCTGAAGAACGAAAATTATTTTTATGAAATCCATAGCGTAAGTGATGATATATTTCCTATTTTTTCTTCCTATCATTTTTCTCTAGGAATTACCTTGAATTTCGTACCGTTTTCCGTTCAGTATTTCTTCATATCTATTACCTTTTTTCTTTCTCTTTTATCATTCTCTTTTCTTTCATTGAACTACTTATCTTCACTTTTTTTCCCCCTGATGCACAGCTTTTGTTTAACTTTTTCATTTTATGATTATTCCCCTTTTTGTCTATTTCCTTCGTTACCAAATTTTGCTACAGCATTTCCCTGCTTTCTCCGTATTACCCCATATTTTCTTCCACTCTCCTCCCCACAAAAAAAGTTATCTCTTCTTTTCTTCGCTGTTAAGTCACACAATTATCATAATTACATCTCTTTTTTGTTATTTTAGTGTCGTGATTAGAGAATCGATGCATTCGCTTGTTCTGACAATCATTTGATATCGCTGGGGTTTTTTTTCCTTTAAATTCCGTTTCCTTTTCGCTGTACTTCGGGTTACAAAGAAAAATAAAGAATTAGAAATAGGAAACGTTATTTTTTTTTAAATTTTCGGGAAAATCTTCCCCGGAAGTAATGAAAACGCAGCTATTCTAAGCTTGGAGCAATCCCTACTGCGTTCTCGCTGTCTATGTATCTCTTTCATTTCACTCTCTGTCTCTCTCTGTCTCTCCCTCTCTCTCTCTCTCTCTCTCTCTATTACTTGCACACAGGGATTTTGTGAGTTTATCTGTCTTCTTGATTGAATGGCTTTTTTTCCTCCCTGGAAATTCAATCGGAACTGATTATTAACAGCCATACAATTTGTATTTGACTCAACGGAAGCGATAAGACAACCAAAACACACCTTATTGCGTCTCAGCCTCGTTCTGACGCAATGTTTCCTCCTATTCAACATTTCTTTCTTCACATGTGGGGTCCGCCTAGTTTTCTTTTCCAGGAGAAGCTTTTCATGTAGTGCAAGAAAAAGCAAAGTCCCCATTCTCTCAGAATCTACACCAAATCAAATTATAAAATATTCATTTGGTTATAATACTCATTGCATAGAATAAGCCGTGTGCTTTCGTCAATAAATTCAATCATATTCATTTATGCACATTATTATCTTGATTGCAATATTTCTAATTAAAACAATAATAAAACATGGATAACAATGTCAAATGCAAAAGATAATATAGTAACAAAACTAATAATACATGCCTTGATGCTACGCCAAGTATGGCATTAATGGCTTCATATCTTAAAGTCTGGAACTCTGCATCATTTATAGATATTACTTCCCCTTATATTATGTATGTGAATACCCCAAAATATAGTTGTTATTTATATATTAGTTCTAAATATTTGAAATTGCAGTAGACTGGCTCTCAATTTCAACCAAGAATATTTTAGGTGTAGCAATAGAAGGATATGACTACACAACAAGTAAATTCAAATTCAAAATTGCATTGACAAGGCTGAGATTTTTCTTCGCGCAAATAGTCAAATAGCCACCTACAGAATACTTAAGGATTAATTGGGTGGAGGTTGTAAATAGGCATTTATATCTTGGTAATTTAAGAAGAACTACAGTAAATAATGCATTTAGTACCACAACTTTGCTTCTCCGTTGCCTGGTGATAAGGGTATCAGCTCGTAGTAGGTGGTTATCTGCTAATAATATGCACTAATCATCTCTGGTTATGAGTGGAATTATTTTTTCAGTTAAAAGGATGAGACAGAAAAGAAATAGAAGTCACTTTCCTTCAATATACCGTGTCTATGCGTGTTTATGCGGTGGATGATCACAGCTCTCCACAACTTTCACTCATTTGTAGTTCTTAGTGATGTATTTTCCTATGCCTTTCACGCCCTAATCTGCAAGCCATTTACACAAGTTTTCTAGACAGTTTACTCGGTGTTTCAATCTTTCCTTCATATACCCTGACGGTATTATATTCTCTTAGCACACTTTCCTTAGAAATTTCAGCCGTGTCGTTTTTTATTCTAACTAAGAATGTCCATTTTTTTATGTTTTCATTAAACCTTTCTTGTTCACTTAATTCGTTTATTTCGTTTTATTTTCGGCAGTTACTATAACTTTGTTCATTCGCTTCTAGTCTAAAAATGCGAGGTATGTATCCCAGCATTCGATGCTGATACAGAGGGGCTTGGTTTTACAACATATTTTGCTCATGAGCGAAAAAAAAATTATCTCCATATAGAAAACTTAGGTATCAGGTAAAAGAAATAGTAACGCTTTCTAGCTGACAGCAATGCGGACACTAATTTAATGATAATAATAATAATAATAATAATAATAATAATAATAATAATAATAATAATAATAATAATAATATCAACGCAAATATTAATGATTATTACAGAATAGTAATAAGGTATTGATAAAAGGAACTCGAGAATAATTCATGAGCCCCAAAATGGCAAAATCTAATAGCAACCAAAATATATTTATACAAATATGCAAGTACAAAAAGATAAAAGAAGCAAATATGGAAATGATGGCAAAACTGCGAGTAACATAGATTAACCTTCAAGAGCAAATCACGTCGAGATGCTGGCGCACAAAAAAATTTTGAACAATGATATGTGCCAATTTCCATTATAGAAAATGTGTTGGTCATGGAAAGACAGTAAAAAGCAAACGTTTGCAGTTGTCACTATACTGGGCATTTTCGCCTAGAAGTAAGCATTGTCAATATGAAGTATTTGAAATAAGACACGAAATGTGTAGCTTATTCGCGTACAATGGAGAAAATTGAAAAAAAATGTATGAAATTCTAGATTGGATTTTACTTTATATATTTAGGATTCTAAAATCTCTATCTATTAATCATGCAATTCACACACACATATATATATATATATATATATATATATATATATATATATATATATATATATATATATGTATATATATATAAATATATATATATATGTATATATGTATATATATATATATATATAAATATATATATGTATATATATATATATGTATATGTATATATATATATATATATATATATATATATGTGTATATATATATATATATATATGTGTGTGTGTGTGTGTTGAAAATCATCGAATTCCAAAATATATGGTGAAAACTCAGCCTTTTGGAAACAAATTAAATTACAAACAAGTTTATAGGAATGTCAGATATATTGTCAGAGATATTTTTTATCGTTAAATGTAGCAAAACTAAATATTAGGTTGGTGCAAAAATAATGACGTAATAATTATTACGTCATTATTTTTGGACCAACCTAATAAAATTTAAACGACGCTGAAGGAGATGAAAGCAATTACTTTTTTCTAATAAAAACATTTCCGTAGACAACACACGCAAATGGCATATGATGGCAAATGGTCAATGATGTTTATAGATATTAGCTTATTTGTAAATCTTAGCAAAAATAATACAGACATAAACATGATAACAACATAAACAAAACTTTATTAAAACAATAGTAACAGGTACAGCAGTTTCTAAAATAAAAAATAACTGCGATATAAATGGAATTCATATCAGTAGCAAATCGAAAATATTCGACCAAAACGTAGATATATATGGCGTTGATTGAGCAGGAATAGTCGTGTGCTGATCCTAATACCAACGAACTAGATTTCAAAATATCGACACATAGTATATACACATTTCCGAAACTCTCTTAGGGAAGGCAAAAAAAAAAAAAAAGAATTTATAGTAGATTTGGAATTAGAAACTGGAACTTTATGAGCTAGTATAAAGTGAGATATACCAGCAGAAATACTATTTGTGTTTCATAGAAACAATGATTTTACGGTGGTACCTCCACAAATGTCACGATATCTAATGTTTAAAATGAATTTTCATAAAGGAAAAAAGCTTCCATTTCGCTTTAATTGAAAGCTAAATGATTAAATTTACTATTTCCAGTCATCAAAATACTCTGGTGTATTTCAAATAGAAATTATATTGATTGGAATCGGTGTCTTTTTCTAAAATAGTTGATTAGCTATTTTTTGACGTCATTCATCGCAATAACATTAGCTTTATTAAGAAAATCTTCCAAAAATAAAATATACTTGTCTGAAAATTTATTAGATGAATATTAGCTGATTTAACGTATAATGAATCTGATTTGAAAAAGATATTATTTACCTTAAGTTGAAAATAACAGATAAATGGGTTTTTAAAACAAAGAGTAGCGGTGATTTACATGTTTTTTTTTTATCACTCGTCTATCACCTTACAGTCACTGACAACGTTTTGACAGTTTTATTTTTGTTGTACGGAGACTTTATTTGTTAAAACATAATTTAAGAAAATGACGGGCGAACACATTCTTATATAAATTTTAAGTATACAGTAATCTTAAAAATCTTGTAAATATTTTCCGTAATCTAATGTTAGTAATATTGATTTAAATTTACTATAGTCATCGATCATTTTGTCTGATAATGCTGTGTATGCTCAACCATACTTTAGAAATGGGCCCGTTTATACGCATAAAAACATTTAAAATTATGTATTTTAAAATTAAACTCTGTGCTTGATGATATGTATTAATCTTTTCAATTTTTACTTAGTAAATATAGTCTTCCCTTAACAAACTAACGAAAGGTGTCATTTTAGTCTTTTGGAATAACTTTGATTACTATGAAATATAGTTAATACAAATTGTTTTGAAAGGTTTATTAAATTTAGACAATTATTTTAGTTTTGCAAGAATTTTCAAATTAATGTGTTAATTTATAAGAAAAAAAGGCGCTAACATTTCCATAGTTCGTTCTGTTACACTGCTGACGGATAAAAAAAAAAGGCATTTCAGAAATAAATTCAGTTCGGGTGCTGTAAGTGTGCTTTGAAGAAAGTTTTAAAGATTTTTAAACTTTATAAATTATTGTAATGAAAAACATTCTTGTAAATATTCATTAGTCGTCGACTTTTTCTTCAGACTATTATATACTTTATATAGATTATCTATAAAAGCAATCAAAGTCTTATCTAATCAAATAATTAGATAGATTTTTTTTTTAAGTTTTTATTGAAGCAGATTTTCGGGAAAGCATTAACTGTTTGAGAAAAAATGATTTATATTCTCCAAGTAGTCTTGCGTTTAAATAAAAAAAATGAGGGATGGAATTTAATTGATAGAAATTTCATAAAATTAAGTAATTGTGTGTGTCTGGTGGGAGAGGCAACCGATGTAAAAAAAACAAAGATTTTTACAAAGATTTTCTAAATATAATCATTTCAGAAATAAATCCATTCATTTGTGAATAAGTCCTGAAAGGTTTATTAAATTTAGACAATTATTTTAATTTTGCAACAATTTTCAAATTAATTTACCGGAAAAAAGGCGCTAACATTTCCATAGTTTCTTTCTGTTACACCGGTGACGGATAAAAAAATCAAGATATTTTGACAAACTTTCGAACGTGTTAGAAAGGATTTAAAAAGATATAAAACTAATAATCAAAAAATACTTTTCCTTTTAATATTGACATACACTTTTTGACGATGAAACTGTGTTTTTTTATTCATTTGGGGGCCTTTTTCTCATCATGCTATGCTGTTTTATAGCGAAAAAGTGAAGGTTCCTTTTTGCAACGATAAACTGAGCCGGAATAACGATAAAGAGGGACACAACAGAGCGCTCTCAAAATATTGCTGGGCGACAAAAGATAATGAAGAAATCCGACAAAGATATATCGTAATAGTTAATGGTAACAAATGAATCATAAAATGTTAATGCAGAAACGTATAATTCTAGTCTTTTGGAAGAACTTTGATTACTACGAAATATAGTTAAGACAAATGTATTAAATATAATAATTAATGACTATACGTGTGCATAGAATATATATATATATATATATATATATATATATATATATATATATATATATTTTAAAATTGTTGAACAAGTTTGATTTGAGAAATGCCCACTACGCTAATATATAGGTTATATATGTTTATTTTTTTTAATATTATTATAATTACTAGTATTAGTTTGGTTCAAAAATAATGACGTAATCATGTCGTTTTTTGACGTATCTTTAACGTCAAAAAACGACATTATTACGGCATTATTTTTGCACCAACCTGATATTATTATATATGCCCATTAGGATGCAGTAAAAATACTGACAGTGCATGATATACGTATCATTTGTGGAAAATTACGACCATCCTTCAGTAGAACCGTAATTAAGTTTCAAAACATATACTCTCATGTCTTTATAAAATCAATATAATTTCGATATCGGTAAACGCCACCCGCAATGCCATTTACATAATTTCCAAAATTGTTATTAATAATTGTATTTGAATCTTGTTGCAGATAGAGTGTTTTGATGTGAATTGGAATTATCTTTAGTGGTAAAATTATACACCTCCTGCAATTGAAACTAGGTACCCGTTTTTCTTGCGAGAGAAGAAGAGGCCTGTTTGGTAAAAAATCGAGTCATTTGCCGCTAGCACTTTAGTGACGTCACTAAAGGGCAGGCCTATGCTATGGTATATGGAAGCAATGCACTACCCAGATCATATACTACACATCTTCCGGTCGTACCGAAAATATCCAAAGGAATACAGGTTATCGCATTTGGGAGCGGGTTGGCTGAATGTGTTGCCGGAAGGGTCTCAATATTGTCATCCACCTGCCTTCGAACTCTGGATTTTCTGTCTGAAATACTTTTCATTGACTTTTCCGATTCTGGATATGAACGCAAGCCAATGGAGGTTTAAAATCAGTGCTTTTCAATTCCTCGATAGACAGGTTTACTGGACTGACGAGCCCATCTACTAAAAGTAGATGAATAACCGGGAATATGGATAATATTGCAACATATAGATCAGTTCTTTTTTTTGCCTCTGTTTTTAAAACAAAAGGTAACGCAGTCCATGGCTCAAAATCCACTCAAGGTAGAGTGTTAGTAAATGAGGCTAGTGATATGAATATAAGAGACATTCAGATGGAAATGGAAATTATGATGGTAATGTAAAATGAGAGTTATTCACCTTGGACTTAAAGAGGTTATAATTGTTGTGTTCGCGGAACTATCCACGCCGGAGTTCGTTCCACAATGTAGCAGAAAAAAACCGTCTTAATAAAACTTTGTCTTAAAATTGGTATATGGTGAAGATTTGTCCGAACCACAATAAAGTTCTGAACTGGTGGGATTCTTGATTGAAGCTTATCTGAACATTTGCCATGGAAATAGCGATAGGTTTTGGAACGTTTCGTCATTAGCATAGCGGGTACAAGACCGAAATAATGGATTTTGAAATTTATATAGGCAGGAAAGTGCAGAAAACTTTCTGTATGTATATGTGAAACACTACTGATAAATTCCGGGTCACACGCTGCCATAGTGGAAAATCATCAGAATAAGCGTGCTGCTAGTGTGGCACCTACATAGCACCCGGTTATTTGTTGAAATAGCTAAATGCAACCACCAAAACTTCTCCAGCAGTTTTTTTCTCGTATTTCCCGCCTTTGGAAATCACTTCCGTTTACTTGCTTCCCTGATGATTACAATCTTCAAAAATTTAGATGCAGTGTCAATCACCATCTTCTATCTTATTGAATCCCGTTCGTCTTTTGTCCATTCCTCAATCCTCGATATACTCATTCTTTTCTCTCCTTTTCATTCACTGTAATCCCCTACCTACTCGTGGCATCCCGCCTTGTTCGGGTGAAATGATTAAAACAAAATAACTTTATTAAATGTCTTAATTAATCAGAAGAAAAAGCAGTATTCTTCTCATAGTATGATAATTTATTTTTTGTCTCACTGTAAAATAGTTTCTTAATTCATGAAGTGACTGTAACATTAACATTATACGCTGCCATCATGTCACATTCGCTAAATTTTAGAGGACTTCTATTGATTAATTGCGCGTAACAGGGTGAAACCTTTACGTAGTTACTGCGTTTAATTAGGTCCCACGAAATGAATATATCAAGATTTGATCTGATGGTAATAATCTAACTGCGACCCAAATTGATGAACGTATTTAATTGTAAATGACTACAAATGCCAGTAATAACTTATATAAATCGACTATTAAGTACATGAAGCTGCTGAAAAGTTAATACCCTTTTGGTTCAGATTACATATTTATTAATCTTTGTTTTATCCATGAACAATTCATAAATCTTCTTTTTTTTTAATAGTATTTGTTATTCCAGGGCGCTCATGCATCTACTTCGGACTTTTGCTTTTTGCTAAACGTCAATGATGAGATAAGAACCAATACTATCCACGTGGCCTTATCATAAAATGAATCGTATTAAAATTCAAATAGTTCATATATTATGTTGAATCATAAATAATTTACGATTTTGTGTATCAAAGTTATTCTTCCTAAGATTGAATTGCTTAAGGCTATATCCCTTTGAAACGCCGGTTCCAGGATAACTACCGAAGTTAAAATTCGGGCCTCGTTAATACCTGGATGGGTGACCGCTTAGGAATACCAGATGCTGTCAGCTTGGGCGTGTGGTGGTTTGCTATGGTTTAGCGGCACATCAACACCTATTGGTTATTTAATACATAAATCTAAATATTTTGAACACAACTGTATGTCTTACATTGTATTGTACGGCATTGTTGATTATTTATTGTCTGTCTTTTTATATAAAAATGTATTTTATATTTTCGTGGTGTTTTTGTTTGGACGGGTGGCGCACTAGTTGTCCATAGTCTCGAACCTAACAGGTGCTACTACACGGGGTCAGGGTGTGCCGGAGAACAACAGCAATTAAGAGATGCTTCCATGCCCCTCAAACCTCCCGATCAGAGGCCTTACTGCTGGACGTAGTTTATCGTCATGCCCAAAACGGGATGTATGGTGGTGTGTTAGATAAACATTCAGATTTAGAAATAGAACGGAGTTCCAATTTCAGTTAAATTAGTTGTATTTACTTACGAGCACCTTCCCTTGGGAAAGATACGACTCCACCTCTTCTTTTTTGCCCCAGCTATAGGGTAACTGATGAAACTTGTCTCGGTAAATTATTTTTATCTCTATAAAATTCTTACCATCTAAAAATAATTTTTGAGTTTAAATAAACTACAAGAGCTTAATAAGCCGTAAAACCCAATTAATTAATCAGATAGCTCTTCGATAATGTTTCAGTAAAAATCTGCAGGTTTTGATATGAAACAACTTGCGAGGATCTTGAGTCCGGTTTCTATTAGGAAAAGTCTCTCCCCACCCCGAAAAAATGTGAAAAATCGATTTGTGTAAATTTAAAGGAATATAGCGGATGGTGTGGAACAGACCAAATTAATTCCAAACTTCTATTCGTGTGTTATTCCTGATGTATGCGTTTATGTGCTGTCATGGAGGAGGACAACATTCTTCCAATTGACGAGCCCTAGATATTTTTTCCATCAAAATGTTAAGGAATTTTTTTTTCGTTTTACAGGTTTTGAATAAATACCCTCAGGATTCATAATCCCTACGTGCGAGATAAGAGCTAACATTGTCATTATTAGTCTTGCAATGGAGTCGTTCAGGATCTCTAAAACCTCTTCATATATCAATTGAATCTCCAGGTTATTCCGAAGGTTCTAGACTTGCTTTACGTTGTAGAAGCTCTGAAATGATTAAATATTTCTTTTACTTCGTCAAGTCATATTCATGTTCCATTTTAATCTTTCAACCTCATAACATCGCTGTTAATTTGAATCTAATAATTTCCGAACCTGCGTGTCGATCGTTCATATCTGCGCAAAACGAAACGGTCTTCATCCTAATGTCGCAGAGATAAATTGCTGCCATTCAGCAAACAAACCTTTCTATCCTAATAAATATTTATTTATTCGATAAAAAAGGAAGTTGCTAATAATTTTAAAGACATTATATTTATGTTTTTTGGATTATATAGTTTCCTTTTTTTATTATTATAGATGCACAGTGCCACTTTCAGTTATCGTCAATAAAACAAGAAAAAAATCTTTGTAAAACATATTAAATGAGAATCAAAGCGGCACAATATTCTGAAATGTTTATCTGAAAATGGAAGCGAGCGGGTAGTTAATGAAAAGGCTAAACCGGTAAATATTCAATATTTAAAAAGAAGTGTGTCTCTATTCGTCAACCAGTACTTGGGTATGACAGGTCAGGCGCGTATGTATTGTGTTGTGATTGAGTTGATATTATTATTATTATTATTATTATTATTATTATTATTATTATTATTATTATTATTATTATTATTATTATTATTATTATTATTATTATTATTATTATTATTATTATTATTATTATTATTATTATTATTATTATTATTATTATTATTATTATTATTATTATTATTATTATTATTATTATTATTATTATTATTATTATTATTATTATTATTATTATTATTATTATTATTATTATTATTATTATTATTATTATTATTATTATTATTATTATTATTATTATTATTATTATTATTATTATTATTATTATTATTATTATTATTATTATTATTATTATTATTATTATTATTATTATTATTATTATTATTATTATTATTATTATTATTATTATTATTATTATTATTATTATTATTATTATTATTATTATTATTATTATTATTATTATTATTATTATTATTATTATTATTATTATTATTATTATTATTATTATTATTATTATTATTATTATTATTATTATTATTATTATTATTATTATTATTATTATTATTATTATTATTATTATTATTATTATTATTATTATTATTATTATTATTATTATTATTATTATTATTATTATTATTATTATTATTATTATTATTATTATTATTATTATTATTATTATTATTATTATTATTATTATTATTATTATTATTATTATTATTATTATTATTATTATTATTATTATTATTATTATTATTATTATTATTATTATTATTATTATTATTATTATTATTATTATTATTATTATTATTATTATTATTATTATTATTATTATTATTATTATTATTATTATTATTATTATTATTATTATTATTATTATTATTATTATTATTATTATTATTATTATTATTATTATTATTATTATTATTATTATTATTATTATTATTATTATTATTATTATTATTATTATTATTATTATTATTATTATTATTATTATTATTATTATTATTATTATTATTATTATTATTATTATTATTATTATTATTATTATTATTATTATTATTATTATTATTATTATTATTATTATTATTATTATTATTATTATTATTATTATTATTATTATTATTATTATTATTATTATTATTATTATTATTATTATTATTATTATTATTATTATTATTATTATTATTATTCTTCTTCTTCTTCTTCTTCTTCTTCTTCTTCTTCTTCTTCTTCTTCTTCTTCTTCTTCTTCTTCTTCTTCTTCTTCTTCTTCTTCTTCTTCTTCTTCTTCTTCTTCTTCTTCTTCTTCTTCTTCTTCTTCTTCTTCTTCTTCTTCTTCTTCTTCTTCTTCTTCTTCTTATTATTATTATTATTATTATTATTATTCTTTGTGCGGTGTCACCATCAGGAAGCGGCCGATCTTGGCTCTCTACAAATCCCTGCTTCATGTAGTTCTTAATAACTTTTGTCTTGTTGAAATCTCTCGAATACCTTGCTCTGCCATCCATTAACTAAAACTTGCAATGTAGGTTAAGCGTTGCTTTCCTCAGTCTCATTAAATTCAACTTGTCCGGTAAATGTTTCAAGACCTCCTTCCTTATGCATCCCAGAAACCTCAAATGTCTCTTCCCGGTGCCCATCGTTTTTTTTTTTTATATTGTCTCTAGACATTTGTCGTTGTTCATTGTATTCTCAACATCTTTTTGTAGGATCAGATTTCTGTTGCTTCAAGTTTCTTCTTCATCTGTGAAGGGAATGGCTAGCATTCATTGACATATAGGAGGACTGCTATTATGTAACATTGCAGTATTCTTTTCTTTGTTGCTAACGAAATTGTTCATGTTTCTTTTTCTTAATAATTTAACCTTGCTTTTGGAAGACATCTTTCGCTATCCCAGTGTTCCTTCGGATTTCCTTGTCGCTGTTTCCGTATTGTGTTAAACACTCCCCAATTACTTGTTTCATCTGTTTGACTTCGGTATC
>OZ010594.1:61853485-61880985 GCA_963932145.1 Acanthosepion lycidas | reverse complement strand
ACTTCACAATTACATTCGTATTGACGTAATATTTTCAGTAAAATGTAGATATTGTTATACTTGCTTTCATTTTCGATGTATAACTATTACCATTGGTTGGTTGAGTGTCGTAACCTCAAAAGTGAAGCAACATATTGTAAAGTTTTTGACTGACCGGAAAATGAGTATTGAAGATTTGGAAAAAGATGAACAGAGGTCCTAAATTGGAAACATTGGCAAAAACAGGGAAAAAAACTGGCTTCAAGAACTTCGCGAAAATAGATTTTAGAAACTATCGAAATGTAATAACCAAAAACAAAATAATGGATTTAGCAGCAGACATATATTTCTAGAGGATGGCGTCGCAGAATATTAAACGTATTTGCTAAAGATATGTAGACAGCTGAAGTACCTTTTACTAAGTAAACATCACAATGAGAAATCTTTAATTTGATAGAGTAATTCACGAAAAACTGATTTAGAATATTAAGCGACGGAAAAAAATCTTTAGAAACAAAGAAAGAAGTATTGAACTGTTACGTGATATCTGTCCACCTGTATGCATGGCAGCGAATGCTGGACAATCTTCTCAAAGATGAAGAATAGACTTGAAGCAATAGAAATATGTTTCTACAAAAATGTGCTGATATTACCATGGATCGAACATGTAAGCAAAGACGATATTTTAAAGAAAATGGTAACAAAAAGAAAACTTATGTATAACATGATGATGAGACTTGAAATGTCTGGGGTAAGTAATGAGGAATGGGTGGGGCTTTGAAAATCTGATAGTCACAGGACAGATTGAGAGAAAGAGGGTCAAACGAAAGAAGCGCGTAACATATTTGATGTTCTTGAGTAAACGGATGGTAGAATAGGTTTTGGGAGAAATACGAAAAAGACAAAGTTTATTAAGAGATAATTATTAAGCGACAGGAAGATGTGGAGGGACACGAACGCCTACATTCTGATTGGACACGGTACATAAAAAAATGAATGAACATGGTGTTGGTATATTTGTTTATCAGATGGCTGGTATAAAGATTACGTGTGAGAAATGGTTGTATAGTATTAGTTCGAAGACGGCATTTAAGAAGAAAGAATATTTTACGACAGCAGTGTAGGATATAAACGTATAGAGGTTTACAACCTACAAGACTATTTCAAAACATAATTAATACATCACATTGGATGACACTTTCAAGGTAAATTGAGAAAATTGTAGTAATTTCTTAGAGAAAAAAATTGAATTCATCGTTAAAAGCAATCATCTACAAAGCGAATATTTCGTAAGACCATGCGATTGAACTTTCTGCAAGATTAATGATTACACATCTTGCCTGCATTGGTTTCGAAGATGTCAATGTAATGGAATAAACTGTCTTCACCAGATGCTTCTACACATAAAAATGTGCAATGCAACATTAAAAAACGATGCATTAGAGATTGGAAAACAATATTTAAAAAAAGAAATCTATTGGGGTCAATTAAAAAAAATAGAACAATTAATGTCCTATTAAGATTTACCATATATTTTGTTAATTGAGTTTGATGTTCTGAACTCAAGGAAAAATGAAGCGTTTGGTGGAAGCTCCAAAAATCATTAAAAGATTTTAACTGAAATACTAAATATTATTTAAAGTAATATAATTATTTAATATAATTAGTATTTTTTCATCACAGTATTTAGTATTTTTGAAGTTATCGCTAACATTTCTGTCGAGATCTACAAACTCTACACCATTGTTCAAATTAATTGAGACAACCGCTTCCGTTTCCTTTTTTCGCCATACGGTCACTTTGAGAACCATTGGAATGACAGGGTGTAATCGATTTCTAATTTTCCTCAGATTACGTCATTGGCTGTGGTGTGCGCAAATATGGATCTATTTTCGGCATGAGTGAGGAAATTTGTTTGGCCTTCAAAAATATTGCGTCATCTTGGAATGCATCAGATTTTTATCACGACCAGGGACAATTTTCTCGACTGTCGATTATTTATCATGCGGACATTGTCAGCGATGGACGTTACTCCAAGGAGGTGTACCAAAATTGTAACGCTGCCCAAACACACTGAGAAGCATTACAGAGAGAACATGGACTGTGCGACAAAAGAGAAGCTCGTGACGGACATTATAGATGCGTGGTACAGTGAACCCAAAATCGATGAGGATTTTTCCAAATTAATGGATTCCATGACAAATCACACTAAAGAGCTTCTAAAAATAAAGGCTGACATATGAAGTACCTACGCGTGCACTGGGTCATGTTTCATAGGAGAAATATGAAAGAAAAGTAAATAATAACAGAATTATTCGTTTTGTTTCAATTAATTTATACAAGGGTGCACGTTTCGTTCAATTTCGAAAACTAATTGATGAAATTTGAATAAGCTGAATTGTTTGGAAAAATATTTGACTTCGCGGTTTCTACAGACCCGAATAAAATAAATTGTACTTTGTTCTCGCTTACCTATTTGCTCGTCTCCCTCAAATTTGATGTCTATCGGTCAATGTATGGCTATTTTAGAGAGTGTGACAGAGGGACGGATTAACGGAAATCATTTAGTGTTATATATAGCTTTGCAGTTATTGTTTATTTTAATTGATTTATTATGTATATTATGATTATTATATTTATTTAACGTTATATATCTATTGCTTCTCAATATTTCTTTCAAATATTTCTACAGTTACCGGTTTTTTTTTCTGTATTAGTATTTATGAGTCTTGTACAACTAACCTGAAGATCGTTTGTTTTATCGTAATTTTCTTTTTTTGCTAACCTAATGTTATATTTATCAACTTTGCATTTTCTACTCTCGTTGCTTTTTGCATCAATTGATAGTTTAGGCGTTACTATCATAACAAAGGTTGTATAAATTATTTTAATGTATTAGGTTGGTGCAAAAATAATGTCGTAATAATGTCGTTTTTTGACGTAACGTCAAAAAACGATATTATTACGTCATTATTTTTGCACCAACCTAATATTTTAAATAATGACTTCGTAATTTGAGAGCATTTTAGGCTTCAATCACAATTTATATTTTAATTTTTACTTCTTTCTATCTTTATTTTTCTAAAATTATCAATCCTTTCTATATTGCTGTTTATTTATGTATTTTTAATTTTTTGCTTTGTAGTATTTTTCTTTAATTAACGTTTTATTTTACATATAAAACCCGTTAATTTTTCAGGGGCTTCTAAATGTATATAATGTTAACATACGTACGTTATATATGTCCCCCACTATTCACCAGAAGGCGATAGTGGGGGACAATTTACTACTGTCATTGTAAAGGCTTCAAATTAGCGTTTCAAATATCTTCTAACAACTAAATGCATCTGCAAGCAGGAGAATAGGCTAAGGCGATATAGCTTCGCCTCGTTACCAGCTGTTTCGGGTAGATAGACACCCCGGAAAAGTAGCTCATCTTGGGATAAAAAGCATGATTTTAGACCTCCGTTTCCTTATGGTCATATCCAAACACGGAAAGAGCTATGGAAGTAAATCCAAATATAAACCCCGTAGTATAGCTCCGTATGCGGCTGGGTATCAACACTGAAAAATTTCCGGCTACTTCTATAGCAAAGCCGAAGCAAAATGTAATGCCTCTATTCATTTGGATATTGTCTGGGCTGTGCATGGTCTCCATACACAGTTACATTAGTCTGACCACTGAAGGACTTAATTTTGACCAAAAATGGCGTTATCTTTAACTCGCGAGATAAATGGATGCCTTCTAACAAAATTTTAATTTAGAATTTCACAAAATCACTACTAATTGACTGCTGGAGTGTGCAGATAAACTAAGGAATTTTCTGTAAACTGAGTTAAATCAGAAGGAATTTTTATGTTAGGTTGCGTGAACTTTTCTGTATCCACAAACAAATAAACAATTTCAATGTAAACAAGACAGAACATATATGCAATTCAAAATGGAGAAATTCATTTATGTACAAATAAAATATGTGCATAATATTTTGAAGATATTATTGTGTTGGTTTGCTCGTGATATTTGTAGTTTTTGTATGTATTTTTTATGTTTTGTGTATCTGTGATACAGTCTTTTTAGGAAATTGTAATTAGTCATTTAGAATGTCGGTATTATGTTTTTAGAAATGAGTCATTACGAAGTAGTCTACCTTTGACCGAAAATGTTGTGTTCGTTCGATGATGTTATTTACATAGAATAGTAGTGATTCTTTATTTACTTTAGATTAGTAAATTTGTTCAGATAGAAGTTTCTGTGTTCACAGAGTTTTCTTCGATTTCGGTTTGCGAGTGAGTTAGTAATGATTAGTTTGCGCGTTATTTTTCGCGTTAGTTTGCGCGACAAGATTGCAGTTGCAAGCGACGTGGATTATTTTAGCATATCTCTGTGCTCGTTCGACTGACTGATTTATCGTAGATGATCAAAGAGAATGTATAGTTTGAGATTCTTGAATGACGAAGAAATTCGTAGAAGTCATTGAACGGGAAGATTTGTCGTCTCGATTAGCGAAAGGGTAATTAGTAGTCGTCACATTGAGTAAGCGGTTGAAAAATTGTCTGCTGCTGATATGCCTAAGTCTGCATCTGCCTTTGCATCTACCTCTGCGTCGTCACACGTGCTTTGGGTTCTTTTTAAGAGATCATGATCGAGCGATTTTGCGACAAAACTTCGAAGTGCACGTGCGGACGACCTGATTGGTAGAAATGAACCAATCAGAGGGCTAGATTTACGATTGAAAGTTGGAATAGTGCATTAAACGAAGAAGGTAAGATTGGGCTAATGGACGAGCCCAATAAGACTACAGAAATTATAAAATATTGAGGTGTCTGTAGTAGCGTGCAAATTGATTAAATATAAATTTATTTATATATCATTTCTTATTTGAATATATGTTTTGATGACCCATCTCCTTGATACTTATATTGTAAATACAGATACTGCTGAAGATTGTTTGCCTGTGCAACATAATTATAGTTCATATACTGTCATAAATTCCTCATTAATTAACTTATATATATTTTAAGCAAAATATTATACCAGAACTAGCAGCATGGCCCGGCGTTGCGCGTGCTTGATTCAAAAATCGTACGACTCATACAGCAATCGTTATCACTTGACTTTAAATATTTTTACCCTTCCTTGCCTTTAAAGGAGTGCCCTTTGCCATGCTGATGTTGCTAAATGTCTTGCTTCTTGCCTGTCTCAAACTGCGAAAAAACAATGTTAACAACATCTATTTTTTCACACCCAACCCAGATCTGCGGAATCAGAATCAACGTTAAGTTTAAGTAAGTTAATGAGCCAAGTGGAGTAAAGTGCCACGCAGATTTAAATTTTTCCCGCGTGACGAATGCAGCTATCGATTTTTTTTTTGCATGCTAGCATGCTAGTTAACATTCGCGTCAGTTAGCTGTTGGCTCTCACGCTGGCCAATACTATCTTCCTGCCTTTTCGTAGCAGCCAGCTATTGGCTCTTACTCTGGTCAGTAGAAAATGGCCGCAAACTACATGAAAACTACCGTAGAAGCATGAAAAAATCGATTATTTCAACTATCGATGGGAGGTGGGAAATGCAAAGTTGGTCTTGGCCTTCCTACTAACTTGGAGCATATGTGCGTGTAAATTTTGGTGTAAATCCGTCGAAAATTGCGGCCCTGCATTCGTCACACACACACGCACACACATCCTGCGTTTTATAGATAGAGATATGAATCTATTTCGAATCTATCATTTTATTGTGATATTGTAAGCGTAGGTTAGATGTGAAACAAAGAGGAATGTATGGGGCACTAATGAGAAAGAAAATAATTCCTCCATTGTATTTATTCTAGCAACACAAACTAGAAAAAATTAAATCTCGTTGAGGGGCTCATGATTTTCTAAGAATTGCTCGTAGATTATGACGTCATTATTTAACATATATTAAAATAATTAATCCTTTGTTATAGTAGTAACGCCGAATCTATCAATTGATACAAAAATGAACGAGATTAGAACAAGCAAAGTTGATAAATATAACATGAGGTAAGCAAAAACAGAAAATTAAAATACGACAAATTAAGATAAGAATTCCGAATCTATCATTTTATCAATGCAAGATATTCGTATGGTGAACGGCAGATATCATGTTTACATATGGCCGCGAGATTGATAATCGATGCGAGGCTACACGCCTGTATCAAACTGTGTTTCCAACCGGAAGTCCGTCAAGTCATTCAACCTCTGCTGTTTATTGTTTCGCACCTGAGAAAGCATCCGTGGCACCACTATGGATCGAGGAATAACAATATCAGTTCATATGACTTACAACCATCAACACATTCTACAGGCTGTAGGTGACGTTCCAGGTACCAGTACACGTCAAGTGGTCCTAGAATAGGACCGCATAGAGGGTGACTCAAGAACAGCTCCTGTATCCGTATCATTTGCAGGATTTTCCTCTGATCACTCAGCACTGGATAACTTTTGCCGATGTTTTATTGCAGAAACTACCGATCCGTTGGTTCTCTCTTCAGTATTAATTACATATGATTCAACATTTGTAAGAAATGGAATAACAAATTTACAAAGCCAATATTTGATGGTGGATAGAAAACCATATCGTATAATACAGTCTAAACACCACCAACAGTTTCCGATTAATCTGTGGGCTGCTATTGTAGCTGACTCTCTGGTAGCTCCCAGCACGTCTTACAGGAGCTGTCTATGGGCATATTATTTCAAACACACTTCATGACGTGCTAGAGGATGTGCCACTGCTAATACGGAGACGCGTGTGGTTCATGCATGATGGGGATGACATCTACCATCAAAGATGGATAGTTATTGAAGGACCGGTTCCATGGCCTACACGTTCCTACAGATCGGTCTTTTGGATTTTTTATATGTGAGACCACATAAAACAATTCATTATGCAGCAGAGTTTAATGCAGAGATGCTTCATCAACGTGTTATACCAGCCTGCGAACCCATTCGAACCGTGTTGGATTAATTAACTTGTCCACAAATCAATGATCCGACGAGTGCATGGGATGTGTAGAAGCAAGCGGAGGACATTTTGGATATTTATTATGAATTGCAGGGTTGAGCTAAAATACTGGGCTATAGGACATATCTTTATATGGAGAGTTTACATTGGTTTCCTGTGAAGATTTCGCCCTCAAAATTTCTAAATATATTATTGGATTATATCTCGGATAGTACATTTATTAGGTTGGTGCCAAAATAATGACGTAATAATGTCGTTTTTTGACGTATTTTTAACGGAAAAAAACGACATTATTATGTCATTATTTTTACACCAACCTAATAATAGCATCTACCGTAAACTTTAAGCTCAATAGCTCAAAACCAAAGGATTTGCAGACATCTTTATATGTATATTTGTCCTAGTTTTAGTGTGATATCCCTGCCCCAAAGCTTTTAAAAATATTTATGGTAGAGTCAGTATATATGTATATGTATATATATATATATATATATATATATATATATATATATATATTAATATTAGATGATTATTATATTAAATTGTTATTATATCATATTAATGATATTAATATTAAATTGTACTCATTATATTAAATTATGTTACTTAAATTATTAAATTATCTTAATATTAAATTATATTATATTTAATTATATAGGCCACACTACTGCATGTTTGACACGCACACTCACTCTACACCATTCTGACCATAGCTCAATTAGATCTCATTTAACAATATTCGTAACATACTTGTTGACAACATTGATATAATAGCATCATCTACATACTAAAAAAGGCTAAAAATAATCGAAGCCTGATTAATAAAAAAAAAAACAAAAAAAAAACATGGGCACAATATCTTGATCGTGTTTTGAAAAATGAATACATATATATATATATATATATATATATATATATATATATATATATATATATATATACACGGAAACAACAACTCTTTTTTGCAAGCTGCAAGCTTTTAATCGGAAAAAGACATATCAACATAATCCCCATCGACATTTAAAATGATTATGCATCAGTATCAGAATGAAAGGTTATTTATGTTGCAGTATGATTTTTGGAACCAGACTGTTTGCTCTGTGTAATTCCAAAATCTGCAAGAACTTAAAAAACAACTATATGTTGTGTTTACAATAAAATGACAGAAACATAAAATAAAACACTGTGAACGTCATTACGGAGAGCGGAAATACATTTTTGATAAAAGATTGTAACAGAATAGCTAAACTTCATGAACCTAATAGATAAGCAACTAGAGCGAAAATGAACATTTCCTATAAAGGATGCATACAGAAGAGAATCTCTGAATGCAAAAGACAACAGACCTTTTTTAGCATCCATGAACTCACCACACGACAAAACGCGAAGAAGTTTAAATTACAACGACAAACGTTCACATCGTGTACCATTCATCTCAGAATATGTAACGAGTATAGGAGTCACGCTAAAATAACGGAATATGCCTGGTCGGTTTAGTGGGGACTTCTCCTGCTACATTCTGATTATAGGGGAAGCATTTGAAGTAAAATTAAACATAAACTTATAGACCCATAATGCTATTTAACACCATCTAAGGCTGGTAGAGATGCTAATGTTATGGGTAATATATTTTTTACTATATATTTGGACACTTGGAACTAATAGATTATCAGTTTAAACGCCACAGACTACCTAAGTATTCTGATTGATTACGCTTGAAAATGTATTGTTCAGGCAAATCAATCTTATATTGACCATTTCCACCATGAGAACGCAGCGTGTCACACATCAATACAGTACACCATTTTCATGTAGGACTTGCTAGTAGTCAGTCCAAGCCCCCCACACACACACACATATCGAAAGTCTTCTATGACTATGAATAGTGAGACTGTATCCATTGCCGCCTAGTATTTCCCACCAGTCACCCATCTGAGTATGGAAGAGGTTCAATATTGCTTAACTACGGTGATTGTTCGAGATGTTTCAACGTCTTACTGCCGTAACCCCGAGTGGTGTAACGAAGAAAAACAATAATAACAGATTGATTCGTGAGTTGCCTTTGGGAGCTTGACGATGTAGGCATTGGGGTCTTGGAGGAGAACCCAAACAATCTACTACCATAGCTAGATCTTTCGTCAATCAAACGTAAAAGAATTATGGAAATACTAAATATAATATAAATTTTCCTTGTCTGTCATATTGTACGAAACATGTTAAAGAGACACTTTGCCGAATTATATATATATATATATATATATATATATATATATATATAAATATATAGATAGATAGAGAGAGAGAGAGAGAGAGAGAGAGAGAGTTAGCTCAAGTTGTGTGAGTGAAATTAGATGGTACTCTACGTAAAGAGACCTATGTTTGTACTAGCAGGAAATCATAAGTTATCTACCAAGGATATAAGCAAACTCTCGTTGTTCGAAGTTCAAATCATAACAAATGATGCGCTGTCTACAGAAACTGTAATTAATGACCGCTTAAACTAGTTGAAACTATAAACCATAAATGGTATTGTGGGGAGTAGAAATGACATGACACAAATATGATTGGCTAACCGAACTTCAAAAGGGTGTGATCAGAAAACGGAGGAGAGAATAACTGGACATTATATATATATATATATATATATATATATATATATATATATATATATATATATATATATATACAAAACTGCACAATTATTTCAAATTATGTTTGCCGATTAAAAATAACCATAAGAACCAAACATTAGCTGGGAGATAATCGCAAATGATAACCCATAAATGGGACAGATGTAACTTGTGTTTATTGGAGAAGCTTATATTAAATTAGTTAAATAACCATAACTTGGTGGACACGAGGCACGAATTAAAGGTACACGTGTATCCATAAATGCAGCTACCTGCTAAAGCACAATGACCCCGATTAAAATAGATTTTAGTATTCTTAGAACCCATCATTAACATTTCTTATATATTTGTACACATCTCCAATCTGATATTATTGTATTTGATTAATTCATAACGTGTCTGTATATATAATATAATTCCACCTTTATAAGAAGATTATATTAATAGATCAGTCATATTATTTTTTTATATTTACACTTTTACATTATATGTCCATCTTTCGTCTAGTTTAAGTTGTTATAACTAGAATATTTATGTAAAACAAATAGAAAGTTATCTCCCTTGATATATTGTTTACTTTTGAACTCAAATTTACATTTGAGTTTATTTAAGTGATGATAAATAAAAGCGAAATGTTTTGTAGATACATCGAATTCAGTATATATATATATATATATATGTATATCAGGTTGGTGCAAAAATAATGACGTAATAATGTCGTTTTTGACGTATTTTTAAACGTCAAAAAACGACATTATTACGTCATTATTTTTGCACCAACCTAATATATATATATATATATGCTGAGATTTTTACCAACATCGATTGTTTACATTAAGCAAACATTGACTTGAATAATGAAATAAGACATTGACTGTGATATAATTTTAGATATGTATATATCGTGTATAACTTAAATGGCTCCTGATAACTATCAGCTTGCATGCCATAGTTTTGTTTTTGTAGTTTTCTCTTGGAAAATTATAAACTTCTGTCAAAACAGAAGGAAAAGTTTGTCTAGTATATTTGTGTATTCTGTTTTTCTTTCTGTATATCTATCGTTTTTAGCAAACAATCTTGAACCAAAATAGCGATAAACATACTCAGTTTGCTCAATTATATTAAGTAAGCAGATGTCGAAGGCATTTTACGCCAAACGCGTCCACAGACACAGAAATAAGTACAGTTTGTACAAGGCAACAAGCAAGGTGTCTGGATTTCTCTTACGTATGCGACCGTAATCTTTGAAATTGGTTCTCTTGTACTCAGAAAATATCCATGCAAGTCGACAAATTCAGTGAACGTTAATGTAAAAAAAAAAAAATCCCTTCAAAAATATGTTCATAGGTTTGGATGTAAAAGGATTGATATTGATTATTCATTTCAATATTCAGTAATTATTATGTTGTCTTCAAAACTCAAATAGCTTAACGTTTAAAAATAATACATAAAAAAAAAAACTCTTTTGAGTTTGTTAATATTTAAATACTGATTAATATATATATATATATATATATATATATATATATATATATATATATATATATATATATATACTAGCAGTAGAGCCCGTCGTTGCCCAGGGATGCAACAGTAAGAGATAGATCAAGTATCGACCATCATAAACACTGAAAAATAAAATTGACAAAGATTATTGTTTAAGGTTGACGGACACGCATGTCTTAATTAGTTTTTTTTTTTACGAATTGGTCAAACTCAAACAAAAACATTGTTTTCAATCGTTATGAGTCTACCAATTGAATAGAATTTTATTATAAACAATTGTCTTGTAAACGGAATTTTAAAAGCATTCTGAATGTAAAAATAAAGAAAAAAGTGTGCAAGACAATAAGAAACACTACCTGCCAAAAAAAAAAGTGAAGTTTTGTCGAAATCGGTTGAAAAATGTAGGAAATCCGATCCCATATATAAAGGAACACACACACACACACACACACACAACCTGGGTTTTATAAGTATAACGCGATATGAGTTGTCCCCCTTTCATTCTCGTGATTCTTCTTAATCGTCTTTTCAAATTGATTTCGTGCAAAAAAAATGTGTTTTTCCAATTTTTGGCGCTTTCAGAACCACCGCAAGGTAATTTTACGTAGTCCTGTGAAGATTTTGTTGAAATCGGTTGAAAAATGTAGAAAATCCGATCCAATATATAAACGTACAGACACACACACACACACACACACACACACACACACACAGTCTGCGTTTTATAATAAGAAAGATATATATATATATATATATATATATATATATATATATATAATCAAAAATTCTGGTACGATTCAATTGCAACAGAAACATACCTTGATGAAATTATCATCTTTACCATCGTATATTTATTAAGATTGTGACTTACTATCTATAGACGATTGTCATCACTGTGTATAAAAGAATATCTGTCAGATTATCCCCACTTGATTGGCCAATATTCTGTAAGTTAGCGCTGTTAGACTGCTATAAAGACAGGATACTTTTGAATCTTCTTTCTCTTTTTATTTATTTTCTTTCAGCTTGCGGAACACCAACACTGAACTTTCGTCCACGGCTAAGGTATATCTTTCTCTGGGTGACTGATTTCGCACATAGAAACATCGACATATATCTCACACTCATATAGACACTCACAAATCTTAATAGCACGTTTCAAAGTTCTATTTCTTAGCTATTTTATATACTTATAATCATATATTACATTTTTACTTATTTCTTAGCCACATATAACATTTATTTTTAAGGTGATTGCATTTTGTTTCTGATTTCGGCTCAAAGTCGGGACCATGGAAGAAAAAAACGGAACACGGATTAGATGTAAGAAAGTTATATTAAACAAAAAGGTTACAAAGATAGTGTACGTGTACGCGGAGCTTACTATGTGCTAATGTCCAATATTGGTAGTTGTACGCGGCTGATACTACGGTATTAGAATACTCTCTCTCCTCCTCTTCTTCTTCTTCTCTCCTAGAGTGTTATGTCGCATACTTTATATAGTCCTGGAAGAGTCCATGTTGTAGGTATGGTACTGTCTCACAATAGTTTCACATCTGCTGACAATAGCAACATGTCGTTAAATATTGTTTTCCAATGCGTTTAGAGCAACTACGATCAAATACCACCAATAAGTTTTGTATATAATTTGAATAGATACAGTAAAGTTTTATCAATATATTTATAAAATAGTTAATACTCCTGGGATTACTTTCATCAATATAGAATGTATTGCCGTTGCGTGTTAAGCCAGTGAAAATGTTTTTTTTTGTAAAGACTTACGATGAAAATGATGCTAAAGAATTGCAGTTTCTGTTGTCAATAGTAATACGAGGCCTGTACGCTCAAAACGTCGGTTATGATGACATATGACTTTAGATTTGTACCACGACTGATGAGTTTCCGTGAGTTTCTTCTAACCAATCTATAACATGCTGTTTACGCCATTACAAACGGTGCCGCACTCCAAAATCGTTTCCCTCGGTTGATATTATCATGACAGATCCTTAGCAAAAAGAACATTTTCACGCGTGAACCTGGGTTTGGTAGTCGAAAAAGTAAGGTTCTAACAACCCCGTCACAATATTAGCGCATGCCATTCAAACATCACGTAGCTCTAATAGATTGCAGTTATACCTATAAGATACCTTGTACTTAAACGCCTATATAACCATGAATATGCCCAGGCTTAGTCTTTCATTAAATACTGGCCGGATTTAGATGAAGAGAGACCCTAGGTTATCCCCTGCCTAATTTCACATGTGAAGCCCTTTCAGATCCCTGTCCTTACGATTAGGGTAAAATGGAAAAATTTTAAATTAAACAATTTGAGTAAAGTCGGGGATGATATCGGGTGTTTAAAATTACTGATGTATTATTTAATGTCTGCAATACGTTATAACAGCTTGTGTAAGAATAGCCTATGGCAATTTCAAAAATATTATACGCCTTGGCTGGAGGCCCTCTATATTTTCACGCCCTACGCTTCAGCCTGCTAATACTATGCTTAAAACCGGCACTGATTAAATCCATTGAAAATAGATACCAGCTTTTGAATCGAAATGGGACAGGTTCTTTTTCACATGATAATGTTTTTACAATATAACTTCTTCGTTGATTTGCTCGATCAATATCTTTTTGTTCAATTACCGACTTATATTTGCCAACCAGCATTTCAATTTTGGGATAAATGTAAAGAGGATTGGAAGGGAATTCTAAAATCTGGATAAGAAATCTTTCTGAGCATCATTCGGCTACACAAGTCTTTGGGGAGTTAAAATCTTACGCATTGATCAACATGCTGCAGGAATTCTATCAAAGCCGAATAGAGTGTAAAGATAAGAATGAATAAACCGGAAGACAGATAAAAACAATGACACCGGAGGGCAAAGAGGAACGTCCGAACGATTTTGCATCAACTGCAATTTTCTGCTCGTTCAGTGCATGATTCATTCTTCTGTTATACCCAAGGGAATTAAAAAATGGATTTTCTATCTTTTTCCCCTAAATCTGTAGTAAAAAAAACAAAAAAACTATTGTTTTTATAATGAACCAAGAGGAGAAATGGCGTAAAATAGAAGAGAAAACCCTCGTGATTAAGTTGTAATGATCTAACTCATAACACAGTCAACACTTCTTTAGCAAACGAATAAGCCAATAAACCGATGTCTTTTAAGCGTTAGTTTCAACTGTTGCCCTTTTCTTTTCCAAGTAGTCAAGCAATTTTACTTAATGTTAACATCTACTTGATTTTAAATCATAATTTTCAGTTTGAAAGTTATAGTTTCCATTTATAGTTTAGATATATAAAAAACAATTTTGTAATTATCAACTGATGTCTCTAGAAAGGGGATTTAAAAAAGAAAGAAAGAAAAAGAAAGAAAGAAAAAAGAGACAAAAAAGAAGTAAAGAAAGAAAGAAAGAAAGAAAGGAAGAAAGAAAGAAAGAAAGAAAGAAAGGAAGAAAGAAAGAACGAACGATAAAAGAAAGAAATGATATACATTATACATCGATATCCGCCTACTATCAGTTCAAACTGACGCCTTCAAATTACATACATTGTATGCATTTTCCTTTAGGTTTGAAATTTCTTCATTTCAGATGGTAATTGATTTTTTTTAGCATAATCATTGATTTTGTCACTTTGAAAATATATCGTAATAATGAGAGTATATCAATTAAAAAATGTACGCCAGTTTAAACTGATGCCACCCGTTTAATAAAACTGTTAATAGGGTAGAAACGGCTAAATATGTGTTCAATTAACTCTTAATAAAAGAGTTGCAGTATAGTGACAAGTACCAATGTTCTTAGGAAATTACAACAATTGCTAATTCAAGAAATGAAAATCCGAAAATCCATACTTATATTAGAGGATGCCTATGAAATGGCGAAGCATAGACGTGTGAAGTAATGAAATCATCCTATTGGAAAGACCAAACAAAACATTCGTAGATATAAAATACAGTGTAGATGGACAAGTAAATTAATCATATCTTGATGAAAATATTGTCGACCATTACAAATATCATTTTATGCAAACCGTTAATTATATTGTGCCAGATAATAAAAGCAAATAAAGAATTTAAGGATTAGTAAACTAGCATTTCTGATTCTAAGTATCTGTATAAATTCGTATTATAAAATTTGGTTATAAAATATTGCAAATTCATTTTGTATGAAAAATTCTATAAATTGGACAGTTTTGCAATATTAATAACACTTATCATATACAGGCTGTAACAGCAAAATTGTCCATGAGTTGGATTAAGCATTTGAACCGTTGTATCTGAAGATAGCTTCAAGACATCTTACTAGAATTCTCCAAAGTTTTTATAACACTGTTGGTCTCTGCTTTGAGCAATATGAATGTATAATTACTCTCCAAAATAAACAGATGAATCTTTATGAAATCGATCATGAACTAAAATCATAAATCATATGTTCATCATTAATCATAGTATAAGCACCGGAAACTCATGAAGGTTTGAAATTAAGTTCGAATATATATATATATATATATATATATATATATATATATATATATATATATATATATATATATATATATATATATATATAATTCCAGGATCATTTTCCATCTTATTCAAGACAATCCTGGCACTCTTTTACCTTCTAACATTCTGTCCTGGAGTAAAAAATGCCCTCACAGTTTTCACGTACGACATCATTTTCAAGTCTTTTTTCACTGATGTCAGCTGAATATCCTATCTCACGTGTAAAACGTCCTATGGGTTAAGTTGGGCGTTTTCTACTTGATCTCTTTATCTCTAAGTTGAAATGATATTCCCTCTTCCTGTTGTGACCTCCGAATTCAGTTCTCTACTAGAGTGTTTCCTCTTTTTTAAACTTATTCACTGTTCGCTTGATGGTTCTTGAATGAAATTTGAAGATAGATATTGAACGTTGGTATCAATACTAGAGGCCCGAACGATATTTTTTTTCACCACCATTGCTCATTTGGGCAGAGAGTAGGGCTGACACAAAACAATAGCTGAATAACTCAAAGTTCTTATCAATGATTCTTGCAGAAAATGGTCTCAAGATGGATAAACGTCTTATCTGAATAACTGGGAAAAGAAACTCAATTAGTTTGGTGTTTTTTTTTTTAGATATTAAACATTTCATTGGATGGACAATTATGCTGTTACATCTTGTGTACACACAAGCACGCAAAACACGATATATATATATATATATATATATATATATATATATATATATATATATATATATATATATATATATATATATATACTGGAGAGCAACAGAGAGTTTCATGACTAAAGCAATCGCCACGCCATGCGTTTCCTAATGGAACAGTCACACTTTAATTTTACTACTATATTGAGTAATTATCTGTCAAGCACCTTAAAACTATACTTCTACACACACACGCCCGCACGCATGTGCATATATTTTTGCGTGTATGCGCGCACGCTCGAGTGTATTTGGTAATTGTTGTATTATCCGTTTCCTTATGAGGAAAGTCCGTTATTCATTTACTGAACAATCAGTGCCACTCACGCTTGAAATTTATAAAATCATTCTCTTTAAAATTCTTTCAGAAATAGGCTTCTCGATGTCATTATGCCTCTTTCCATTTTGATCTGACTTTCTTTTCTTGTTTTCTCTTGAGTAGTGCGGAAGGATTGCTCTTTGATTATGTCTTTATTAATTCTTCAAGACAGATGTGCTATCCGTTTATATGTCGCTGCTGTTGGATGTCTTCAAATTCTGTGTTTTTTTTTATCTTGTATAGTTTCTTGTTCGTGTTTCTGTAACGCCAGTTAATGAGGTTAGAGAAAGGATAGTCCTTGTTGAAGCCTGCACGCTTACTCGCTCGTATTCACATTTAACCATTGATATGAGTTTTCTATGCAGTTGACAGATTAGATATTTCTGAATTACTTTCCTGCCAATCAATGCATCTATAGGAACTTCAGTAACGATGTAAATACATCCTAAATCAATTAACAATCACTTATAATAGAACCGATAGCAAGAATATATGATAAATCTCTGAAACATTTATATCTTAATATACTGAACTTCTTTTCAATAGCAGTCAGCAGTCCATTGATGCAGTTAATATTTTTTTTCCAGCAGATTTAGTTTCCGATCTCGTGGTTTTAATTGCTTTAAATGAGTCTGATTTGCTGTCATATTGTTTGTCACCGTCATATACTGTCATCTTTACAACTGGCCATACATTTTCGATCTGGTTCAGATCGGGAATTGATGGTTAACTAGGGTTTTTTTTTCTTTGCTAATTGATTTGTTTTCTCTCTTCGGTTTTTCTCCCTCTTTTATTTGTTACTTTCTAGTATGATTTCTTTTTATATATCAGCAATGTCGCCCCTTGGGTAGATCGTTTCCCTTCTCGATATTTGTCGAAATGTTCCACCTGCTTTCCATGGAGAGGATACGATAACATTAATTGATTCCTCTCGGTTGCTATCATCAAGATTTAGGGACATCAGGTTGGACTCTAATTTATTACAGAATTCTAATCTTACATATTCATTTTTTTAGCGCTTGTATATTATACCTAAGAAGTTAGTTATTTTTGTTGACTGGTGTTGTAAGTTTTGTCAGAAGCAATCTGAGATCAGATTGAAAGTAAGTTTTATCAACTATGACATCTCTGACAAATTCCCTAACCCAAGTGTCCCAGATGCTTTCGTTGTTACATTTCAGCTATGCAATATGATTCGATCTTTATGTGGTGGTCAAAACAAGTATTTTGCATTGAAAAACAAAACTGTTGTTTGAGACTTGTTACTATCAAAGTACCAGTGGTGTACAAAATCACTAGCTATTAAGTCTTCATTAATGTGCAGTTTCTTTTTGTTTTATTCTATAATACGAACATTCATTAACTATTCTGTAGAAGTTCTCTTTTTTGGAGACGATATTTTTTCCAGTTGGATCATAATTTGATATGACTCTGATCTTACCGATACCAACAATTGTGTCGACAACGTTCAGTCTTTCTGATTAGTGTATGATATTCTAATTAGAATACGGGATGAATTTCATACCGCAATACAAAAACTATGTTGTTTGTCTATTTTATACCAGTCCAGTATACTTCCTGTTTAAGTTGTGTAATGACGTGAGTAGCAAGCCAATACACCAACAACAGCCTTGGCTATTTAAGAATAAGACTTGAATTCTCAAATCAAAAATCTTGTTTTGAGTATCTTTAGTTACTGGAGAAAACTAACCTTACTCAGTTAATTATTTCCCCTACTATATTAAATTTCTTATAACTGATCAATACACTAATGTATTTGAAGTGTTTAGAGCATTTTGTTGGTAAAAAAATTCACTCCAAGCCTGGTAATAAAGCCATTAAGACGCCAGGGGGTTGCTGTGTATTAAACAAAAATATGAGAAAAAGGAAAATATCATTATGGAGAGAAATATATAGAACAGAATAAATTAAGAAGACAAAATGTAACGATTGACATTGCATATAATTTTTTTAAAAAGTTGACAGGAAAGCAAGATGTCGGAAGAAAGTTCTGCAAGATCTGTAGTTGGAGAGAAGAAACTATTAGCATAGAACTTACGGTTGCATCGATCATTTTCAACTGTAAACTGATGAGACCAGTCTTACAATCTAGGATTGTGCTTAAAGTCGTGAAATCGAGGTACCAACGCTCATTATTTTTACCATGAAAATTATAATAAAAAACACACTGGTTTGCTACGATTCACCTGTGAGAAAGTGAAAGAACCCGAACTCCGAGTTCAGGATCTATAAACTTGCAGATTCTTCTTTGATATTTATTAAGGATCCTTAAATATACAAAGTAGCACTAGACCATTATTAATTGTATTATTATTCATTCTACAATCTAATATTTATGGATTCAGGTAATTTTATTTGAAATCTGAAAATAAGGAGGTTTCACCGAAGAATATATGAATACATCGGTATTTTCTGTTACAGAATACATATTTAGATGAATATTTTACATGTTAACTCCAATGGATTTCTCCAGGCAAATGCTAAGATTGTATTGACCAGTTCAAGTGAGCTATGAGGGGGTTATAAGGGCTATTGAAACTACTTATGAGGTGTTAGGTATAACCAAAAATTGATATTTGAATTTACTAGCACACGTAATGATCAAAGAGGCTATTGAGAATTTAAAACTCACAGCACATTCTGATTACAGAAAAAGCAATTGAAAAAAAAAAAACAGTATTCTACTTAAGAACTTTGTTAACAATGGTTGACAGAAGAGCGACTAAGTTAATTAGGGCAATCAAAAGATGGAAGTTGTGGCGGCCCATCTTCTGACGGCGTATGCAACATAAAAGAGAGAATTCAAAAGGGTAATCAAAGGAGCAATTAAAATTGGTTTAAATCTAGATTGGTATTCGACATATATATATAACCGATATATATATATATATATATATATATATATATATATATATATACATATACACACACACACACACATATATATATATATATATATATATATATATATATACACACTGCGTGTAAAATTATTAGTGAGATAACTTTTTTTCTAATATTTCAAAAACCGTCCAATCAATGCACACAAAATTTTCACACATCGATGGCAATAATGACCTGCGCAATAACTGAATTTTTCGTACTGTAAACAAACTGGCGCCATATTTGTTATCAGCACCGTGGTTTGAGAGTGCCAAATTATTTGAAAGGTTTAGTATAATTCCCAGAATTGAGCAAACAAAAGGTTTATTAATTATAAACAAATTAATAGGAACTGTGCTTTCCCAGTTTTGAAATTACTTGAATAAGACTACGATCCATAGAATTTGTTAATTGTAGGATGTCATCTGCTGTAATGCCACGAGATATGTCAAGAATCGCTTCCCACAACTCAGCGTTGCTCCTGAATTGTCGTCCGTTGGCGTACAGTCTTCGTTTCATGATGCTCCAAAGGATTTCGATTGGGTTCAAATCCGGAGAATTTGCTGGCCACTTCATTTTTCGATGTCCATCGAAGCCTAAATGTTTCAAGTATTCATTAGTCTTGTGAGCAGCATGTGAGGGAGCATTATCTTGTATAAAAACAATTGCCCTTCTGAATGTAAGTATTTGCCTTTTCATCCACGGTTCAAAATGTTCCTTCATAAACGCAATGTACGGATCGGCAGTCATTTTGACGCCATCTGGTGCTCTCCATGGGCCCACCAATGTTTTTCCAATAATACCACCCCAGATCTTTATGCCTCCACCGCCTTGTTGGCGTCTCAAACGCTGATGGCGATTCTGTCCGTTCGTTACCCAGCCTTTGCACCATTTATCTGGCCCATAATGTGTTGCTCGAGTTTCGTCTGTGGACAAAACTTTAGAGAAGTCAATCTTCATATTGTTCCCTGCCCATTTCAGTCGATTTTGAATGTGATTTCTCGTCAACGGAGGCTTTGATACAGGTTTGACTGTTGTTGCTAATTCCCTCAGATACCAACACCGAGTAATTTTAGACACAGTAGGATCCCCAGTGCGACTTAAAATCTCTTGACTGGTAAGTCCAGAGTCCTTGGTGGCCTCTCGTTTAAGTCGTGACATGAAACGACATGAAATAACCTTCGGCTTGCTTTTATCTGCCCTTTTGCGTAATTGTGTAGGGTCGGCGGTGAACTTTTTTTTTGTGATAACACCTCCCTATCATTTTAGAAATTTCTAGGGTAGATTTACGTTTTGAGAGTTCTGAGGTGATAGTTTTATTTTCAACATCACTTAAACTTCTTTTACGACCCATCTTTTCACTAAATACTTACACTTTTCTAATAATTTGGCACTCTCAAATCACCATGCTGATAACAAATACAACGCCAGTTTGTTTATATTGCGCAGATCAGTACGAAAATTTCAGTGATTACGTAGGTCTGTGTTGCTAATATTGTGTGAAAATTTTGTGAGAATTGATTGTAGAGTTTTTGAAATATTAGAAAAATGTTATGTCGATAATAATTTGGCACGCAGTGTATACATATATATATATATATATATATATATATATATATATATATATATATATATATATATATATATATTATATCGGTTATAACTATATGTCGAATACCAATCTAGATTTAAATCAATGTTAATTGCAGTGTATATATATATATATATATATATACACGGAACCACACACACACACACACACACACACACATATATATATATATATATATATATATATATATATATATTTCTGATATATACTCATAGTTTTAGCCGATACCATTTTATTTGAAGACAAAGAAAAGATTTTGGAATACGGCGTAGGTGTGTAGAAAGTTGACAGCAGTCACATTTTTTTCTGCTCGAGATCACAGCACTTGGTAATGACAAGCCCGCCTCTTTTATAAACGTCTCCATCTTTTCTCTTAGATCGAAAATGATTTGGCTTTCAGAAATATTGCCCAACGGTGCTTGATAAATCAGTTCTTACCACAACGATGGCTCTACTTTGATATGCGGAAATGTTCTGAGGTAAGAGGTATGAGAAGACGCGGTATCAGATTTGTCGCTTCAGGTCCGGTGCGAAATAAGGTTTAAACAAAATTAAAATTATTTCGCGAGCGAGCGTTCTTGCAAAAATATGAAAACAACTCTTAGAAATCTAAATATTCTAATCTGCTTATGTGCTGTTTGATCAGAAATTAATATCTGCTCAAAGTACAGACAGTTCATATATGACTTTAGACGTGGAAACTCTTCATACCGTTGCGTATATTGTTCGAGGTATAAATGAAAGAAATCAAGGTCTAATGTATTGTCCAAGTTTTGCGAAATTGTTTGAGCTGTAAGATTTCCTCACGGCACTATTGATTCCTTTCATCAATACATTAGCAGTATGGCTCGGCGTTGCCCGTGATTGATTCAAAAATCTTCCGACTGATACAGCAATCGCTATCACTTGACTTAAAATATTTTTGCCTTTTCTTGCCTTTAAAGGAGTGCCCTTTGCCGTGTTGATGTTGCTACATGCCTTACTCCTTGCCTATCTCACCCTCTATACTAAATATTAAATCTGTTACGAAAAAAGAACTAAAAAAAGGAACACAAAACGATCAGCTTTACAAAAAAACTCGTAACTGGAAAAACCGAATGAAAAAAGGATGTTAACAACAAATACTTTTTCACACCTAACCGAATTCTGCGGAATCAGAATCAACGTTGAGTTTAAGCAAGCGAATGAGCCAATTGGAGTAAAGTGCCATGCAGATTTAAATTTTTCCCACTTATGACGAATGCAGCTATCGATTTTTTTTGCATGCTAACATTCGTGTCTGTCAGCTGTTGGTTATCCCGCTGGCTACTAGTATCTTCCTGTCTATTCGTGGCAGCCAGCTATAGGCTTTCACTCTGGCCAGTAGAAAATGGCCGCAAACTACATGAAAACTACCGTAGAAGCATGAAAAATCGATTATTTCAACTATCGATGGGAGTTGGGAAATGCAAAGTTGGTATTGGCCCTCCCACTAACTTGGAGCATGTGCGTGTAAATTTTGGTGCAAATCTGTCGACAATTGCGGCCGTGCATTTGTTAAACACACACACACACACACACATCCTGCCTTTTATAGATAGAGATTATATCTCATTCTAAGCCAAAGCCTGTATTCAGATAATAAGATTTCATTTTGGGGATAATGGTGATGATTTAGTGATAAAAGTCTTACTAATTAATCCATAGTTCTTGAAAAAAGGCGTAAGTGAATATAACGAACCAACAGAACGGTAATTAGAACTCGGCTCTCCGATTAACAATTCCCAGCAATTATTCATTATGCCACCTGAACATTCGATCTTACAGCACCTCGTATTTCTAAGCTCTCACCTATCTAGTTACTGATCAGGCTCGATATTATATAACTCCAGTGACCATATGGGAACCGGTGTTTCAATGTGTTGTCGCCGTAATTTGTCCTCTAATACAACGCTTTTTTTGCCAAATCTAAATCAGTGTAGGGTCATATGGGGTCACTTTTTATTTTTGTTCTTTATATATATATATATATATATATATATATATATATATATATATATATATAATATGTTAAGTACCAATGAAAGATTTTAGCGTTAATATATTTTAAAACAATGGGCGCCAAGCTTATGTTACTAGCCTAAGAAGTCATATAATCAAATAATGGTGACGGTTACTTTCATGTGTGCATAGGGCATTTTGGCGGAATATAATGTTTATGAAACTTGTTTCATTTGAATAATTGCAAGTGAGGAGTGCGTTCGATCTTCACTTGTTACCCAATACTTTAAACCCTGTGCCACAGCTAAGCTACGCTCAGTAAAAAAAGCGATATAAAACGAATCTCTAGGTGGTGCAATGATTAGCAATCATACCTCGATTGAACAAATGACTGAGTAGTGAGTTCAATTCCCAGTGGATTCTCTAACTTGTTCAACATCTAAGTCACGCTTGGAAAATAATTTTGTGCACCTCGACGTGGTGTAATGTTTATAATGCTTGTCTTGCTAGAACAATTACATTTGTATAGTCAGTTAGATGTGTGCATGACCTAAGTTTTTCGGATTTTCCAAATGATATGCATGACATGTTATTTTATAACAATCACATGCTTTATGGCAATAAAAGAAGCATTTACGACCTATTATAAATATGATTTATATGTATTTATAATTAGAGGCAGATCACGATATATTGGTTAGAAAATTAATTCTTAAAATTTTACAACCATCATAATGGAATCAATAAACATTTTCATTTTCATTTTTTGTTTATGCCTAGGACAGATTTATAAATGCTGTGAAAGAGAAAATCACCTACCTCGAAAAGGAGTCCGTGTTCTGTGTGAGATCTGCCGAAGAATTTAAAAGAATAGCAAAAACCTGCTATTTTATTATCAGAGAAACTATGCCAATGTTCTTTCTTCCCGGAATGGTGTGGCGAATAAAGGCCGTTGTCTTTTACTTACAGGCGGAGTGAATTTTTGAGCTTAGTAGACGAACATGCGTTTCCGCTGTTGTGAAGTGAAGTTGGGATTTCTAACATCGTTTTGTCATTACTACGTTAGCTGTTGGATTGTTCCGACAGATTTTCTATTGAACTTTGAATTGTCTCCAAGTGTTGAGGACGAAAGAGACAGAACCAATCGATTGTAGGCATTAAATGCTACCATAATTTAAAAAATGTTCCTTGTTTTTCTGCTACAATAAAATACTCAAGTAAAAGTTAAGACAAACAGTGCGTCAATTTCCCAATTTTTCAAAAACCGCTACAGACAATTCTTTATCTAGAAATGTGCATAGAGTGACTCCATTGTTTGGTTTAGCAAATTAAAATGAAAACAAAACTGTATCTGGAGACATGGCGTGATCTAAAATGCCATGTCATCAATATATGTTGACATGGAAGTCAACATGTTGAAGACCAAAAAATTTGTATCCACTATTTTCCTTATATTTTCTGAAATTCAGATATTCTTGGTTTCCTGTATTTATAAATAAAATGTCCGATGCCTAAGTTCTTTCAATATTCACATGTATTATCAATAATTTCACGTGAATTGCAAATTTTATGTAGAATTAACTGGTACTTCTGTTGGTCGGCATGTTGGTTCAATTTCTCGTGTTAGTTTTACCCTCCAGAATCTATGCTACAGTTTCATAAAACTATCATAATTCTTCCATGCATTGAATATTGCTTTCACATCTGGTCTAGTGCTCCTGCTATCTATTTGAAGATGTTCAATAAAATCAAATGAATTATCCGCAGTGATATCGGTTCTGGCATGTCATCTCAGACTTCTGTCACTTTACCAGATCCAGAAGAAGCCACCACAATGGAGGTGCCCGCCGTAGCAGAACAGATAAGGGGAAAAAGGAGTTGAAACTGGCTGTTATGTTTCCACAGGATGACTGATTTTAGATTGGCTACAGAAATTCAGCTGCTAACTGGTAGACAAGACCTGATTATTTTTTCCTTGTTAATTGTTTTGATAGATATTTGTCTTTTATACCGCGGGTTTATTAATTTGATAAGCTGACATCAAGTTCATATCGTTGTACACTTGAAATGCGTAGATATAACCGTAATTTCTACGCTAAAAATTTCTTCACTCGCATCTTTCGGATCTCTCTGCCGGCCATTTTCATTCAAGTCAATTATAAGCTTCAGAAATAAAAATAAAGTATGAATCGTTTTCTTCTGTTGTTTTGCGTCTTTTCTTGAAACTGTGTTATGAACGGGCACATGTTTCATGTTTTTATATGTGCTCACATGTTCGTTTATAAACGTAATAGTTTTTCTACTGTATAATTTGTAATTTTAAATTTTCATTGTTATTTTTCTTTGTAAGTATATTTTTTGATTGTTTATATATATATATATATATATTTTTGTGTCCGTGTTTGTGTGTCTATTTGATTATGTTTATTATATTACGTTATATTATTGTTTAATTTATATCAGTTTGTATTGTATCTAGTATATTGTGTATAGTAGAATTTAAGTTGCAAATAAAATCTTTATTAAAAGGTCTGCATTTAAACATTAAATCATTTTCTTTGTTAATAATTTTATTTGATTATTGAAATTTATTATATATTTTTTCTTCTAAACACAGTTTACGTTTTCGATTATTATTATTATTATTATTATTATTATTATTATTATTATTATTATTATCATTATTATTATTATTATATGGAGGTATTTTTATGATTTCCAATTTAATTTTGTTTGATGATTTTATATATTTTGATACTTTTGTATCATTAACGTTTCTGTCAATTTTATATAATTTTATACATATTAAATCTTTCTTGAAAACTTGTTTCAGTAACTCCTATATAATTTTTTCATCCATGTTAATGTTCACTGATGCAGTTGTATTATATATTATATTATTAGTTAGATATTTATTATTAATTGGGCAGTTGTTTTTATTTCGAAAATTACAATTATTGTTGTTATTTTGCGTGTTTTTATTAATGTAAATGCTATTATTTTTATACATAAAACTATAACGGATTAGTGTTTACTCTTTTTAAGGAAGAGTTTTTGATTAACGTAAAAAATATTTTTCCTATTTTTGTTTTTATCATATTATTGTGAGGTGGATTAGACTAAATTATACTCATTTTTTATTTTAGTTTCTGTTGCTTCGTATGCATTTCATGACTGAGTGGTCAAGGCACATCAGATCTAATGACGGTTTCCCCTAGGTTATGCAGGTTCGAGTTCTCCCGCTTACTTATTAACAAGATTTCTCGAATATTCAGGCAGGTAGAAGAAAATAAACAATATATATATATATATATATATATATATATATATATATATATAGATAGATAGATAGCGAGGTATTTTCATTAAAAACGACGGACAATGTACTGGATATTAATTATCAAGGATTATTTTATTTATACTGAATATAGATTTTTTATGTGTGTATGGAGAGCTATAATGGGTAAAATTGTAGCAGCAAATATTCGGACATACAGAACCGTCGGACAATTTCTACATAATTTATATCCAGAAGAGAAGAAAATTATAAGAATACAAGAAAAAAAAAATGAAAATTTTAACCCAAAACCTTGTCTGTCATATTTAACGGAACAGTGATTGCTGCCCAAATGCACACACGTGCGCACACGCAAACACAGACACACACACACACACACACACACACACACACACACATATATATATATATATATATATATATATATATATATATATTGATCATAAGAAGGTGACATTCGTTTATCATGAGACGTGAAAGTGATCCTCTATTATAGGTATCCCATCCGAAAACTACCGTCGAAAAAGAAAACTATAACCCACTCCTGTACTGGTTGATATGATAGGGAATGTTTGAATGCTCGCGGTCCATTGCTCCATACCATTGCTTGTGCACGTTCAACGTAGTCTAGGAAGAGATTAAAGAGATTTGGGCTGTTCTTTCTTTCTTGAACTCTTGATTCTTCGTGAAATTCCATTGTAGCTATATTCAGCTGAGGTCTTCTTAAATTTAAAACAGTTGGTTTATATCACAGAAATGGATTCGGAAGATTAACCTCCGTCCGATTGTTATCATTAAGTGAAATTAAGTCAACTTCAAAGTAGAGATCAAGAGGTTTAGATAAAGATACAGACATGGAGTGAAGATAAATTACTTTTTTAGACGAAGATGACAATCAAAGAACAATGTGATCAGTCGAGCTGATAACCAAGTCACACACAGAGGGACGAAGAGTACCTCCAAGAACGGACTGGGAAGACTCCCGTCAGTCTGTGTACCTCCCCTTCACTTACCGTCATCTCTACTTCGCTCGCTTATAGTATTAGGTTACAAGGCAAGAATAAAA
>OZ010594.1:61828485-61848485 GCA_963932145.1 Acanthosepion lycidas | reverse complement strand
TCCAGATGCATGCGAACCTTGAACATCCTTCAACCGCGGTTAAATAATTTTGCTAAGTTTGGGGATAATTCCGAGTTGATATTCACTGGAATTTTGTCTCGACCAGTTGCTTTCTTAGGGTCAAGACCTTTGAAAAATCTAGATAATTCACGAGATGGGAGGATAACGTTACTGAGTTTGTACTCAGTGAGTCGTGGAACTTGGGAAAGGGATGGCCATTGACATCTAACGTTGAGTTAGAGGCAAAGATGGATGCAAAGAGTTGCTACTTAGCTGTCAAGTAAAATATGGCTTGTCGTGCGTAGCTGCCCTTGGCATTTTCTAATGCTTTTTGACAGCAGTTGAGGGTTGTTCTGAATGCAGTGAGAGTCGAACTACTTCACTCCTTGTCATAGATAATGAAGTAGGGGCATTGGTGATTTATGGCTGTAGCGAATTCAGGGATGACAATGGTTGACTGGTGTTTGCTTGAATTTCACGGTGCCGTATGAATCAATCTATTCCAAAAAATATCAAATCAGTTACAAGTACAACGGTTTTTGAGTCAGCATGCTTGAAGGAGATAGAGAGGGTAACTTTCATCATGTCGAATGGAAAGATATTCTAGTGTGTCTAAGAATCGTTCTATGGAACGGTACATCAAGGGCTACTTTAGGTTTCGTATCAATTTGGAATCAGATTAGGGAAAAGTCTGATGGGCCTTGTGCAGTCAAATCTTTTGATAGTGTAGGAGATTTGGAAGATGCCGAGGTGCTTTGTTTGAGGTATCGTCGTGTCTCCACCCGGACAAATTTTTCGATGATCTAAGTTAGTGCATACACGATGGAGAAATCTCTCCCATATCTGCCTTCAATATCGTTTGTTTTCTTTGTTTTGTTTTGGATTTTTTTTTTTTTGATATTTGGAGTGGACTAACTACTCTTTATGGTGGATATTGAAGTCACCTCAGATATGATGAGGGAACTGGGTGAGGATATTATCTATCTTACTCAATAGAGAGTAATATCGAATGTTGTACTATGGATATGCCACGCAGAAGTACATCACAGGAGATCTGTTTCCTCGGTTTTGCGTCAGTCACTGTGAAATTTTACACCCTTCGTATACCATCTGCTCTACGCACAGATCTTGGATATCAAAGACCATCACCAATTTATTTATTTTTATTTTGGGTTTGATAGTTTTTTTCATTAATATTTTGAATGGTTTCATGTGTGCATTGGTTAGTGGAAGACTGATAGAAAAGGAGACAGGCACACTCTCACAAGTCGAATGTATAGATAAACTAGAGAAAGTCATCCAGACATACAGCCGTAGCAGTACCCTTCAAAATGGCATCGAGAGGTCGCACCGGAGAAATCATTCACATAATGGCAATATTATGCATATGTTGACAGGACTGCCTCATTCGGAGTAATTTGGATGTTCGGATGACTCCAAAAACTAGAAAGCGTTCACCTCCAGCACCCTGAATGACGACACTATGAAAGCAAAAAAAAAAAAGCAAAAAAATACATACATGTGAAATGCTCCAAGTGGACATATCACGTTCGCCCAGAAATCAATGCAAGAGAAATCAACCTTGAGTCAGAAATATCGTACCGTCACGAGACCAAAAGACACCGAGAAAACTTGCTCAAGTACCCGAAGACGAAGGGATCCAGTGGGAGAATAAAGTGTGATTTGGGTTGGTTGGCGATGTATGTACCTCCCCTACACCCATTTGAATTAGAATAGTAGGTCGTTACAAAGCTGTGACCTGCAAAGTGCAAGTTATTTATTTACAAGAAGAGGAAAAAATCATTTCTACATATATATATATATATATATATATATATATATATATATATATATATATATATATATATATATATATATATACCATATTTTCGTTTTAGCATGTTTGATTAAATAATTTAGACGTATCCATTCTATTTATTTTGGATTTAATCATTTCAAGTACACGAATTATTTTCTTGGTGGCCGTAGAACATCGAATAAGAAAAAATGCAATACTTTTAATCTCTTCTGAGACCATCTTCCGGGTTGCATATCTATGTGTGTCTCATGCATTAACAGCGAAAATTAACAATTTTTTTTTTTTTGGTCTCTATGCAAGATTTTAGATATGCAACCCCTGAGGATGATCTCAGATGACAGTGAAAGTACTACTCATATGTGTGTGTGTGTTTGTGTGTGTGCAATTTAACATAAGTAGTTAAAAATATACATATGCGTGTAAGTTTACCTAAACTTTTATATATATATATATATATATATATATATATATATATATATATATATATATATATATATATTTGTGTATGTGTGTGTGTGTGTATGTATGTCTGTGTGTAATTTGACGTAAGTAGGTAAAAATATACATATGCGTTTAAGGTTACCTCCAACTGTATATATCTTTTATGTCTGCATGAAAATATTTGAAGACATATCTTCATATTAGTCAATCGCATTTGTGGTGTTTCTCTTAAGCCCAGTTACACGCTTTTTATGAAGACGCTTATTCAGTGAAACGGCTCCGACTTATTAGTAAATTCATTAATTGAGTTAATGTCGTATTTTTCGCAGATAATGGAACTGAAGATAATTTAACAAAAGATAAAAATAACAACCACATTATCTATCACTCATCTTCTTATAGGAATCTCCAAAGTTGTCTACATGAAATGTAGTAAAAACTCTGCAACGTATGTGACAGGCATCAAGGCACTGAATATTGATCTGATATCAACCCCATATTTTTATTTAATTATTGTTTAATTAAGATTGTTATCATGTGGAATTGATTATTTTGTTTTCTTTTGCATTCGAGGATATTTTATATTATCTATAATATGTATATTATTTTAGGAGAATAATAATTATATTCATATACATCATAATTTGAAAATCGTTATTTCCGAATCATGATAGTCTAAAAGCATTTTACACACTAAAGATTGTTACTAAGGTTATGCCATCCAAATTTTAAATGAAATGGTGTTCAGAGAAGTCTTTGACAGAACAGGTGATTTGTCCATGTATTCTCTTACAAAATATTAGGAAAAAATAAAATTTCTCAATTTTCTTCTTTTTTTTAATATAGAAATTATTATAGTATTAACATAGTATATCAACTTCTATTATTTAATTTTGATTACATCCGAGGCAAAGCATTAAGGCCACTAGGATGCAAAGAGTTACTGAATGTTATAGGATATGAGAAAACTCATGCTAAGGAGAGAGGACAATACAAAGAACAGAACAGTTAATTTCTTAATATAATTCAAGTTATCTAAATATCGTATCTGAAATTATGATATCTAAATAACAGAAATATTTGAAAGGCATGAAAGAATTGTATCTTTGAAAATTGAAAATTGAAAATTAGTTACTGGTGAATAAAATAGCAAGAGGCAACTAAGATGAACACAAGTAATCGATTGGGATATTGAACTTGAATAAAAGTTTATTTGCAATCAATACCACAATTAAAACCACTGCTAAAAGCTTACATTATTTTATAAGTCAAATGGGATCAATATTGATAATAATAACCACAGTAAACTTGACTCTACAGTAGGATGACTGTATCTAGAAAGTGGTCCTAAAGTCTTGTCAACCCCTATGAAAAAGTAATGAGAATAAAAATAATATTAATGAAGTAACGTCGCACTCCTTCATGCTCTTGTCAGAAAGCACACGGTTATGTGTCGATACACTTGCAAGTAGCCGCTCTTCCGAAGGGTAGGAGCTGGTGTCAGTCATTTGAAATAGAAAATTATATTGTATAGGTGTGACAATACTTTCGGACCACCATGAATATTATCACAAAAAAAAATTTACGATTGTTTAATTTATGAAAACAAGAGTCTGAATAAATATTTGATCTTAGGGAAATTTCTGACCTGGACCGAGTATAAAAAAAAAAAAAAAAAGAAAAGAAAAAGTAACATAGACTCAACATGAGAGTAACGAAAAAATTTTAAGGAAAATGTAAAACAGAACAATTGCTTATTATTCAGAAATAGTTGAAGTATCTAAGACGCATTACGAAGAAAAACGGCTTAGAAAATTTGATGCTCAAAGGACTTATTGAAAGAGAGAGAGATACAGGAAAACAGCGAGTAACCTATGTAATGAACTGAAAGAAATGGATTGGAAATAATACTGAAAAGATAAACCTTGCTAAAAATAACTCCACTCTATAGGAAGTTGCTGTGAGCTATGATCTCCCGCGTTTTGAATGAACACCTCATAAAGAAGGAAGACAAAGATCAAAAACAAGAAGTAAAAGAAGCAAACGTTGTGGAAATTAATTTAATATCAATTAACTTTTTTCTGATTTAAGTAGTAAATTATATAATATATTTAAAAAAAAAACTTAATTCATGTACAGATTCAATAAAACTGACAATGATATGGTTTTTAAATTCCTTTTATGATTTTCAGGAAAAAATTAATCTCGATTTAGGTGGGCTTTGCATTTTCAAACAATACACAATTATTCAGCAAATCAAAGTAGTCTTTGGATACTCGCATACATTAGGTTATTTTAATCAATTCACCCAAGCTCGGTGATAATGCCACTACGATGAAAGTGGTTACTGAGTGAGAAAGAAAAAGAAAAGACTATAAAATTAACCGTGAACCCAATACTAAATAATTAGCAAATAAAGCTCCAGAGTTCAGGCAGAACCGTTACCAGTATAGAGTTGACGTAGGCTTTAGAAGTATTTAGAAGCCGAACCTGATCACGATATAAGGGATAACCCAGGAGGTTATGTGAACTGTGTAATAGGCGAAAAGATCGACTTGATTTTCTCATACATATAAAATCCGTAGTAATTATATAAGAAAATAGAAAAGGGTACTTCGACTTGGCGTAATAGTTAACAAGCTTATCTAATTAGATCAATTACAAGTGTGGAGTAAATCCGATTCTCACTGGAGACTACATATTTTCGGCTTTGTACCACATCTAAGCTTCTATTAATACGAAGCCGAAAATATGTAGTCTCCAGAGAGGATCGGACTTACTACTAGATAAATATGCCGTACATACTTGTGTATAAGCCGATTTAATGTATATTGCGACCCCTGGTTATTTGCATAAATGTTAACATCTCGAAAAGTTTGAATTGTTTATAGTGAAAACAACCACCGTAAATGCATGATTTCTTGCCTCTTCAAAACCGCCCTCGGTATGACGATAAACTATATCCAACAGCAAGGCTGCTGATCAGGAGGTATTGAGGAGCGTGGAACCATATCTTAAGTGCTGGTGTTTCCAGATCCACCCTGAGCCGGGGTTGTAGCACCTCTTAGGGTCCCAGCTATGGGTAAATAGGTAACCCCCAAACTGGAGTCAAAACACTATGAAACTGTAAAATAGGTTTTAATACCAGAAATACTTTATAAAAAAATTATCACCAACAATAAATTTTTAAAGAAAAAATTACTACCAGCTATACATTTCTGAAAAAAATATTACCAGGTATACATTTTTTGAAAAATATATTACCATAGATACATATGTGAAGGAAAATATTACCAGAAATAGATTTTTGATGGAAACATATTAACAGAAATAATTTTTTTTTTTAAAAATATTACCAACATAAAAAATTTTGTCGGCATTAAATAATGCATTGAAGTTGATATGCCATGAACCAAACCAAACCAAATCTCTTCAAAAAGTAATTGTATATATTGCAGCCCCCTATTTTTTGAGTAAAACAAAAAAGCGAACATAAAAAGTCGCCGTCTACTCGAGTATATACGCTATGCTTGTTTATGTTCATTGTGTTTAGTTCATCCTTTTAGACTCCCTGTGGAATACTATATCTATACAGTTATAGATCGTTTCTCTCAAGTTAATATAACTAGAGAGAAACGAGATGGGATAATTTCACAAAAAAAAAAAAATGTGACGTCATTGGCATTTTGTGAGATAAGATATCTGACGAGTTCAGACCTTTGAGAGCTGCAAGACATGTAAAATCTTTACACATACGTTTTTGTTACATACACATTAAAAATAAACTTAGGTTGTAATGCAATGTTGTCTCATTCATATCCAGTAAATTATTATGCAGCTTTAATATTTTCTTTCTTATTTACCTTTGCACTAACTGTGATGAAAAATGGAGCTCCGTCAACATATTTCGACGTGCGATAAATATTAAATGTCAAAGAGCCACATGTGTCTCTCGAGCCGCGATTTGGCTAGCCCTGCGCTAGATCATCTTGAATAAATGTATGTTTGACTCATTTAGCAGATATTTACTTCTTATTTTTACAACCGCGTAAATAATGTAAATGTAGTATTTTGTTCTGAGAGGCGCATAAATTAACCATCTTCACATTGCTAATACCGGAATGAAACGCCGAAGACTGTCTTGTAGTTAAGCTGTCAAAATGTATATAAAATAAAAATAGTCTATTCTTATCACAAAGCACGGTTTGAAGAAACCAACTAAATCTCGAAATCACTTCTCTCTTATATCTGGTGATAATAATTTATCTATTAACACGGCATCAATTACTATTTCAAATCTATAATAATACCTGAGATTACAGCCGTTGTTTTTTTTTATAGTGTCAAGAAAGTATTGTGATGCGATGTTTCCAATTATTATTTTGTTCCCTCGCCCAGTGACTCATTTGTTCATCTTTAATTATTTTTATCTGACAAAGTTCTTTTGATCATTAAATATATTTACTCAGTCTTTCTTTTCACTGGTGTTTTGTGTCTTTCCAAGGAATTTCCGGTTCGTAATTGACAGATGTCTACCTATGTTTTTGTTTTTCTTCCAATATTCTGCCTCTCTATAGATTTGGGAGGCTCGCGTTGCTAAGATTGAATCAGTCATTTCCAGGGAATTAAGCGAACTCATTTACCCTCTTAGACACTCAAAATAACTCCTACATTTTTTCACCTTATACAGTGCTGTTCGATAAAAGTGATTGACTTGATTTTTTTTTACTTAAAACGTTTTTGACCTATTGTTTTGGGTGTCAAACTAATTATAATGTTACTAATATAAAGACCCCTTCCTGACCACCCAGTAAAAAAGTTTACTCACCCTAAGGTATTCTATTGATAATTATAATTTTGAATATAAATGAGAATTAAGGAAAAACTCTATGCAAAAAAGTGACTCACTTATTTCCTGCAACTATTAATCAATAGAAACAACCGAACAGCTTTAAATAAAGAATAATAGAGGTATAATTTATTTATAATAGGTAATATAGTTCGAAATATTTAATAATCTATGGGTCCTCCTTTATTTTGAATAACGTTTTCAACCCTTTTTAGCATTGACTTGATTAGGTCCTGGCAAATCTCATATCCAAGCATTGAATTCTATTCGGATATGAAATTCACAATCAAATCCTCTTTGTTGCTCAACTGCTTTCTCGTGAGCCTGTACTGTATAAGGCTCCATACGTTTTCTATGGGGTTGAGGTCAGGAGATTGGGGCGGCCATGTCATAACACTCACCTGCTTTTCATCAAAGTATTATTTCATCAATTTTCAGCAAAAGGGAGCAGGCAAGACTCTAAAATTATCTTGTACTGCTCGCTCCTGAGGGTCTTTTCAATAGGATTTAAGAAACCAGTTCCATGAAAAAAAAGTATCCCAAGAACATTATACTGAACGGATGCTTGACAGTACTTACTGCTCAATTCAAAGAGAATTCAAAGCTTCTTTCTTCGGATTTTAGATCGCTTATGTTTTGAATTTAGCTCAACTTTCGTATCATTAGAGAAGATGACATTCTTCCAGTCTTCTACGGTGAGGTTTTGTAATAGTTAGCCCATTCAAGTCTCGTGGCTTTATTGGCTTTGCTTATTAGCAACTTAAACTTCGTGTACAAGATTTGTAGCATTGTTCTAACAGCCACCAACAGACAGTTGAAGAGGCAAGTCTAACACCTTGCTCTTCGCTTAGACTGGCTGCAATTTCTTGGTTAGTTATAGTCCTATTCTTTTCAACTTCTGTCTTGATTACCCTGCCAGTTCTATCATCAATCTTTTTCTTTCGTCTCTTTGTTTCCTTCCTTGGAGTAGGAGTGGCATCATTATGTGCCCTAAGAACTCGAGAGACAGTTGATTGCGTGTTTATAGCAATTGTTTTGATGCGTGTTTGTACCCTTTCATTTGGTTAGTGATTGAGTGACCATTTCAACCTTTTCTTATACTGGATTAGGCTTTCTGGAACAATCTGGAATACTCTAGATTTAATGTAAGCTGTTCTAAAATTCTCTAGAATATTGTTCTGAATGTATTGTAAAATAGTTTTCAATATTTTGTCAAAAGCTTTTTAAATTTACCTGTTTAATCATTAAAATGCGATATCTGAGTCACCTTTTTTTGCACGGAGTTTTTCCCTGAATCACATTTATATCTAAATTTATAATTGTCATTGGAATACCTTAGGGTAAATAATTTTTTTCCTAGGTGGTCGGGAAGGGGTCTTTATATTAGTAAGATTAAACATTATTTTAACCTCAAAAACAATAGACAAAAAAGTCCCTTTTATCGAACAGCACTGTATATTTGAACACTTTCAAATTAGAACCTATACTTTCTTCTATAGGCTCTTTTAATTAAGAATAAAAAAGCAATAAGCCAGCTCCGAATATGTATCTGTTCAGTCATGCACATGTCGTGTGTAACAACAAAATTATCGATTTATTTGATCAACATCTGAAACGTAGTATCTTAGAAATGATTAAAGATATATTACTGGAATTCTCCGAGGATTTTATAACACTGTTTGCCTGTTCTCCCAGCAATAAGAATATATAATCATTCTCCAAGCTTAAGAGAAATGTTGTGATAAAATCTGCCATAAGCGAAAATGACATGTTCATAATTAATTAAACGTAGCTAAGGAAGAGAAGCTCATGAATGATAAAGATCAAGTTCAAATATATATATATATATATAATATATATATATATATATATATATATATATATATATATATATATATATGTCGTTTTTTGACGTATTTTTAACGTTAAAAACCGACATTACTTTTGCACCAACCTAAAATATAAATATATATATATATATATGTATATAAATAAATCCAGGATCATTTTCCAACTTATTCAATATGATATTTGCCATTTCAACCTTCTAATTTTCTGTCCTGGAGTAACAAGTTGCATGGCAGGTTTCACGTACGATTTAATTTTCAAGTCTTTTCCTCTGCTCTTTGTACTCTCATAGGTGAAACTCCTCACCTAAGCGCTAAATGTCTTGTGGATTGAGTTAGTTCTTCCAAATTGATTTTTTTTTAATCTCTAAGTTGAAATTATGATCCCTCTTCCTGTTGCGATCTCCATGATACTGTTCCCTTTTTTTTTAACTTATTCACCTTTCTCTTGATGGTTCCTGAAATGATTTGGATGATGAAAGCCAAAGTATGAAAGTTGGTATTATTACTGAAAGCCTGAATGTTATTTTTTCCTCTCACCATTCCTCATTTGGGAAGACAGTGGCACAATACGATTTTAGCGTGTTCATTTTTTACGAAAAAAAAAGTATCAAGATCGCTAAACGTCTATCCGTAAACCTGGAGAAAAAATCTCAATTAGTTTAGTGCTTTTTTAGATATTAAATATTTTGTGGGATACATTATTATGCTGTTACATGGTTTAGACAATTTTGCTCTAACAGCCGCTACATTAACACATTTCACTTCTTTTTTCTTTGCAATGGCGGACCGAAATATACTGAAAAAAATTTAAAATCAAATTATAGCATTGACGAATAGGGTAGGTCCTATAAAGCCTGGTATCGCACACAATTTAGAAGTCAGAGATTTAGCGAATAAATAAAAATACAAGTTATAGTTTTACAAATCCTTACCGTTTTGTTTGAAGTTTAATCTTAGGTTTAATATCGTAGCGTTACAATTTCAGTGAAAGCCTTAGAGCAAAGCTTTATAACATTTATAATTTTCTGAGGCTTTACAAATTTTTTAGACAATATGTATGACACAAGCACAATCATTGTTCCACATATAAGAACATCATTTACTTCAAAGGGATATTATACTGAACAATTTACCTATAATATAGTGTCAAATATTTGAGGTGCGATTTTTAATGAAAATGTAAATTTAAAAAAAGAAATGATGTTATAATTTGTGCCCATCAGTTTCATAGCGTTATATACATTTTTATCTGCATTTTTGTTTGTATTAATTATGATCAAGCAAATAATATAACAAGTCTTATTAATTTAGCAAACTCATTTTGTAATCTTTCATTATTTTTTATACTGGTTTTATTTATCGAATACATTAAAAATGATAGCATATTTTGCTTGTGGTGATGTATAAATATAATTTGGATTTGAATATATATCCCATTGAATGTATCTAATACGAAAGTTACGAAATTTATCTGGTTTATTCTTGAAACTCTGGAGTCAGTTTGTAAGCAAAAACGTGCGGAAATAAGGTATCTCTATACATTTCTTCAGACAATTTTTAAAACTAAATCCTCGAAATTTGGTAGAAAAACTTAATCTAATATTTGTTTGCAGTATTTATCACTTCAAGCCCCAGTTTTCACATCTAGTGTAAAGGTGATTTTCTACAACTCCTGAAAAATCAACATGTCCTAATTGGCTAAGTCTCTTTTTTTCCATTGAAGCAAATTGTTAATAATGGTAATGACAATGGAATATTTTTTTAAATAAAAGTCATTGCAAGAAACTTAGTAATAATATAAGTGTATAAGCATTTCAGTGATTTCCGCTTCTACTTATTCTGAACTTTCGTTATTTAGCATAACGAAATAGATATAAATATTATGCCATGTGTGTAATAAAGTACTATAAGGATATATTGAAGAAAAGTGTTTTGGAGTTTGTTTGTCTCCAAATATGTTTCAGCTTTGAACAACCAATAAAAAGATAAAAAAAACACATGGTCACCATTCCTTGTTCATATATATCTTCCTGTAAATAAAGTTATTCAGATGGGTTAAACCGTCATCTTCTTTCTAATCTTTGAGCCTGTCGAGCAAAAAATTATCCCGTTAGCTAAATGGTGACATTCTAAGGGTAGCTTAGATGTGGTACAAAGCTGAAAGTATGAGACATCCAGTGAGGATCGAACTCCCCTCTCAGTTGCATTTTTTTCTAGCGAAACAAGGTTGCTAACCGCGTCGAAGTGTTGGCAAGCGTATATCTATGTGTATGGTTTTGTCGAATAAATAAATTTATTTACCCTGTTTACATTGTTCGGAATAATGTCCTCATCTCTGTTGCCATATTCACGACGTTTCGGCTGTTGTACGAGCCGGCTTTGTTCAGGTGACTGGAATTTCGAACTTATTTCGTCCACCGCTGTATATTGTTCGAGATTCACCTACCATGCCTCTTCCGTATGTCCTCGTATCAGTTATCTCCCTTTACACCAACTGTCCACATTTTTGTTCACCTCAACTAAAGAAGACCGACGTGTACAAAGTCCGAAACGTCGTGAATATGACAATAAAATGGAGACAACAGTCCGAACAATATAAATAGTGTAAATAATTACAATGTCGCATCTCAGAAATATAGACAATTAAATTTATTTTATTTAACAGATGAGACCCTCTTTATTCTGTATCTTAAAAAATATTAAATATTGTTGACACATCGAAAGATGTACTATTCTTTATGTTAATAACTGTCCAGTTCTAAATTTAAAATAAAAAAACAAAAAAAAAGTACTTAAATTTTTGAACGGCAAATTGAATAATCTATCCTTAATTTCATCCTATTCGCTTTGATCAGCGAACGTTTATTATTGCTTTGACAAATTGATCACTCATTTAGAAGATTGTCTAACCCTTAAACGGCGATTATCATCAATTGATGTTTTATTGGAGATCGGTGGATGCCATCAATCAAGGATTTGAACTTTTTCCAGCAATACTGCATCAATCATTCATGATTGCAGTCTAAATGGCTAATTCGTAACTCTAGCATTCATGAAGATAATTCTTTCGTAATTTCATTATATTTTTTAATCATTTCACCCCAAGCAATGCAACAAAACCACAAGACGTGTGAAATAATATAAGAAAATAAATACAAAGACCAGGAATTAAAACAGAAAATAACGAATGAAATTGCATTTAAATCTTTGAAGCTCAAACTTGAATGGCTGCAAACCAACTCGGAAGAGAGTTCAACAAGGGAAAATTACGAGAAAGAAAAACTGTTAGCATAGAACTTACTCTTATACCTAGCCATTTCAACTGTAAAATTATCAGGTTATATATGTATTTGTAATACTTGCCTACATGTTAATCTAGAGAAAAAATCGAAAGATAATGTTATGCATGCAAGTATATTTCTCAAAAAGCAAAATTCGTGAAACGTACTGAAAACATCATGCAAAGAAAGCACAATGAAATCTATTATGCTTTTTGTATATTGTACCAATAATTACGATAGTATATGTCTCTATTTCTGAGATGAGGCATTATGTAGACTGCTAACATTATTCGGGCTATTGTCCTTATCTTTGTTTCCATATTTATCACAGCGTTTTGGCTGTTGTACATTCCGGCCATCTTCAGGTGGTTGGAATGTCGAAATGAGACCTTTATTTCGCTCGCTGGGGTAGACTGTTCTAGACTGTGCCATGTGTCTTTGAGGACACATAGCCCAGTGGATAAATGCGTTAGTTAGATCCAGTGAGAAACCCAAAGACTGTAAGGTCAATACCTGCTTAAGGCGGTGGAGACCTTGGAGAGGGGAATTAACTAATAACTGACATCCATTAGACATGGCACGTGGAACTAGAATTGTCTACCCCAGTGAGCGAAATAAAGGAGCGTATAACGGCCGAAACGTTGTGATAAATATGGCAACAAAGATGAGGACAGTAGTCCGAAGAACATAAATAAGTACGATAGTGTTCAAAATATTACAACGCAAGTTTTATTTCCATTTTCCCTTTAATACTGTTATATAAAACAGTTAAAGTATAATGTTTCTAGCTCATGACGATAATTAAGGATATTAGATTAGGGTATCCATTAAAACCATGTATATTTTCTTTCTTGTTTCGCGTTCATGAGAGTGTAACATTTTGATTCGATTTCAGGTTAAATGTCCGTGTAAAATTATTACATATCATTGCTAAATTTAAAGAAGATTCCCTCACCTGAGAGAAGGAATTTATCCAGTTAATATATTCATTGCTTTCTCTTATTTTCCTCGTCGGTCGAATATAAAATATAATGACTCCATCACTGACAGAAATGTAAGTAAACCCTTTCAAAATCTTTAAGGCTCATATTTTCAGCCTTGGTTACAGATCAGATATTTTGTTACTTTTTTCCGCTAGTGCGTACGAGAACAGTATCAATGTTTCTATTTATTTCGTGGGATTTAGTATCCGACAATATATATCTGATATTAAAAACAAAACAACAATTTTTTTAGTTACCTTCAGCATGCTGGCAAACACCATCCATTTCATTAATCCATTTAAATCTCTTTTGATACTTTCTTGGACAGATTAGGATATATATATTTAATTTAAATCACTCACGACAACAAATAAGAGTCGTAAATTCGAGTACAGAGTGTGTAGCGTCAACTTAGGCAGTTTGGTTATTTGATTTGGGCTAGCGACCTATCAACATCTCTACGTGTTATTTAATCCCGAAATGTAAATATTTTAACACAATTTCATGACTTCAAATAAAAATATTTTGAACAAAAGTCTTCAACTACAGATAAAATATAGTGTTGATCACTGTTATAAACATACACTAGCAGCATGGCCCGGCGTTGCCCGTGCTTGATTAAAAAATCCTACGACTCATGCAGCAATCGATATCACTTGACTTAAAATATTTTTGCCCTTCCTCGCCTTTAAAGGAGTGCCCTTTGCCGTGCTGATGTTGCTACATGCCTTACTTCTTGCCTATCTCACACTGCGAATTTTTTCTAAGCTCTATACTAAATATTAAATCTGTTACGAAAACAAAACAAAATGAACACAAAACGAACAGCTTTAAAAAAGGACTCGTAACTGGAAAAATCGAATGAAAAAAGAATGTTAACAACAAATACTTTTTCACACCCAATCCAGTTCTGCGGAATCACAATGAACGTTGAGTTTAAGCACGCGAATGAGCCAATTGGAGTAAAGTGCCATGTAGATTTAATTTTTTCCCACGTGATGAATGCAGCTATCGATTTTTTTTTGCATCCTAGCATGCTAGTTAACATTCATGTCAGTCAGCTGTTGGCTTTCACGCTGGCCAATAGTATATTCCTGCCTATTCGTGGCAACCATCTATAGGCTCTCATTCTGGTCACAAACTACATGAAAACTGCCGTAGAAGCATGAAAAAATCGATTATTTCCACTATCGATGGTTGTTGGGAAATGCAATGTCGGTCTTGGCATTCCAGATAACTTGATGTTTGTGCATGTAAATTTTGGTGCAAATCCTTCGAAAATTGCGGCCGTGCATTCGTTACACACGCACACACATCCTGCCTTTTATAGTTAGATATTGATGGTCATTTTGATATAGGTAGTTATTGCTGATAATTCTACTATAAAAATATATTCTTATAATCTCATAATGTTTTGTTTTTCTTCAAGATTAACTATTTGCCTATAGCTGGGTCCCTTACAAGTGTTATCAACCAGGGTCACTGTGAACCTGAGAAGACGTGGTTCCATGCTCCTCAAAACTTTCAATCTCCTGATCAGAGGCTTTGCTCTCGGGTGTGGAAGTTAGCTTTATCGTCTATTGTTTGCATTAAAATTATCTGGACATTAACCATAGGTATCAATGCAGCTACTTTGAATCAAATTCACGCCACAAGTTAGCGGGAAATAATTACACCTACCTTACTATCGTGGAAAATGAATACAAAGAAACGTTCCTTCTCAGCTTGATTTAAGCCAAAGAATTTCACTAGTGAATCATTTAACTAAAATAAATGAAATTAAATTTATTAATCCAATCAGTCACGCTGACGAATTTGATCAACGTGTCAGAACGAGATTTTCCCCTATTGGTGGCACGAGTGATTACTCTCCACAATGCCTTCCTCACATGACGTGAAGAAATAAATCCAACCCCCCAAGCTCAGCGTAAATTCTAAACAAAGACATAGAAATAAATTTCGAAACAATAGTAAAAAAAAAAAAAAAAAAAAAACGCAACTATTCTTTGCAACATTAATCAATGATATTTTTAACGTTAAAACTTGTATTTTTGCCTAAGGGGACAAGGCAAATGGATCAATTAAGATGTTGTGCGTGTCACAAGAGAAACAGTCGAAGAAATTGGAAGATTGTGACGCCATGGATACGAATTATTTTCGCAATTTTTAAAACAATTTCGATTATTGCAAACATGATTATATGAATTATACATGCACAGTAAACGATCAATAATCAAATGTGACTGCATCTGCCATCTTAACTTCGCCTCTAGCAATGATGTATATTTAGGGTCACTGTCCTTTAGTTTGCTGATGTTATTATTTCAGAGACTCCTACTCCTCTCGCGTAATTATTAATGTAGGTTGCTACAAATATAGTTAAACGTACAGAAAAAGCTGTAGATATCGAGATAAACCTTAAACATTCTGGAGGGGAGGGATGCGAAGCTTATCTTGGGATTCTAATATGCTTCTTGGAAGACGCAAATCTACACATAATTTATACGGTGTACATTATATTTAAAGCATTTTTTTCGGAAATCAGTTGCAACTCATTTTTATTTTGACACATTGTCAACTACGAGTTAACTTGTAATTAGGAGATTTTAGTTTAACGCCGAGTTATATGGTGTTAATTTTTATTTCGTTGTTGGCATTTTCTGATTCACTTTATCTGTGCAGCTGTAACTTTAGTGTGAAAACAAGGTTAAGACGTCAGACGAATTTATAAATCAACATAATATTGTTTATCGTTACCTAAGTTTATTAAGATAAATATTTCATTTGTAATGCGAATTTAAAATTGATCCCTGGCAGTCAGTATGTTTAAAACCTGGACAACAAGCAGGAAAGTAGCAAAGAATATCGAAATGTATTTTGCAGTCTTAATCAGAATATTGTTCTTTTTTTTACAAAGTAATTAAGACAAACGAATTAAAACAAACGTGCAGATGGCTGATTATGTTTGACATTTTTTTTTAATTTAAGCCCGTCTAATACACCGCTTAAATTCGAAGAGCTCAACCCAACAATTACAAAGAAGGTGATCATAGAAAGGCACAGGGAGTCAATGGGAAAGTCACTGAAACTGAGATGCCAGATCAGTAGCAATATTAATGCTGAATGTTCTTTGGAATTTCTTTCATATATCTCTAGATAAATAACAGTAGCAATGGGTTATATGTGACAACAATATTCTAAGCCTGGGCAAACAATCGGCATAAATATGTAAAAAGATTTTGGAGATAAATATTGACTAGCATGATACAGTCTATCTACTTTCTAAGCAACATTGAGAAAATTGTTTGTTTGAATATGAAACAAATGCCTTCAGTAGAAATCAGAGATTCTTGAAGAAAATAAAGTGGAAAATACTCTAGCATCGACCAAATATAAAAACAACCCAGGATTGCTAATTGTACAGATGGCAAATGATGGCTGATCTTTGATCCACAATTCCCGTCAGACGATGGACATGACAGAATCATCGACAGTAGCCGCCAATTAATATCTCATATGGAAGAATTTATAAGTCCTACTAGATTTTTTTACAAGACTATAGTTAATACCAGGATGTTTAGAAGCGTATAATTAATAAGATATTTTTTTGTTTGTTGATTTTATAATTAACAGTAGATTTTATTGTCGCCATTAATGGGTTAACATAATATTATATGCGGATTCCTAATATCGATATGAAAAAGAACATAACGATGGCAAAATGCCTGAATAATCGACGTTAGGTGAACAAAGGAACGCATATGGGAACAGAAAATATGTCGATAACTGTTGGCCTACTTGGAAACGATACTGAAAGAATTTAGATTGGATTAAAAATATCGCATATTCGACGTAGCACTGAAATTCACCAGAAAACCATAACAAAGCTTGATCTGTGGAAATTCTACTGCTTCTTTAAGGTAATAATGTATGTGAAAATAAGTAACGTCAAACCTATTAGTACCTAGATTGGGTAACCCCTTGAGAATACACCGTGCTGTAAGCTTGGGTGTGCGAATTTTGAAATAAACAATAGCTTGGAATTGTAATCGGATACCCAAGCTCCAAGGAAAATTATCAATTCACCACATCTTCACCCCTGCTATTGGTCAATTATTAACATTTGTATTACTAAACCATAATTATCTGAAAATATTTTCTGGTTTTAAATGTGTTCTTAAGCCGTAAAAAATGATAATGGAAATTAATTTGTATCCTGATAATAAGCAAACAGGATATTCTTGTCGGAGTGGCCACAACGTAGGCAACTGTCACACATTAATGTATGAAATTCTTTCTCACAATTAAAGGCAGCATCAAGTTTTCTTCTTTTTATTTTATAAAAATTATGTGATCCATAATTATTGCTTACAAAAATTCACTACGATTCATGTGATATTAGGAAATTTATATATAACTAAAAGAAGCAATATTCCCCTAAATATATCCTAATCTATGAATCTATCAAGATACGAAAAGATCCAAGCCACTCAAGAGCGATTACATGCTTAGCAATGATGTGGAAAATGCTCAAACAAAAATAATGAAGCAAATAAATTAGTTATTGGAAAGTGGGAGGTTATTAATTTTTTTTTTAATTTTTTTCTCAAGAAAAAGAAAGGATGTCGGAAGGGAAACACTGGGTGGGGTTGTTTTTTGTTTTTGTTTGTTTACCTTATTATTTTTGTTTATTTAAGTTTGTTATGTGTTTATTTTTTGTAATATTTCCTACATAATATTCTTAATATGTTATTTAATGTCGAAATCATTAAAAAAATATTTGAGATTATAAGAAAAAACATATATATTCCGGTCTATAATTAGACATTAATTGTTTTTGAACTTGACGATATAGAGAAACATTAATTATTCTCCAGTCTAAAGCTGGAGAAAAAAGAGATTGATTCATACCTTTGAAAACGGATTTTGTGCGAAAACTGAATGCCAGAAACATGAGAGAATGGAAGTCCAATGGTATCCTTAACCCAAATAACTTTCCCAAAGTTGACCAATATATTTGGGGAAATGATTCTTAATCTGGGCGCAAAGATTTTAACAACACTCGTGTACTACTACGTGTGTTGGTTTTCCCCGAATAAATGTAGGAAAAATGAGATAAAATTGCAATACATTGTTAATAACGACGCGTTTCACCTTCGTGGAATACATTGGCACATTCCGGGCGGAATAAAATAAAAAAAAATAACTATTGAGTATGTGCGCGTGTATATGTGTGTTTTAGTAGGGTATTAAACCCATAATATCTGTTCGATTTGAAATAAGCCCACTCGGAATAGATTTTTCTTCTCTCTTTTAGGTCGTATACCGCATTGTGATGCTATTGCTTTTATGATGAACGGTGTTATTATGTACGGGCCTGGTCTTAAGTATATCTTTGCTCATTTTTAAATCAGCATTGACAGTGAATACAAAGGTGAAACTCGTTGCCATTAAATAATATTTCTAGGTGTTGAACGTTGCTGTATCTTAAATTCCAAAAAGCGCCATTTTTCTGATAATTTCGAATTGATAAGAATTAACGATATTTGACAAATTTGTAAAATAACATGTTTAAGAATCTACCATCTCTACGGTTCTAGATCAACTGCCCGACTGACGAATGGCCAAGTGCCCTACAGACAACAGTCCGACGGATAACTACCCGACTGACAACAGACCGACGGATAACTACCCAATAAGGACAACTTCCTGACGGAAAAATGCCCGATATTTATATATATATATGTAGAATATTTATATATTTTTGCTGTTATTCGACAGGGAATTTTATAGATAATAGCTAACCGTTCCATTCCACTTCTCATGAGGATGAAGAACATGTGCCGAGATGAAGCGTGCTATTTGTCGGATACAAGATATTTTTGAGAACGAAAAATTATGCCGTGCGTCTGCTAGAGTTGGTTTGCTTAATATAAAATCATTCTTAGTATTAATTTCATTATTACTTTCCTCATCTTTATTTAAGATTATTATTACTATATGCATTATTTATATTATTGTTCACATTTATATTATTGTTCAAATTATTATTACTGGTATATGATTATTATTATTATTACTATTATTATTATTATTACTATTACTACTACTATTATTATTATTGCACCAAAAACAGCGCAATTATAAAGAATATAGCGAAGGTTGAAAATTATTGAGACTTAGTTTTTAGTACGATAAACAAATGCCAGTGAAGATCAGAAGTGAAGAATCAAAGTTTCTCTTTCTTTCTTTCTTTCTTTCTCTCTCTCACCTCAAAAAATTGGTTGTAATTTTCAATGTATAACGCAAGGAAAACTGCTATTGCAATAAAATTATACTATGATATATTCCCTTTCGAATGACAGCAAAAATATTTAAATATTATTCTTATATATAAACATCGGGCATCTATCCATCAGGCAGTTGTCCCTATCGGACGTTTTTCCGTCGGGCAATTGTCTTTATCACTCACTTGGCCGTCGGGCTCTTATCAGTCGCGCTGCTGTACAATTTATCAAAGCAATGATATTAATTTTACATAATATGCCTTAAAATATTTAATAACTGTATTGATTTATATCTATATCGATATTTTGTGCAGTAGATCTTTCAAAAATGCCGTCATTTCGATCAACGTGAGGTGGAGTATGCAACAGCGCTTCAAACATATGAAATCAGAGAACGCCGTTCGAATTGCAATGGGGTTTCGTACATTCACTTATGTAGAAATAAATTGGGAAATGTACGATTCTATCCCTTCTTCAACAAACTGCAAGA
>OZ010594.1:61815985-61823485 GCA_963932145.1 Acanthosepion lycidas | reverse complement strand
TAAGAATCTTTTTAAATAACACATCTTATGTACAATCATGTATGAACGAATCTATCTCTGAAGATATTATTTCTCGCCGACAATTATTTCACTTCCGAGTTTCATATATGAGTTTCTCCTTACGTTATGCAGAGTCGGAATAAAGTCATTATTCTAGCTGCTATAACAAATTTTTAACCATTGTTTTCTCTGGCTTCCCCACGTCGTTGTACCATTCAGGAAATTTCGAATTTTCTTTCTTCAGACTACTTTGTTATTAGGTTGGTGCAAAAATAATGAGGTAATAATGTCGTTTTTCGACGTATTTTTAATGTCGAAAAAAACGACATTATTACGTCATTATTTTTGCACCAATGTAATAGATCGTCCTCATTCCAGTGCCCATCGTTAAGCATATCTCGTCTTGGAAAACTAAGTGAACTCGACTTATCCAGAAACAATGTTCTTGACGAATTTCAACAGCAGTAACTGTAAAATGCAACTTGGAGATAAAACAATGGCATAACCAAGATATAAACCCTCCACAATACTTCAAATAAAAGGTTAAGATGAAAAAATCCATGAATACAGAGAAGGGAGATAACAAGTATTGGACTTGAAAAAACATATTTCATTGAATAATTGTTTTAAGAGAAAGTTTTTATGAAGTTCAACTTACAACAGTACAAACTACTTGGTCAGTGTATGCCGATTGTTTCCTTATACAGAAACGGTTAATATTACTATAATCTGTTGTTTCAACACACACACACACGCAATTACTGATTCCGCTGTATATTGATTTTCCAAGCGTAGCGTTGATGTGGCACAGGGCAGAAAGTATGGGGCACCCAATGTTGATCGAACTCACTTCTCCGTCGTAATTGTTCTAACGAATAGCGATTTTTCAAGCGTAGCTTAGATGTGGCACAAGGTTGAAAGTATGGGGCACCCAGTGAGGATCTATCTCACTACTCAGCCGTGTTTGTTCTAACGAGACAAGCTTGATAACTATTACACCGCCCCAAGGTGCTACTGATTCCACTGTATATCTGCGGTGGGTAGTAGGGACATACTCATATCCAGTGTAAACATAGTAAAAAAATAAAAGAAACAATTACAAAGAAGTAATATTTTTTCTAAGCATTTCATCCGAAGCAAGGTAGGAATGCCACGAGCATGAAGTGGGTTACGGAGTGTGAAAGTGAGAGAAAAGTATGGGTGTAAGGAGGATTGAGGAAAAGAAGAAAGAAAAAGGAACATGGTAACATAATATAGCGAATATGATTGCATTTAGATTTTTGAAGATTGTAGTTAGCAGGGAAGAAAGTTCCAATGTCGTGAATTATGAGGAAAGAAACTTGGATTAGATAAATTCACCGGAAATTCAACCAGAAAATGGATGTTTCCGTGGTGAGTTGGTATTGTGTGCATTTGTGTGTTTGTGTGTGTGTGTGTGTGTGTGTGTATTTGCCTTTTTTGCTACTTTATGCTTTTGCAATTGACAGAAATGCGTGCACCATAATCTTTACACTTGTTTCATCAAAATCTACTGATTTCAAAAATAAATATAAATATAATTTTCAATCGTCGGATTTTATTTATTTCTTTTTTTTTTGTCACTCTCTAAATCTATTCCTGTTCTCCCATCGTAAAGATTACGGAAAGTTTATGCCTCTTGCGTTTGGAGATTACTTAAGCCGGCGGCGACACTCTTTCATTATCATCGCGTCATGTAAAGTGAATGATAGAATGAGTGCGGTCATTTGTGATGGAATTTGCGCATTTTGGCTTCCGTACTTTTTTCATACCTGATTAATAATGTAAACATAATTAACAAAAAATATATATTTGTTTTAATACATACAACCTATACAAGGCCTAAAAGCGACTCAATGTTTCTGAACGCGATTGTTGTGTAAGGGGTAGGCTTACTAGATAAGTAGTGAGGTTTACGAAATTATGTTGCAAAGGAAACGGTTAAACTTAGACATGAAGACGTTATGATTTTCGTGATCTGGAAATCATCCCCTTGGTAGTAGGTTCCACAACGAAAAGGGTCGTGAGAAGAATCTGTTCGACTGGAACTTATTTGACATTATCACTGAACAGATGAAGAAAAGGTATAAAGTTGGAGGTTTGAAAATTATTGAATGCATAATAAATGTCGACATCATGAATTTTCCAGACATGTCTAATGAAATTTGAGCGATTATGTGGCTAAACTATATTCCCGATCTATTTTCGTCTTCCATGTACCGTCTACCTTCAGGATGTTGGCGATCATGGCGCTCCACAATTTCCTGTCCTTTGTAGATCTTAATTTTATTTTTTGTCATTTTTGCTAAATTTTTTTCCTCCATCCATTTACTCAAGCTCATGTTACGAATAGCTTTCCTCTGACCACTTGCTCTCAAACTATCCTGTGATTATCTAATTTTGTAAGACGTCTTGCAATATTATATGCTCGAAGAGATTTCCACAATCTCTTTTTGTTGAATATAAGTGTCAATTTTGTTTCCGTTTTATCAAAAACATGGTCCTTGCTCACATGTTATTCTCATCAATCTTCTGTATAAACCACGTGTCTATTGCTTCGAGTCTCTTCTTCATATGTTAAGAGTTTCTCCACCATTTACAGCAATGTAAGTGGAGTGGTGTTAAGTAGCAGTTCATTACCTAGATCAAATTTTTTGCTGTTCATGTGAAATCAAATTGGAATTACTTGTCTAAATGTATCGTCCAATTAAGATCTCATGGGTGGGCTGAGCAACGTGCTCAAAAAAATAAGGGATAGTCAACTAATACTAAAAATAACACTAGTATACCAATGGGATACAATAGTAATGTTGTTGGTTGGGAAGAGAATAAGTTCGTTGTCAGAAATATAACTAAATGACTGCACTCAGCCAAACAGATGGATTCAATCGCAAGCAAGGAGGCGTTAATATTCTTCTATGCACCACGTTGCTTCAGAACCTGAAATCATGGTCCTTCACAACTTCTTATCCATTTTAACATTTAGCCGTATGTCTCCCTCTGCTAAGGCCCCTGCGCCCCGATTCGGGAGAGTTAAGTTTTCCAATCCACGAATTCTTCTTATTTTTTCCAAGGAATTTCAGCTGTCTTTAACTGATTCTGAGTATAAAGATGTCATTTTCAATAAGACTTAAATGTGGGTTATTCGCTCCGTCCAAGGAATTTTCAGTATCATTCCATATAAACTCCACTCTATTACGTCCAGTTATCTCCTTATCCGTAAAGAGATTAACAGAATCTAGTGCAATATCAGTCTATAAATATCGTTTAGCAAACCAGACTTCTTTAAAACGAATTTGTTTTCCATTTCTCTGTACTTTGCTTATCATTTAAGCGTAAATTAAAAGTAATTCATTATTTCGTTTCTACTGGAATAAAATTAAACGTAGCTTTGTATAATATTTACTGATGGAAGTCTCCGTTGGTTATATCAGAAGGAACAAACTAGACAAAATTGGCAAAAATATAGCATTTTACAGATTCTAAGTTACTGTGCAGAACTTTGACGACGCGAAATGAGTATTGGTAATTTTAATTTCATGAGCGTGAAATGTTAGTAAATTTTATTTTATTTTATTTGTTATTTTTTACAATGATGTTCACGGTGTACAAGTCATAAGAGTCACTCGAGTAAATTTATTTTTCGAACCATTGAATGTGATCAGCTGGCATTTTCCCACTGAACCGTTAGAGCTAGCTCAGAGGAAAGATCAGTTGCCAGGTTCGGATCATGTAGTGGTTTGTATGTGAACTCGTATTTCATTGTATCATCAGCATAGATAATTCGCAAATCATCGTTGTATACTCTTAGGAAGATCATTTATGTAAAGCAGAAAGCGGGTTGAGCCAAGACGCGAGACTTGCGGAACTCCTGTTTCTAACGCTTGGATGTTGGAGGACTAGCAATTATTAGGTTGCTGCAAAAATAATGTCGTTTTCTCACATGTGAGAAAACGACATTATTTTTGCACCAACCTAATACTAATTATCACCAGTGACCCACCGGTTATAAATGAATTGATAATTGAGAAAACTCTTCCAGTGAGTCCATAGCTAGAGAACTCGTGTAATTTTGATTATTTCAAAATCGAAAAAACCGCGAAAACCGGCATTTCAGTTTCAAGAAGCTATTAGGTTGGTGCAAAAATAATATCGTTTTCTGTCGTATTTTTTAACGTCAAAAACGATATTATTTTTGCACCAACCTAATAAGAAGTTGAGACTTCTGATGTTCGATCCTTGCTCTCCGTTATTGCTTTGCGTACCTTAGCTGAGCGTTGGAGACAAAGAACCAAACGAAGATGATAAGCAACTGTCAATTTGTTTTTCTTGGACTGTAGTCCTCCAAGAATCCATGCTTGCTATGACGTCACCTACTAAAATTAGATAAATAAAAAGAAAACAGAAGAAAATTGTATGTTGATGATTTGGTCTGTTGATGCTGTTTCGCTATCCGTGTTGGGCTATTACATATTGACAGGTAGATTAACACAAAGATTACGGGAGTGGTGTTGATATAAATTCAGCAAGTAAAATATGAAACGTTTACATATCTTCTTTTAACAGATATTGCAGAATGGGTTATTTTCGTTAATGCGTACCAAGTGACTATCCAAAGGCATGCATATACATTCGTTGACTAAGGACGAAGAACTATTTATTTTATACGGGACTTAATCACTTTAATTGCCACCACATAGAAACCAATTTTTATTAGTATTATAAAAATTGTAGAGTAAAATTGTAAGATAAAATACAACAGAAAACGTACATCTAAGTTTTATATACGAAGAAAACCTTGAAATATGACGATAAAAAAAAACTATTGAAATTGCTAGGAGAACTTTTTTTCTTTCTTTTTTTTAAATATTTAGGAATAATTCAAATATTATATTAGCAGTCTGGATACGGAGAGTATATGAATTTAGCAAGTACACAAAAATAGAAGGGGACGTAAGACACGTATGTGTCTTCTCATCGGATTTATTCAACTTTTGCTGTAAAGGAATACAGTGTGAAGTCATAACATGTTTGTTTTTTTTTATTGACAGGCACAATAATTGGTAGGCAGAAAAAAATGTGCAACCCCTAGGAAAAAGTAGTGAAATAAAGCTGCAAGTAAGGTAGAGGTAACAATTGCAAGTAGACTGAAATTCTGTTTCTTAAGACGAGGACAAGACCAGGATTCTAATGAGGAAGTGAAAATATCAGAATCAGTATTGTACGCAAACTTGAAGATGCATTGAAACAGTAAGTCATACCTTCCAAAAGCAAAGCATATTATACAGAAACAGATAATTTCATGACAAACAAAAAAAAGCATAGTTAGCTTTTGTGTAATAACTGTACGGCAGCGAATGGCAGTGAATGTGGGACAATATTCTCACAGATGAAGAGAATAGTTGAGGTAACAAATACGTGAGTTTCTAAAGAAGGTTGAGGGAAATTCCATAGACCTAACATTGGAATAATCAGGAAGTGTTAAGGAAAATGAAAATAAAAGTGACGCCTGTATTTATAATTCGAAAGAGACAATTAGAATATTTAGGGAAAAAGAAAATGGGCTTGAAGAAGATAACATATGAAAGGCAAGATAGATAGTGTTAGTAAAAAAACAAAAAAAAATACTAATACAAATAACATTATGGCCAAGGAGATATCAATCATTAAATATTTAAACGGTAGAGCGAGTATGAAAACAATCAAATTATTGTCGAAATGAGTAAGGCTTGTAGTGCAGATAAAGTGGTTGAAATTCTGCGTAGAAATCCGTCGAAACCTCTAGTGTCATAATGAATAAATATAGATTGAAATACTCTATAAGAGGAGTTATTAATGATAGACATTATATGGATTATAATGTTTACAGAGATTTGGGATTGGCTTGTGTCCTTCATCAAAAGACGTTGATCTCCAAGTGTTTTGTCTTTAATGTGCAAAGCTGAATTCTAGTTATTTTGTTGTTAAAAATATCAATGAAAACATGTTTTGATTCAGTGGCAAAGTTTATTGTTTTTATTCAAAACACACAACACTGGACAGTGCTTCAAAAGCTGAAAAATATATAACAGTCTAAAAAGGAAAACTGATTTGAATAACAAATAAATATAATTATAAACAAATAAGGAAATTATAATATTCGTTATTTCTATAATATTCATCACATTATTATAGCCTTCGCTATAATTCTACAAATTTTAAATATCTTGGGCAGAATTTTAACAGGATTCGTAAAACAAGTACATCGCAGAATTTGATATATTGTTACGAGGTATCAGATTTAATTACATTTTCATTGAAAAATAAACGTTTCAAACTTATAGTTTTAGTTCTATTTTTTTCGTTATCGGAAACCAAGAAAACTTTGCACTTGTTAAATAGTCACGGTTTCTAAAAGTCATTTATGTATATCACTTTGTGGATTGTCATCGTCGGGGATTACAATTTTGAAAACTATCTTGAAATTATTTAAGAATTATTTGCAAAACCTGTTATAGTTTTCGTAGGTTAATTTTATATATTTTCCAACTAGGTCCATCGGGTGACTCTAAACAGAACAGTTCACTCAGTGAGTGGGGTAATAATCCTCAATATTCCTTAGTTGGCACATCTGGGAGATATTTCAAGTTTCAAGTTTACAATCCTGAATTCGGCATAATTTGAAACCGTTAGATGACACATAATTAATCTTGTCCGGTTATTGATAACTATTTTAGAATAAACTTACCCAAAGAGCTAACCACTTCATCTCGGCTTGGACATCAGTACATGGTAATTAATACAGGGGGAAAATATAATTAATGAAATAAATAAATAAACAAACAAACAAGATTTTAATGAAATATGGTTAAGTTATGGTGACAAATAATTCAGTTGATTTATATAATAAACTCCATCACTACCAATTCCAAAGTGAAACTTGAAAAGAAACCAAGCCAGATTTAAATGAAAACAGGTTAAATAAAAGTTACTTGTAATTTTGTTGACTTATATATTCCCTCACTGTTATGGATAACGTATGCTTCAAACGACAAGACTTAATTTCCCTTAACATCCGTGTCATGACAGGCTAAACTTCAGCATGTGCTAACAAAACTGAACAAAAGATACAGTACTGTTCAGAAGTTTGATGCAGGCCACATAATGATCATGGGATGAACTTGACAGAAATCTGAGAAAAAAAATGAAAAGTGCTCTTACAGTTACTGAAAAAAATGGAATCAATTATCAGACTTTTATTTTGATAAAAATTTGCAATGAATGCAAAAAGAATTGTGCTGCAGTAATCAAGACTAAAGGAGGATATTTTGAGGAGAGCAAAATCTTCTCAGCTTTTTTTTCTTTTTGTGACATTAAAATTTATAATAATAATCATGCCTCACTTTTTAACCAAGTATAATAATTTTCTCTTTTTTAAATTACAAAACAACTACGTTTTGGGCTAATTAAAAATATCAGGTGTTTCCTCAAACTTTTGAGCTG
>OZ010594.1:61688485-61800985 GCA_963932145.1 Acanthosepion lycidas | reverse complement strand
CACACACACACACACACACATATATATATATATATATATATATATATATATATATATATATATAGGTGTGTGTGTGTATGTGTTTGTATGTATGTATGCATATATTTCAAAGTGTAGGATAACGAACAGTAGGATTACAGCGTTCAAGACATTAAGTCGTATTCCCTTTTTTGTCGTTGAAACAAAAATGTACAATATTGTAGTGGTTATATGCATGTTCCAATGTGACACCGCATAAGGTATATATATATATATATATATATATATATATATATATATTATTATTATTAGTAGTAGTAGTAGTAGTAGTAGTTGTTGTAGTAATCTTATAAGTATAAGAAACTACACTCATTCGGAAAGCTTTTGGTGTCTTGATTTGCAAATAATTAAACCAATACCGAATGGAAAAAAAATGTACAAAAACAAAGAAAGAACCAAGAACATGTACTTTAGCCGAAAATAATCGTCCAGCATGCAAGTTCAAAGCCCCCCCCCCAAAAAAAAAATACTGATACGAGTACGCACAACAACTAAATAAAGTGCTCAATACAGTAAGTAGAGCAGACCTAGCCAAACCCAAAGAGTCAGACAATCCTACCAACCCCCCCCGCCCTAAATGGATCGTCAGGTAAGCCAGCATTCCCTGATGATCCGCTTAGGGGGGTAGGTTTCTGGGTTTGGCTATATTTATATATATATATATATATATATATATATATATATACATATATTATTAATCCCATATATATATATATATATATATATATATATATATATATATATATATATATGGGATTAATAATATATGTATAGGATTAATAGAAATATATTCTGTCACGGTTAGATGTTATATTCAGCTCTGAGTTCAGAAATTTGTAGACGAACATTTTTTTTTTATTGCATCAAGCCACTACTGTTTTCTCCATTTCTCGCTTGTCATTGTATTAGGTTGGTGTAAAAAGAATGTCTTTTGAAGTTGAATGGTTAAAAAACGACATTATTTTTGCATCAACCTAATAGTAAATACATGCGCGAGGCAATTAGCTCGTATTTATCGTCTTTCGTGTGCGTGTTTTTTTTTTTTTTGTGTATGTCTCTGATTGTGTGAACGTTTCCTTCCCGATACCTTTTTTTCATTATTTACTTTATATATATGCAGTGTGCATCAAAAATACATTTGCAAATATTCCTGACGAATTCCTCAGACAAGTACAAGGAGAAAAGTACATTTTAACATATGTCCTCAAATATATGAATTTTTTATTTATTTATTTATTTATAAAGAACTTTTCTGTGTTGCCATATGGACAAGTTTAGATTTGTTTTTTTTATGTACATTTGTGGTTAGTCTGTCATTAACTTTTAACACGTGCAGGATATTCATATCGTGATAAGGCACATATGAAGTTTACATACGACCGCTTGAAGGGTAATTGACAAGAGACTGAACGGCTCTCAGATTGCGTTTCGAGAAGGAAGGCAACCGAGTTATCCAAACTTTGCTGTTGTTCATCGTTGCGTTACCGAGACATAATCCCTGGCACCAAAAAGATGGATCGAAGAAGACCGACCGTACGACTGAACACATTCTACAGGCTGTCGTGGATGATTCATGTCTCAAGTGGCCCTGAATATCGTACATCACATAGTACCACATATAGGTTGTGAGTGTACGCGCATTTGTATGTATAAATTTAAACAGTTTGAAACCATCCCAAGATTTAGCAAAGGATGAACTTGAAGCAAAAGTGAAAAAAAAGCAAAGCAGATTTTAGAGTCATTAAAACAAAACTCAAGGCTAAAGGAGGATATTTTGAGTAGAGCAAAAATTTTAACATAAAATGCTGTCTTTTTGTTGTAATAAAATATCTAATAAAAAATCAGATCTCGGTTTTTTTTTATTATCTATAATAATTTTTCTCTTATTTAATGTACAAAACAACTACATTTGTTTTAGAAATTATCAGTGGTTTCCTCACACATTAGAACTGTATTGTATGCGCACGTATTTATATCTATATATTAATATGAATATATGTGCGTGTGCGCAAGGTAGATGCATATAAATTCAAACAATAATAAATAAAAATTTGATTATAAACCTAACGTCAAAGCAGCATGCAAAGTCAACTCTGTAATTGATTCTACGTCAAGCCAGGATCAGCTTTGCGCTAAATCGCATTCTGTTACATAGTCCATTCGTTTGACTGTTACGCTGTTCTTTGTTGTAGTCCCTCTTATTGTACTTTGCTTCATGAAAAGTATATAGCATGTTACTTTTCGGGACATTTTCTGTTCTTATGTAAGAATTTTTTTGATTTTTCTAACGAGGAAAAACACTGTCAAGAGTAAACTGTTAACTTATGTATGACAACATTATTGAAAGTCATTATTTGTCTTTATTTATGTGTGTGTTACTTTGTGTATAGGATTCATTTCACTTTACTATTTAATTTAGACTTTCTCGTCTAGAATCGTATCACTAACTCTCGATAAATATCAACACATCTAACTTTATTTCAGTCTCATTTGTTTTATTTCCATCTCATTTTATTTGAGATTAAAACGTGGAAATTTTCCAGCATAATTTTACTGAAATGTTCTTTTTTCAAATTATAGTTTATCATCACAGTTTAGATATATAGAAAAAGGGAAGGTGCCAGTTTAAACTTACACTTTCCTTGTTGATTTGGGTTAACTTTCATATAAACAAGGTACATAATAGTTTCTGCAGGCTTCGAGTTAAATCTGGAATATTTTATTTCCATTATGCAAGCAACTGGTCTACAATATGAAAGCTTCAAAGACAAAATAGCCAAACCTGGCTAATTTGGGCTCACTGAAAAAAATGATATCTACAATTGTTGCTTGGCAATAGTTTTCAAGATACCATAACAGTGTTATATGAATATCTCATCAAATTCGTTTGTCCTTGCTTGATTACTTTTTATTCTTCTTCCGAACAAATTAAATTCTCCTTTCCTCACAGGTTTTTGCACATTTAACTTGCCTTGAATAAAGACCACAAATTCTCCTTGGAATTGATCCTTAAATTCTACAAATCGACCATTTCACGTTGCATGGAGTATTGCTGCCATATATGGTCTGGAGCCCCTTCTGTTTGTCTCGGGGTTCTTGACGAGATCCAGTGACGGATATGCAATATAATTGGCCCCGATCTGGCATCTCGTCTGCAATGGCTCTCTCAAAGACGTGCCGTCGCCTCCTGTTGTCTTTTTTAACAAATACTTTCATGGTAATTGCTCTGATGAGTTGCTTTCGCTTGTTTCCAGATTCATGAACTCAAGCGTCCTACGAGGATGGCATCCCGCTCTCATCCTTTCACTGCTCAAACTGTTAAATTTAGCCGTCTCTTCTACTCCAATAGCTTCATATCTCGCACCTCTCGCCTGTGGAACTCCCTTCCCTTTTTCCTAAGAAAAATAACCATCAATATGGCTTAGTCACAGTCTAGGAACTCTGTAAGGATAAGCGGAATTGTCAGATTACAGGTTACAGCCGTGGTATCTGTGAGCTAGTGAAGGTACCAATTTACCATTTACGAGATTGATACAAAGATTTACTCCCATTCCTTTGTATGGAATACGATTTGGTTGTACTGCAATGATATCAGTGACAATGCAGATGAATGGCGGCTGTTTATTGGTTCCTTTAAAGATAAGTCTCAAAGCTGTCCTGTTACACAATTGCAATGAATTACCTCCGACCCTCTTTGGACTTGCAGTTCACATGAAAGAAACTTGCGAAAATATGAAACAACTACTGAGATGTATCAACTATGATCAACATAACTGGTAATTTTGCAGAAGATTTCTTTTAATTACCAGGATTGGATACATAACATAATTTTGCTTCCTTATTGAACAAAACAGTCACGACAAATGTTCACATTACATCAGGAGTAACTGTCCACGACGACAATCATTGGAATTTGGGAGGAAAATGTTCCGCATCCACAACTTGTTGAATTAAAGAAAGTTTTTTTGATACCTCTTCAAATCAAGCTTTGTCTTATGAAAGATTTCGTGAAAGGAATGGGCAAAACCAAGACAGAATTTATGTATTTGCAGAATACATTTCCCAGAATAAGTGAATCAAATATAAAGGAACGCATTTGTGTTGGTTACTGATTATTAAAATTCTTTTGGATTAAGATCTTGGTAGGCTTCTACTGCAAAATGAAGAAGAACGCATAGAATGCTTTCAAGTCAGTTCCAACGAATTTCCGGGTAATAAAAAGGCAGAAAATTACAGAAAACTGGTGGAGGACGTCCTGAAGGCATACAAATATCTTGACTATCCTGTCATTCGAGACCAATTTCTTAGATACATAACTTGATTTTTCCCCAAGACTGTAGTGCTTTGAGCGATTTCATCGAAACAACGCAGCAATGGAGAAAATGTTTCAGAGCAGTGGGAGTCCATCAATTCTGGCTAATTACTGCTGGACTTTGACAGAAATGATCCTTCTGTATTTGGCAAGAGAAACTAAAAAGCAATTTGTGGTTGCTGCGTAAATGTGCATTTAAATTTCATTTTTTTTATTTCAGCATGCTACACTATATAAGATGTGGCGCATTACATTTTTGAATTAGTCATTTTGTGAATAACTAACCAGTGCTATTATAGATAATAACAATGTGCTCTTGAAATGGTTAATATGTCCACTTGACTTGAAAACATGTATTATTTATGGGGCTTTATGAAAGGACAGATCTCTATCCCCCATCTTCCTACAAACCTAGAGGAACTTAAGCAGTTAGTCACTGAGGTGATGGAGAATGTTACACAATACATGCTACAGCGTGTTTGACAGGAGCTAGACTACCGACTTGACGTGTGTCGTGTCACAGTTAGTCCGCATATTGAACTTTTGTGTTCTCTATGACGATTAAAAGAGTTCAGTTTCATTTTGGAAATTTTAAAATTAACGAGCCATTTCTTGCTCCAATTAACAGCAGTCTTTATGTCATTTTTTTATTTTAGCTTCCAATTTGAACTGATCTGATTTACTATTACGACATGAGTAAATTATTTCATCGGTATAGATATTGTCGAGCAATTTGTAAGGACTATGGAAAATGGCACTGTGACTTCGAATCTAAAAGTTACATTTGAAATATGGGGGACACAAAGAAAGTTGCTTAAAGAATTTGTCTCATAAAGATCATAGTGAGGGAAAAGACAAATATAGGGAACAGTCTGTACCCAGCCTAAGAAGTAGATGGATGGCAGAACCGGTACATGAACAAATAGCAAAAAAAAAATGTATATTGATAAGAGATCCAAAGGATACGGAGTTGCGGATATACGTCATCGTCCACATCTTCAATAATAATTGTAAATAGAAAAAAAGAAGATGTAATTTGAATTGTAACATCATTGACAATATCGCAGATATGGTTATAGAGAAGTTAGTAGTTTCTAGAGACAAAAAAAGTATGTTGACATAAGTTTACTCTAGTTTGAATCTTTTAAAAAATATTTTTATTATAGCACTTTATAGTCATATATAGGAGCAGTTTGAACGAATCCGAAGACTGTTGTCAAAAGGGATTATACATGTTCCTGGCCACATCCGTATGGCTCAAATGCTACTAATATGAATAATTATATTAATAAAGAACACACCGGCTACTATTGGAGATTTGCGAAGTCTTATGGTCTCTTGATCTGTATTAAACAGATACTACATTTTAGCATATTCCTAGTAATAGTGTGAATTATTTATTCTAGTTATTGTTTTGATTAAACTTTAGAGATATATGTGTTTAATTTTTATTCTTTTTTTTCTCCATATTCCTCGATAATAATCATTACTGGTCTTTAGCCTTTGGCCAACTGAGTGCTTATAACATTGTTGTCGATATTATTATGAAGACAGTCGCCGAAGACGTAAGACGGAAATGACTCCTGACGAATGCATTAATGAAAAATTTGCTTTAGCTTCCATTATCAGCACAATTCTTCATTGCATTATTTCAACACAACCTAAATTGCTTCGCCCTAAGATATTTTTCTATTCATTCTGATAACATCGGCAAAAATGTAGCATATTACATACACAAATACATATAATTTCGTACTTAATGAATTAATTCGATACACACACACAAACACACACACATACACACACACACATATATATATATATATATATATATCATTTCAAATTTATTTCTCAATGCATAATATGATTTACAGGCTGAACGATTAATGAATAATTCATATAAGATTTATTCACTTTATTTAGAAATTACTTTACATTTTTCTGTTTAGTCTACTTTTCTTATTTTGTAAACTGACGTATTTTATTAGAAGGATGCTCTTTAAACATCCGAGAAAGTTGAATATTTGTCGAAATAATATTATCGGCCACACTTACAAGATGCATAATTTTTTCTAATCTTTCAGTAATCTAGATAAGACTTCTTAAGCAAGGAAAATATATATCGACGGTTCTTTCACAAATTATTCATAATTCTTCATAAAGCGTGAGTAAGTGAACGAAGGCAAAAATATAAATCGATTCTCGCTAATATTTGCAAAGTGCTCTCTTATCAAATTAAATGGGTAGAGAGAGCAATGGGTCTTTGGAATTAGATAACTAATGTATCTTTCTGTGAGTTATTTTTTAGGGGTATCGACATTAAATAAGACCAGTATAAACCAGGACTGAAGGGAACGAAACGAAAATTTATTCTTCTCAAATTATTATACCATTTGGTATTGTGTGATATATACTGGGTGTTCCAAAAATTTGTCTTAATTTAAAATGTATATATCTGAATAACTGCATGTCTTGGGCAAAGGGAATTTACTAATCTTCATGGAGAACAATAAAATATTTATTTGTCAAAATTTCAACAAGATATTCAAAAGACGTAGATTTTATACTCGATTTCACAAAGCGTCGCAGAGGTTCAATATGTGTACTACCTGTGACACAACAACGTTAAGCTGGCCGTCCAGCTCCTGTCAAACACGCTGTAGCATGTCTGACGTAACATTCTCTATCACCTAAGTGATTAACAGCTTACGTTCCTCTAGGCTTGTAGGAAGAGGGTTGTATAGACCTGTCCTTTCATATAGCCTCATATAAAAGTACATGGTTTGAAGTCAAGTGAACATGTTGGCCACTTCAAGAGCACATTGTCATTATTACTGACACGCCCGATCTAATTTGCTGGTAGATTCTCCTTGGAATAAGACAGCCTATATTAACTGAGTTTTAGTGTTAAAATTTGAGATCAATTGAGCGAGCATTGGCTGTTATAAATTATATCAAATTTGTGGGACATCCTGTATTTTTATTATCGGTATATTCTTTACATCATTTCAGCGCAAAGAAGGCAATAATGCGATTCATGAAATGTGGACGGATCGCGATAGATTATGAAAAAATTAAAACATTAATAAGGGGAGAGAACGATAAGAGAAAAGCAATTAAGTTGACAAAATATAACGAAATACATCGGATATAATTTTTCATGGTCAAAATCTACTAGAAAGGAGTAAGCCAGAAGAAAGTTCCACAAGCGAGAAATGTGAGAGAAGAAACTGTCAGCATAGAACTTACGGTTATAACGAGTCATTTAAAACGTTAAATAATGGGATCTTGCCGCCAATCTATACTTGCGCATAAATTCATAAAGTCTAGATACCATGTATGAAAGGTCATCAGAATAATTATCATGAAATTATTTATAGAAAAGACTTTACGGCGGTGGAAATGAGACTAAAGCTAAAATGCTAGGTCAGGGCAAATAACACTGCAGATTCTTCATTAGAATTTATCAAAAATATTAAAAGACATAGTAGAAGCACCAAACCAGATGTGACCTCATTATTCAATGCATGGACGAATAGAAAACTTATAAAGAGGCAAGACAGATTCTAATGAGAAAAAGTGGGTTGCACGATACATTGAACCAACTTTCATTACAGTAAACCTAGTAATTGATTCAATATAATTAATCAACTTCAGGTCAGCCGAATTGCGCCGGATAAAGTACAATGGGCCAGTTTAAGGTACAATGAGGTTAGTATTAGTTCTTTCTGAGATGACTAAATTGTTACGCACGACGTACCGCAGCGTGTTTGAAAGGAGCTGGACTACCGGCATGACGTGTGTCGTGTCACAGATAGTGCTCATAGGGAACATCTTTGACGCTTTGTGAAATTGTTCTCTAAGACGATTAAAAGCGTTCAGTTTCATTTTGGAAAGTTTAAAATTAACAAGCCATTTCTTGCTCCAAATAACAACAGTCTATGTCATGTTTACATTGGCTGTCAATTTGATCCGATTTACTATTAAGACATGAGTAAATCGTTGTCTCATCACTAAGAGATATTGTCGAGAAAATTTTTAAGGACACTGGAAAAAATAGCACTTATACTTCGAATCTTAAAGTGATAGTTGAAATTTGAGGGAGACATAATAAAAGTTGCTTAAAGAGTTTGTTACATGACATATTGAGGAAAAAGAGGGACACAAGAAACAGTTTGTAACCTGCCTAACAAATAAGTGGACGGCAGAAACGCTAGTGACAAATAGTCATGGAATGTAAATTGATTAGAAATACAAACGATAGGAAGTTGTGGATACACATCATCGTCCACATTTTCAGTAGTAATTGCAAATAGAAAAAAAGATGTACTATGAATTTAACTTCATTGACAATACCGCACATATGTCTATGAATAATTTAGCAGTTTCTAGAGAGAAAATAGTCGATGTAAGTTGACCGAACTTTACTCTAGTTTGACATTTATAAAACATTAGCAGCATGGCCGGCCGTTGCCCGTGACTCATACAGCAATCAATATCACTTGACTTAAAATATTTCTGCCCTTCCTCGCCTTTAAAGAAGTGCCCTTTGCCGTGCTGATGTTGCTACATGTCTTACTTCTTGCCTATATCACACTGCGAAGTTTTTTCTAAGCTCTAAGCTAAACCTTAAATCTGTTACGAAAAAAGAACTAAACAACATGAACACAAACGATCAGATTTAAAAAAGGACTCGTAACTGGAAAAACCGAATGAAAAAAGAATGTTAACAACAGCTACTTTTTCACATCCAACCCAGTTCTGCGGAATCAGAATCAACGTTGAGTTTAAGCAAGCGAATGAGCCAATTGGAGTAAAGTGCCATGCAGATTTAAATTTTTCCCACTTGTGACGAATGCAGCTATCGATTTCTTTGCTTGCTAGCATACTAGTTAACATTCGTGTCAGTCAGCTGTTGGCTCTCACGCTGGCCAATAGAATCTTCCTGCCTATTCGTGGCAGCCAGCTATTGGCTCTGACTCTGGCCAGCACAAAATGGCCGCAAACTACATGATTATTTCCACTATTGATGAGAGTTGGGAAATGTAAATTGGGTCTTGGACTTCCCACTAACTTGGAGCATGTGCATGTAAATTTTAGTGCAAATCCGCCGAAAATTGCGGCCGTGCATTCGTTACACACACAAACATGTCTTGCTTTTTATAGATAGAGATTTTAGTATAACACTTTATAACCGTTGTGGCCTGTTTAGGGACCAGAAAGAAAGACACGGAAGACGAAGGTTGAAAAAAGTATATTGAATATATATACAAAACAATAGTGTTAGTAATAAGTAGATTAGCACTGCGTCTACTACTCCACTCCACTTCACACTCTGCGCTCCCGTCCGAATCTCGCAGTTTGTATTTATGAGAGAAGGAAGAGTTCTTTATACTGTAAGAGGGTTTACCACAACAATAACCATTCCTAGTAATAGCGGTTTCTTTCCATCCAAACCTCATGGCTTGCAAAGTAGATAAATTTCATTTTCTCAATTTTTCTGGTGTTGGAAGTATTCAAAAAAAGTTAGATAACGGTTGATCTGAGACATAAAAGGATTATAGTCGTGGTAAACAGGGAACCAAGCACTGAAGAGTTCTGCATATTGATAAGAATCTGTTTGCATGGAAATTCTTCCTTGGTAACGGAATACGAACGAGCTGAGAATTATTCGACTTAGTGTACGTGGGAAAGCCGGTCTTATCCCTAAAAGACTGGTCTAGTGGATCCAAAGGATGTAGCTAATCTGAACTGTAGTCATAGAAATAACGATAGATTAGAGAGATGCTTGCACCTTTCGTCTGTGGGAAGTCGATTGTACGATTTATAGTAAATCCACTCTCAAATGGCACTCGTCAAAGCTGGAAAGAGAATATTAACAAACTCCAACACATATTTGGCAGGAATACTCCATTTTTATTCTGACCTTGCCCTTCTCCAGCTACAGATATGTATGTATATATATTCGATTTAACTATTTTCCTGATTGTGTAGCGCCAGACTACATAGATGTAATCTAAAGAAGAGCTGTTGTCTGTGTACTTCCAAGTGTAAATATCTTCGAAATTCGCATAATTATATGTTCTGAGTATCCATTTTATTTCCTCGAAAGATAACAGGCATTAAATTTTGGTCGGCATCCTTCTGCTGGGATGTCTACTGCGTATATCACTTGAAGGCAATAGCAAAAACCATTAATACCAATTTGGATGAAAAAGATTATTCCTGTAAAAAGTCTTACAAACCTATGAACATGTATTTTTCACCAACAGCAAGTTTGTATTCAATTAAACGAGAAAAAAAAAATCCGAACAGATAAATATGAATACGCTGGCAGCCATAAATTGGGGGTTTTGCGTTTCTTTGAAGATATCATCTCAAACTTTCTGATTGGTGTCCGTACGTCGACGAATTAAATTAGGATTTTTAATAACGGGAAAACGAACATAACCTATTCTTTGTAGACAACAGCAGAGGTCATCAATAACGTCAGCAATCAGTGTGGAGACGCCGGAGTTTATTCCATTACAAAGCACAAAAAAAAATGTTTGTTTTAGGCAGAGTTCCAAACATTATATAAATGGAGTCAATACCGGTCGATATTATGTGTCAAGGAGTGAAAGATGACAGAGGACCCGCCGAGATAGAAAAGAAAACTTTAGAAAAGAAAAATGAGACAGACAGAATACATTACAGAATCGACACGTAGTAAGGTATTAAAAAAAAAAAAAAAAACTTTCTAAATCGATTGAATGATAACTGGATATATTTCGCATAAGGATTTACTTGTGGGTAGCATAATTCATGAATTACAGTGTCATGCGTATGGAAATTACACGAAGGTCTGGATGATAGAAATTTAAATGTATACCAAATAGATACATATTTTGTTGATTTATATCACAGGTTATTTATATCTATTTATCCACCCATCTGTCTGACAGACTTTCTATCTATCACATGCTGTTTATATCAACAAGCATTCAGAGTTAAGCTCTTGAAAGTTGTGTGAGATAAGTTTCTCTATACGTTAAAAAAGTTTTGGTTTGCAAAAAATTGTCTTAAATATTATATTAAACTTATTTTTTTCTTCGTCTGATTCTTCTTTGTACCGTGTCCATTCAGGGCGTTGGCGATCATTGTCCTCCATTGTTTTCTGTCTTTTGAAATTCTCAATAAATGTTGCCTTTTTGCTAATTCATACAAACCTTGCACCGCCCTAGAAATTTCGACTGTCTCTTGCTGATATTAAATATTAGGTTGGTGCAAAAATAATGACGTAATAATGTCATTTTTGACGTTAGAAAATACGTCAAAAAACGACATTATTATGTCATTATTATAACCGATATAAGTGTCCTTTTTCTTTCCATTGTCTGTAAAATATCATCATTTTTAACATGATCTTATTATGGTATTCCAAACATCCTTCTATAGAACAGCATTTCTGTTCATTCAAGTCTCGTCTTCATCTGGAAGGGAATTGTATGATATTCAATGTTATATCGAAGGACTGATATTACATAACAGTTTAGTACTGTTTTCTTTATTTCTAACGAATTTTTTCTGTTTCTTAATATTTTACCTAAATTTGTGAAGGCATATTTTGCTATCTAAATGCAGCTTCGGATTTCAGTGTCACATATTCTATTTCTATTAAAATAATTCCTTGATAATTAAATTGTTTTATTTGATTTCGTTATCTGAATTTGTAATTTTCTATTGATTATCTTTCCTTTGCTAAGCACCATGCATTCTGTTTACTTGCAATTAATTCTTGGACAATTCTTCTAGCTATTCTTCACTAGTTTCTGTGAGAATTCTTGAAGTTTCCTCTCCCTGTCTTCTATCAATATTATAACATCTTCATATCTTATATCGTAAAGAATGCTACTGCAAATTGGTAAGACTTCTAATTCTATCAGAAACGTCACGCTGTATAGGGTGAATAGGTTTCGGGAGAAGACACATCTTTGTTTTATATTTCTTTCTATTTTTGGATATTTAATCAACTGATTTTCCCTCTGTTTGCAGGCAGTTATCCCCTAGTAAAACTCATGGATTGCTTTAACATCTTTCTCAAATATGTCAAGGTTAACTTAGCAATTCCAGCAGTTCTTTGTGACGTATGCTATGAAACTGTTATACGAAATTTATAAAACTCATTTACCCTTCCTTCAGCATGTTTTATTTACTTCTTGATAAATATCAGATCATAAAAAATTACATTTTTTGTTACAGTGCGTATCAACAAAATTATTCGAGAACAATTTTTCGAAAACAATTATCCGATAAACAGTTATTCAAATTGTAAAGTTCTTGAATGAAAATTAACAGAAAGGACAATTTTATTAAATGATAATTTTTCACAATACCTATGCTTGAAATATATATGTGGTCTTGCTATGAGAGTGACAAGACTTATTTACTTAGAACTAATAACACCCTTCAAGGATGTCATAGGGTTTCTTGGCAGCAAGTGTCATTCCATGATCCCAGAGTATAGAAATTCTTAGACGGTGTTTAAAAAATGAACAGGACATACGAGAAATTCATTACTGTAAAAGAAAAAGAAGGCTCCCAAAATATCAAGTGCACTAGGAAATATCTCGATGTAAATGAAATGTTTAAAAAGTAATGGCATTCTTTAATGAGAATACTTAAGTAGTTGATTATTTCCATGCAATATTATATAAATTATGGTTAGGAGTTTTTTTTTTTTTTTTACTAAATGTTTTTAATAACAATATTTGTTTTTCGAAGAATTATCATTTGTGTATTTCCTCTTTTGATTTTGACATCTTTATTGCAATAAAAAATTTGAATTTCGAATAATTATCATTTAGTGTAATTCTACTTCCGATTAATTTTCATTCAAACAATTTAGAATTTTGAATAAATGTTTTTCGAATAATTGTTTTTGTACAATTATTTTCGAACAATGTTCTCTTAATAGTTTCAGTGTCTTTAACAATTTTGTACTGCTTTTGTCGTATTTGGGTCTGATTCTGCTGCTCGGTCTATTCATTAGTACTATATATATATATATATATATATATATATATATATATATATATATATATATATATATATATATATATATATATATGTATATATATGGTTCACTAGACCGAGTACCCTATGGCGTTTACATTCTTTAGTTCCTGGTTTCTAAGTTAGTCCTATAATTATGGATCTATTTAGATTGTCTGGTATTTCACCACTGTGGTAGATTTAATTAATTATGTCTGTAAAAGTTACACAGTCGACATTATTTAAGGCTGAAGACATCTTTTTTTTATAATTCCGTCTATTCCTATCGCTTCGTTTCCGTTCAGCTCGCCTGTGATAATTCAACTTCTGATTTTAATCTATTTTGCATATCGATATTTTTGTATATTGCTAATTAATCTTTTTCTCATGGAAGGGTGATTTGATCTATTCTTACCATCTCGGAGGTATATTTTATTTCTATCATGTCAGGGGTCAGCCCTGGGATTTTTTGCATCGTTTTCATATGCATGCCGTTTGTCCTGTTAGTTCGCTTATTTTTAAGTATATCTGTGATACTCCTTCTTTCTATTTCTGCACGATTTTCGTTGAGTCATTCCTCTATAATATGCCTGCATATTTAACTAATTTATTTGTGCAGTGGCCTATAATCTCTACTTTACCTTTTTCATCATTCTGAGAAATTAATCTCCCAACAATTGTTCTGTTTTTAGTTGTCTATTTTTCTTTCGAATTATCACGATTATGGATGTTACTAAAGTATGTCTTCATGTGTCAAAGATTTTGTCCATTGTGTCTTCTGCTAAAACTGCCCATAGATGTCTCCGTCAAATTCTGATCATTCAACACTATTTCTATTTCCATTTCTCTGCTACTTTCGCTGGCTTTAATTTCCGTTATTTCAATCTTTGTTACATATCACTGAAAGGTGACCGCTCCCTTAATCTGCTATTAGGCATGTTTTGCCTTATGAATATGTATAAAGTTATTAAAGTTTCAAAGCTATCCATCAATCTCTCTCTCTCTCTCTCTGAATATATATATATATATATATATATATATATATATATATATATATATAATGTAATGAAAAACAAACCACTTTAAGGTACCATTACGGTAATTTATTCCACCTAAATCCTTTTTTAAGGATTCAGGATCATCAGGTAAAACTTCAAACAACGAATTGAGAGGAAAAATCATATATATATATATATATATATATATATATATATATATATAAGATGGGGTTATAACAAAAAAAAATATATATATATATATATATTAGATGGGGTTATAACAAAAATCTTGAAATCACTACAAAAATCTTTCACATTTCAATATTTTGATTGTACTTATTCAGGAGATAGTAGGTAACTGGTTATTAAATGAGTTTTAAGAAAATTTAAAAACAAACTGTTACCTCTTTCCCGAAAGTTAAAGGTATGTAAACATTGTCCATATATCAAATACCTTCTGGAAAACAACCTATCATTAATACGGCTTATATGGTTTTATATATTGTTTAGGAAGTGCGGTTTAGCAATCTTGATGTCTTAAATAGGAATTATTTACTGTGCATAAAATTATATGAAAATGACTACTTCTATATAATACCAGTTACCTTTCAATTGCAGTTCATGCGTTTGCACCTGCATTTGAATCAAGCTCTCATGCTTCATCCGTGGTTGTGTTTGATAATTAGGTTTTTGAACAATGCCATACGAAATGAAAGTTATTATCACCATAGGAAATTAACTGAATATCTAAAACATTGAAAAAATTTAACCCGAAGCAACGACCACACAAGAAGTTTTATATCGATGGAATTCATTCATTAAGAACAATCAAACACTTACGAAAGACATACTGTAAAAATGATGTCGGTGGGGGGGACTAGCTTAGTAAATCAACAGATGGTGTGTGCAAGCGTGGGCACAGGCAAACATTTCTAGACAGGGGGTGCGGGTATACAAAGAGGCGCATTTATACAACTGCAGCCATGTACTCCCGAGCAACGACGGGTACTTGGTTTTATATATATATATATATATATATATATATATATATATATATATATATATATATATATATATATTATGTTGGTGCAAAAATAATGACGTAATAATGTCGTTTTTGACGTATTTTTAAGGTCAAAAAACGACATTATCATGTCATTATTTTCGCACCAACCTAATATATATACAGAGAGAGAGAGAGAGAGAGAGAGAGAGAGAGAGAGAGGGGGGGAGAGAGCGATAAATGCGGACATTCTAGTCAAATACCATCTGCAAGTGTCTGTTTCTTGATTAAACGCAATCAACAGGTCATAGCCTGCTGCATGTGTTGAAGCATGAAACGGACTGTCGCCGCTGGATGTTGACTTCACTATTACCTCTCCTATTTCCATAAATTCTATTCCTAGCATAAAACTCTTAAATATTGCACACGTTCAAACTATATTTGTATCATATATCTTTAAATATATTCACACTTTTTATTATTTCTTTTTATTATTATTTGATATATATATATATATATATATATATATATATATATATATATATATATATATATATATATATGATTGGAATAGACAGAATAAAATTCCAACAATCAAAAATCTATTCTTAAAAGAATGCGCAATACAGAGTAGAGAAAATAGTAATTATTCAAAACATACAACCTAAACATTGTATAAAATGACTGCCAAATTAGTCACAATTCTGCCTACTTGACAAGTGTTGATTTGATTGAAAAATAAAGAGTTTTAAAATGTTCAAAACCATATATATGCCATATTCATTTTTTTCTTTCTCCCATTTGTATATATATATATATATATATATATATATATATATATATATATATATATATATATATATATATATATATATATGGGTTTGGAAGCAAAATTCCCGCAGTTTTTTTTTTTTTAATTTTCGAGAATTCTATTGTGGAATCAATTTGGTATCTATTTTGGGTTTTCTTTCCTTTCGAGTTAATTTAAGTTAATTTTTGGTCATTTTCAGATCATTAAAATGGAATGTAAAGTTTAGAAAAATGAGCATTTTCGACACATTCTTTTTGCTTTTAATCAAGATTCTAAGGCTGCAAATGCTGTTCGCTTCATTTGTGAAGCGTATGGAGAGGACGCCATAGCTGCAAGAACCTCTCGTCATTGGTTACTTCAAAAATAGTAATTTTGACCTCGTAGGCGCACATCATTCTGTCCGTCCAGTTGAGTTCGATGAAGAGCGATTAAACACAAATTTGCGCGAAAATTCTCGTCAAACGAAAAGGAAACTGGCAGAGAATATGGAATACTCTCACACCGAGAAGCATCTTCACCCGATGAGAAAGAAGTGTTGAGCATGAGTTCCGCATGCTTTAAGCGACAAGAAAAAAAAACAACGAGCTGCAATTTCCGCTCGTCACAGCTCAACTGAAGGACACAAGGAAGGATTTCTTTACCGAATCATTACTGGCGACAAATATAGTGCCTGTATATCAATACGAAGCAGCGCAAGGTAAATCTTAGCCCCGGTAAATAAGCGACACCGCGCGTGAAACATGATATTCTTCCCCGTAAAACAACGTTGTGCGTATGATGGGACTGGGAAGGGATTATCCATTACGAATTGATTGAAAGGAACCAAACGGTCAACGCAGAACTCTGTGTTCAACAGATGGAACGACTCAATACGTTTATTCAAGATAAAAGACCATTTCGGCAGCATGGAGTTCTTTTGCTGCAATACAATGCCCACCCTCATATCGACAATATGACTAAGGAGGCAATTCCAACGCGTTGCTGGGAATTGCTGCTACACCTGCCATACTCTCCCGATTGGGCACCAACGGATTTCCACCTCTTACAATCTATTTCAAATGGTATGCGCGGAGTTTCGTTCAATACTGTTACAGAATTGAGAGCTTGGCCGGATGAATTTTTCGAGGTACTGAAAATCTTGTTAAACATTAGGAAGAAGATGTAAACATGAAGGAAGAATACATTATTGATTATTTAGTTGTTATTTTTTATTAATCCTTTTAAAAAATTTAAACAAAAAAGACGGCACGAATTGCCAACCCAATATATATATATATATATCCGAGCCGCTATCCATTACTACATCGTGCCTTCTCAATGAATAATGTCTAGTGTTCGTTTTCAGTTGAAAACCTTTGAAGAGTATATATTATCCTAACACTTAGAAGTAATATTTTTACAGCAACATGACCAATCGTGTTAGACTCAATAATGACTCTTCCCAAATTCATTTTCTTTGTTATCTGTGAATTGACAGGCGTTCATTGGATAAATAGTTGAGTGTTTTACTGTTGGCTCCTGGATATTTTCGGAATTGCTATACAATGCAAGAGAGTCAAGTCAACTGAGCAGTTTTACCCGTAGCTGGGGAGAGGAGGAGGATTGATTCCATAACATTCCTGATACTATTTGTGCAATGGTAGCGCAAGTGTATTGGTATAAATTTGAACTCGTCTCTCCGATGTAATTTTTCCACGACGGAGACCGCTACGCTCAACTTGTAAAACATAATAGTCAATTTGAAAACAAATTAAATCTACTCAATTGCTGAATTATAATTCTGATAGCAGGACTGTGTTTCATTTTTGAAAATTTTGCTTTATCGATTTTTGAAGCATTTCGTTTCTATTGCTTCTGTGAAGAGTTGCTCGAAAGTCTAGCAAATGCCTTTTTAATTCAAAGAATTCGAAAGCTGAAATGTTTTGATGAAGCATTATTTTCGCAAGCCAAATTTAGTTGCTAAAATCTGATTAATTCGGCATTCGTTCTTTAGGGAAATAATCTGCAGAACAAAAAAGTTTAGTTTAAATTCATTAAAACTATTGATTAAAGCTGAACGTAAAGGATGCAATTCGCTAGATATGCGGATCAAAGGCCACAACATTTGGAGATAGAATAAAGCAAAATCATTAATTTTGCGTTTTCTCATTATTCATTTACCCAATTATTTACATATATATATATATATATATATATATATATATATATATATATATATATATATATAGGTGTGTGTGCGTATGTGTGTGTATGTGTGTGTGTGTGAGAGAGTTTAAAATTACGTATATTTTCTGTCCGTTTAATAATCCTTTGCTTAATGTACAAATATTCATTCGCAAATGTTGTTTTACATGGATGAACTGGTCAAAATATATGTTGTGCAATCCAAGTAATGCATATTAACCTGTTTTTAATAATAATTGTTGCTATAAAATATTACAAAAATACAATAATAATCACTTATAATACGTCTCAACCCAAGAAAGCCCTACAGTGTATTAATGCTTTTTATTGTTATACTTGGCAAATCAGACGGTGTATCTGATAGAGGTTTGCAAAATGTTGATGGTGACAATGCATACAGAAAGCATGGGGCGTATATTAGAATATGTAGGAAATATAATTGATGAGACTCGACTTGATCGGAAATGCGACCCACAATGCAACAGTTCTCGCGATGCTGTTTACCCCCAACAATAGATCTGTCATTTTCCATTCATATTCTAATGTGAATGCAAATTATCAAATAGATTCAGTGCGTGTGACATGGCGGGCTCAAGCTGTTAGGAGCTGTACTTGTGGGACAAACAAATCCAGCTCACTCAAAAATAGTGAGAGGCGAGAAAGTGTTTACCTGTGTGAAAGGAGTTTTTATGGTGGAAAACAATTCACAAGGCTGCGCAAACCATTTTGTATTCCGTGGAGGCTGGAAAGTAGAGTTTGAACAACTCCAATCCAGATATGTCTGTAATACTCCTGTAATTCTAATCTCGCTATTTTATTGTTACAACTTGATAGGGGCAGTCAAGTACTTTTTGGAAGGGTGCGTGGAACAGACCATTTCCCTTGTGCCAGGCTTCGTACAATATACAAGCTTCACTTAACTCCGAATAGACGACCCATGCAAGGAGGGTGCATCCGTTCACCATGACTGAAGGAAACTCAGAATAGCTTGGTTTGCAAAATGTTTTTTTGAATGTTACAAGAGATTTCGCCTCATTGTGAGAAATCTACTGCGAGGTCTTCGTTAGGTCTATTGCTGATGATGCACTCACTAAGAGCGGTATCATTTGCATATATATATATATATATATATATATATATATATATATATATATATATATATACACACACACACACACATATATATATATATATATATATATATATATATATATATATATATATATATATATATATATATACTAATAATCTGAGAATGCTTTAGGGTAGATTTTTAATATATCATGGACAATGGGTAGCAATGGTGAGAGTACCTCTATAAATTACATGAACATTATAGATTATAGAGTTTATACAATAATTTTTCTTCTCATTCTGTCGACACACGTAGCATATATCTGACTATATTTCCATGAGATAACATCAACACAACAAGAATTATAATAATATAAGAGCTGCATCTTAGTAAAACATGAAGACTTTATAAGTCTAATTATGAATAGATTAAAGGAACTATTTACATTCAACTTAAAAATATCCATAAATAAAATATATTATTTGAGACCTCTTATTCATGAATGCATATTTAAAATATATTAATCTAAATGCGTAATTTACTATTCAAAACCCGTTATTAATTGTGGTGCCGCCTCATTACTACGTCAAAGCTTTAATCGATTTTATATTTCCTAAAATTACAATAAAATGAATAATGAGAATTTCTCCCTATGAAAACAGGACTTGACTACGTTTCCGCAAATATCATTCATGATGACTCATGTAATTCTAATGTTTGGAGCAGAGACCATGAATTACAGATGAATTATCAACACAAAACAATCACCTTGTACCATAAGAAAAATGTCACTAAATATGATATCTATCTTTCTGTCTATCTATCTATCTATCTATCTATATATATATATATATATATATATATATATATATATATATATATATATACAATTAAGGTGGGCTATATTTATGGGATAAAGTGCTCAGTATCAGAAATAGAGCGTGTAGAGCGAGTGTAAGTATAAAAGACAACACTTAGAGGCGACAGAGGCTGTTTCATGATAGGCGCAATCTAAGTGTTGACTTCAATGTTGACTTTTTATGTTTATATATATATATATATATATATATATATAGAGAGAGAGAGAGAGAGAGAGAGACAGACAGACAGAGAGTGAAAGCTATATATATATATATGTAGAGAGAGAGAGATAAAGAAAAGGGAAATTTGAAGCCGTTTTTTTATCGGTTTAAATGAAATAAATATTACCTATGGTAATTTAAATCTTTGTTTTTTATAATATAATAATTGTTTCCCTGTCTTTGTCATTGAACTCTCAACGGATCTATATCCTCTTAGAAATTCTAAATGGAGTAACAATAATAATGATATACCATGATGTAAAAGACACCTAATCTTGATAAAATCAAAGTTTTATCGTCAAAACTTATATTAAGAGGAAACACCAAAATATTTTTCATTATTTATTACATTTTGTTATCCTTTCTTGTAGGTTCGAAATTTTGTTTAAATATCTAGCTTTTGTTACGTTTTAATAACATGATTTTTTTGGGAAATATTAAACAGCATTTACCGAAAATCTGCTCTGAATCGTAAAATTAAAAATGCAATCTAACTAAGACATGATCTAATTAGGTAATCTTTTGAATGCTTTTAAAAACCTATATGACATTATCTGTCACAGAGTTTCTCGATTTAGTGAGAATAGATTATGTGTTTTATTTTCACAAAACCATATGATAACCTATTTGCGTGTAGCAGTTATTGTTCCACTAAGTAGAAATGGCGTATCGTGTTCTAGCTCAGTTCGGGGTATTTGCGCTCACTTTCGCACAAAGATCCTTGGAAAGAGGCGAATCCATGTCATCGATTTTAACCAGATGATTTTTTTTTATATTTTTAGCCAGGTTAGGCATATCTTTCTATCTTTGATTGACCAATAGACGAGGACTACTTTGAATTCAAAACTTTTTAAGATGATGGTGGAATCCCTCCCTTTTATAAACTAACCTGTTGCAAAAACGACATCAGTAACCAATACTCTAGTGAGGCTGTTGTTTTATACGCCAAAATATAACACACGTAGTTAAAATAAAACAACGTACATTACAGTCATATTTAGCCGATATAACTTGTTTATCGATTAATTAACTACTTTATCGATTAATTCGTTTTAAAATGTAAGAATATTTTTAGATATTAATGATTTAGTGATAAAACGCTTAATAATCAATATATTATTTGGGGAGTAAAGGTTGATTCATACCTTTCCCAAGTGTGAAAAGGAATATAACAAAAATTATTCATACCTTACAAAAGCATGTAATGGAATATAATAAAATTATTCATACCTTTCCGAAGCGTTTACAGGAATATAATAAAAAAATATTCATACCTTTCACAAGCTTTTAAAGTAATATAATAAAAACAAAAGGGTCATCGGTACAGTGTTCTTCGGTTAACCATTCCGAACTATTACACCACCAACACATCGAAAATTAGAATACCTGGTATTCCCAATGAGTCACCCATCTAGGTAATGATCACGCTCGACGTTCTTTAACTTTGTATATCGCATGTGGACCAGTGTTTCAAAATGATATGAACGTAAGCCCATATAATTGGTGAATGCTACGAACATATCTATTGTCATGACCGTCGAGCTGACGCTGAATGTGCTCCAGTCCTAATGAGCATTGAAAAAATTCCTTGCCTCGGACATATTTTGCGTGTAAAGCTCACTCCATACCGCGAATGGAATACGTATACTCATCTCATTATTAATATATATATATATATATATATATATATATATATATATATATATATATATATATATATATATAAAAATTATGCTGGACAAATTGTTGGTTCGTTTTATCGTCCCGGAAGATACTTCACACCTTCTATCATGTTCTAAATATACAAGTGTCACATCAAGGCACAAATCGAGTATTGCTGCTACATCTTCCCAGATACTGCCCAGTCATCAGTCTCATATTTTTTACAAAGTTGAAAAGCAACTATGAGGGCGTGTGGGTAGATAATTCCTTCCTATCCGTTCAACCGTTATCCCACAAATCTAATTTGGCTTCTCACTAATCTGTCGTTATCAATATATATCAAAAGTTATAACGAGTTACATTCACTTCGTGACTTTTTGGTAAGGAATAACAAAATGTCGGACATCTTCTTCTCCAGGACTGTTACCCTCTTCAAGCCAAGGGTAAATTTCTTTCTATCCTACATCTTATAATATGCACTATGCTTCCTATTTCACCTCCATTAAAGTAGAAATAATCCTTGTATTGTGGGAAGATAAGTAAAAAAAAAATAGTAAAATTTCAAAACAGTGTAATATTAATTAAACTTCACTCGAGAATTATTGCAGATAATAGATATCATTCATTATTTTCATATTATCTCTGACATTCATTGGACTATCACGCCAATCATCACGTTCTTGCATCAAAGTCAGATCATTAGGATGTCATTCTTTGTCATAATATAGTTGGTCAATGTAGGGTGGTGTTGGGCTCCTGCTCCATGTCTAGGTGTCTAGACCAGTAGATCACTGGCAACTTCTTGTTTCGCTCGCTTACCCTATCCAGCTATCCGCATTTAGCGTTCGTTTAAGATTATAGAAAATACCCGCTTCTACAGTGACTCGAAAGTTCTTAAAATAAGAATCCCTTTTTGAACAGCTATTGGGAATCCAGCTCTGAAGTGGAACTCCGATCCATTGATATTAAAAGTTAGAAAATTCTACGGCGAATTCTAGTGCTATATAAAATATGTAGCTTCTTCTGAAACGATTTATGAGAGCCATTTTAGGCCAGGAGAGGAGTTTTGCTAACATATCTGAGCTAGAGTACCGCTGTTCGCTCTTTCTGGTCTTGAACGATTTAAAATTAGATTAGGAGCTCTTGCGTGCGAAGATTTATAATCTTTTCTGCAACATATTTGCAGATATATGTAGTGTTAGAAACTTTGCCCTCTTCTATTGCTGTTTCCATGTCAACTGTTCATATGAGATCTATTCTTTAGTTCTAACGACCCAGGGCTTTACAAGCAATAGCACGAAACATACGAAAATCCTTCATTACTTCAGTGTTTCAAATATAGTTCCAGTCAGAGAGCTTTCTTCCATAATTGACCCAGGGGAACAGGCTCGTGAGTGAGTGCTTCCTTGAACGCAACAAACATGCCCATTTTTATTTCAAGAGTCAAACATTATCCTTATAATTTGCAACTTGTCATTCATCTTAAACACATTAAATCTGATTATTTCAGCGGTAACCATTTAACTTGAGTGGCTCTCAAGCCTTGTGTTTGGTGAGAGTTAGTAAAAAAAGTATTTTTTTTTTAATTTGGCTTTAATTCGTCTTTTATAGTATGAAGATTTCTCAGATGAAATGAAAATCGTGAAAATCCTCACTTTGCTTAATATACTGAAGATGGGGGAAATTATTCATGGACTTCAAATACCTATTTACCGAAAACCGCATTTTATATATAATGGTGAAATCTTTTTTTCTCTAATCATCAATATCTGAAATCCATTACCCAGTATATAATTTCTCATCGTTTATCCAGATTCCTTACAAATTGCAAAACTTGCTTTTGCCGGAACCAATTCATTTTCTTACTTCCTGCATCGATTATTGCATTCAGGCATTTTTCTTCGTGGAAGGAGAGAAAAGGATTTTTGGTCATTTATTAAATTAACAAAAGAATGGAGAGGATAAGACGGAAACCTTATTCTCTTTAAGAGACCTTTGATAAATTAGATTTTCCATATGCCTTCTAAAAATAGTAGCAGTGTATCAAATCAAACAGTATATAAAAAGATGTTTCAAGAAAGAACAAATTATAATGCAGTGACATATATATATATATATATATATATATATATATATATATATATATATATATATATATCAATAGATAGATAGATAGATAGATAGGTTGTCCAAAAAGTTACGCCCGATTTTTATTATATTACTATCAGCATGGCCCAGCGTTGCCCGTGCTTGATTAAAAAATCTTACGACTCATACAGCAATCGCAATCACTTGATTTAAAATATTTTTGCCTTTCCTTGCCTTTAAAGGAGAGCCCTTTGCCATGCTAATGTTGCTACATGCCTTACTTCTTGCCTATATCACACTGCGAATTTTTTCTAAGCTCTATACTAAACATTAAATCTGTCACGAAAAAAGAACTAGACAAAATGAATACAAAATGATCAACTTTAAAAAAGGACTCGTAACTCGAAAAACCGAATGAAAAAAAAATGTTAACAAATACCTTTTCACACCAAACCCAGTTTTGCGGAATCAGAATCAACGTTGAGTTTAAGCAAGCGAATGAGCCAATTGGAGTAAAGTGCCATACAGATTTAATTTTTTCCCACTTGTGACGAATGCACCTATCGATTTTTTTACATGCTAGTTAACATTCGCGTCAGTCAGCTGTTGGTTCTCACGCTGGCCAATAGAATCTTATCTATTCGTGGCAGCTAGCTATTGGTTCTCAATCTGGCCAGAAAAAATGGCCGCAAACTACATGAAAACTGCCGTAGAAGCATATAAATAATCGGATATTTCCACTATCGATAGGAGTTGGGAAATGCAAAGTCGGTCTGAGCCTTCCCGCTACCTTGGAACATGTGCATGTAAATTTTGGTTCAAATCCGTCGAAAATTGCGGCCGTGCATTCCTTATACACATGCGCGCACGCGCGCGTGCACACACACACACAAACACACGCGCGCGCGAGCGCATCCTGCCTTTTATAGATAGAGATTGCAGTTTCGTCTTCGAGGCTTCAGGAACATGGCATTTACATTGAATCAGAATAAACTAATTGTGGGTTAAATGTAGCTTAGGTAAGTCGTCGCCCCTTGTGACGGATCGGACGAAAATATTTTGAACACGATATATATATATATATATATATATATATATATATATATCAACAGACCTCAAACCCTTCATTTTTTTTTCTATGCGTCCATTTGAAATCATCTTTTTTTCAGATGCGCTCAATCAGTATTTAGGGATTTAAATAAGAATACAGTAAAATGACAGTGAAAACTCACCTAGTTGCTGATGAATCATGCAGACACAGATTTGTAATGTGTTTTGAAAAAGAAGGAGCACATTTTGAGCAGCACATACAATAATTAAATAACTACCAAATATAACTGTCGTATGTAATTATAGTTTCAATTTTTTTACCTGTGGGGCCCGCCTTTTGCTTCACGCTTTACTTCTGTTATATACTCTACCTCTGAACACTAATGGGTATGTTCCAACCCTCATAAATACGTTGCACACTATTGTAAATGGTAGGGGAGGTAATATGCTCTCTACCCAGTGGTTACCTACTTCACGCCGCAAGCGAGTATTGTATTTTGTTGATGTTATTAAGATTACCATTTCATTTCCAACCTCCGTTTTGGTTATTCCCCATTCAGTAATAATTTTTTAGGTTGCAACAATATCTCAACATCATCCATTTCTGACTATCCAAAAAATGATTTTAGAGCGAGCGACGTTCACATCACATAATGCTTCTGAACTATGCAAGGATTACATGCAAGTGATTGATCATTTGTTTTCTTGTACCATGCTCGTGAATTCGGGTAGATAGTCTGGGGGTTACTTATTGAAACTTCGCCGAGGCAAAATATGTATTTTGCACTTGTTATACCAAATAAGACGTACCATGTCGTGTGTACTGTAAAATAGGGTCAATTGGGCCTGTTAGAAAAATAAAACACAATGTTGCTATTCACCCTGAGAGAAATTTGAAAATGTCATGCTGTTCTTCTAAGGATTCGCGTTGGAAGCTCCAATATGAACTTTTCAGAGTGTTTGTGTGTCAGTCGATGGACATTGTAGACGATTTGAAAAGAGCTGGATGAGTCTTTGGGTAATTGTGAAGGTGTGACAGCTCAGAAAGGTTACTCTGAGCGTTCTAACATACAAATAACTCTCGAATAAGTTGGTGAAGTTTCCGCACAGATGGCTTGCATCAAGTACTTTGAGGATTATTGTTTCCTTGGGGCATAATGGTGGCTGCTGGAAGACACTATGTCTGGTAACAGAACTCTGCATCATGCCATACAAGCAAAGGAACACAGGTCTTTCAGAAAAATTATGCGGCCACATCATCATTTATATCTGGCAATCTAACTCTCCAGATTGCATCCCATTGATTATTGTGTGGGGCTCAGTTGAGCGAAAGCCAACAAAACTTCTTGTATCACTGAAGATGAAGTGAAGGCCAGAATTATAGCACCATTCACCAAATTAACAAGGAGACTGTCCAGAAGAGTTTCAGGAGCTTCCGAAGTCGTCTGGAGGGCGTGGTTGAAGAGAATGGCGATTTTATTGAATGAATTTACTGTTCACTTTTTCAAGATAAGTTTGTTTAATTTTGGTAAATATATTTGTTAAAATGAAATGTTAGCGTTATTTTCATATTTGCGTAGTTTAGACGACAATATAACCAAAGTACAACCCACGCGCGTGCGCTCACATTCACACACACACACACATATATATATATATGCGTGAAATATACGATGTTGCTAAAAGTTTTGAAATCATTTTGATAAGACTTTCATTAATTTTCATTTAAAAAAAAAATCTTTTATTCGGTTCTCATATATTTTCTTCGCTAAGGTAACGTTTGTTTTGTTTTAATGTTTCTTTCTCTTGTAATTGTGCTTCCGACTAAGTTACCTTTTTTTTCTCGAGTAATTTTAATTTTGCCCTGCGAGACAGAGACATAGATACTCTTGAACTTCTCCGATTCAAAGAGTCGACAAATACAAAATTATATTACTAAATGAAAATACCCAAAATAGTTATTTAAAAAAATCACAGATGTAAATTTAACGTTGAACCTCAGTGCATCTAAGTATGTCTCGTCGAAAACAGAAATAATAATAACACATAACATTTAATATTTAGTAATTTAAAAGGTTAAAATTTATAGGAATGCCATGAAGAAACCTAATTAAATTTACTCTAAATCTTAATTAATATCACAAAAGATAATTTATAAGTTTAGTAAGAGGGACTGATTATTTTTCATTGCTTATGTTGTAATCTTTTTGTCAAAACCTTGCTAATTCTTGGATTGGCATAAAGTGGAATAATTATATTGAATCAATTGTTAGGAAATTTGGTTCATTGTATCGTCCAAGTCCATTTATCTCGCTATAATCTATCTAACGCATACATAAATCTGCCATTCTCCCATGCATTGAAGATTGCTGACACATTTGGTCTTTTACTTCTTCAATATATTTAGATGTTCTTGATAAAATCCGAAGAATAATCTGCAATGTTATTGGTCTTGACCCGTTATCTCGGCTTCAGTTACATTGGCACTGTTGTAAAGTACCTGCTATGTGTCTTTTATATATATATATATATATATATATATATATATATATATATATATTAATTTGTTCTCTTTGATTCCTAGTAATTATGAGTTACATCGTACTACTAGATTGACACGAATGTTACGTCATCTTAACGTTGAAATGGCTATTCTATGCTAACAGTTTCTTCTCTCTTATTTCTCGCATGTAGAACACACTCCCCACTTCTTGCTTTCTTGAAAACTTGTATCTGTAAAAATATATATGCAATTTTAATGGTTATCTTGTACTATTGTTCTTTCTCCTTAATTGTTGAGGGGTTCTCCACTTTTTACACAAATGGACTCACCCAGTATATACATATACTATTGCTACGTGAAGACCCGAGAGACAAGAGCAACCGAGGGTGAAGGTAACAGACAGACAGAACGAACGTAGCCAGCAAGAGTCACAGTGAGCGAGCACGTACACACAGTAAGAAGTCATACAGCGATACTTCAATACAAAAGACTGTATATATATATATTGCTACTAAGCCGTATTCCTGGAACTATTAACCTGCTTTACCAGTTTGAATTATTACGTTAATAGATTATTTTAATATATTCATTCTTGGCGTTTGTTATTTATTGGTACCGGATTTCATCGCGTAATCAACAACATTAATAATGTTTACTTTTCATCATATTCCCTCGCACCCTTGCATTTAAGTGTATTTATTGACTTACTTGCATTGAAACGATTAATAAATGTGGAAAAATTTTTTATTAAAGAAACCCCAAAACAAGATGGTATTCAAATAAAAATAAAATTTAACTTAGATCTGACAAATCAGCAACAAGTAATCTGTTTGTTAGTTAATGTTTAAATGTTAACGAATGAAAATACAATACAACAAACTACATCGACAATTGGAATGACGAAAAGCATCCTGCCGTGTCTTCTGCCAATGAAATATCTCAGGATTCAAATCTACACGGCCTCACTAAAGTCTGGACAAAATGCATATTCTCAAGAAATTAAATTTCCAACAACATCTTACTGAATTGGAATATAAACAAATAACATCTTCAATATGATTTCCATCATTTTTCATGCAAAGAGTAATGCGCTTTTTAAGATTCATGTGACCTCGATGCAATAACTCCATATTACCGTCAATTTAAGCACATTCACTCTTCATGCATTCTATCAAATGCGTTGCATCTGTAATTTTCATTGAGCACACCTTCTCATTTAGCGTGCACCAGAAAAAGGCGCCAATTCTTTCTTCTTTCAGCTAAATCTTGTTTAATCTTTGGGTGTAAAAATAAAATATATATAGTTAATGAGATTTGCTATGTGTCCGGAATTTAGGGACACCGTGTATTACGGAGAAATTAATAATATCAAATAAGAGTATCAATTACCTGCAAACAAATCTGTTTCATTATATTTGGCGTCTAATGAAACGTCTACATGAGAGACTACCAAATTTTCTGTAGTTTCGAACAATGTGCATACACCAAACGAAGTTGAGTCTTCTGTCTGGAATCATGCGCTGAGATGCGTGAAAACTGTAGACTTGCATATGTGCACTATTTTAAAGGGGGCATTTGTAGATCTGCATTAACCAGGCACCCATGACAATGTAGATGTTTTTGAAAAGCTAATTTTGCTGCTTTCCGTCCAGCGGATTCTGGCCCGGTTCCAAACTGGATGTGAGACCTCTAAACTCTATGGCATTGTGCGTTCTGCATATAGAAATCGGCAAGATATCCCAGAAGGGCTTCCATCAAGCAGGAGTGTAAGGATTTATCCGAGAAATTCGTGGTTAAAAAATGAGAGTATAATTGAAAATGATAGAATCCACATTTAATGAATTATTCGTTTTTATATTATCTGTGTTTTACTATTAAAAGGCTTTTTTTTTTGGGGGGGGGGGTTAAGTTGGGAGGTTGCAGCCATTTTACAAATTTCACAACCCCATCCTGCATATATTCATGACAATTTAATTCTGTTTGAAAGGATTAACACAGGGCATCTATATACGAAAAAGACTTGCCTTGGGGAAGATTCTGTGTGATGTTTGTGCGTATGTATTAAGAGAGCTTGTTTAAATGCATACACCGAAAGATCCAAGAAGTTGTCTATATGAAGAACGGCAAAGTCAATTACATCTGGGAACAATAAATCAGACGCAAGTACCGGAATGTTCACACACACACACACACACACACATACAGAAACAAACACACACACACACACACACCACACACTCAATCAAACACATAAGTATGTACTTATATATTTACGCTGATATAAATATATTTATAAGGTAAATGTTCCACAACATAAATTTGTTATAGGTGATAAATATTTACGATTAAATTAGATGCATTGACACAGAAGAAGATTACGCGGTAAAATATTTATCGGGAAAACAAATGCTATTTTAATCTAACAATGAAACAACGAGAAAGCAAGTCCAGACTTTAAAAAAAAAAAAGAACAATAAACTTTTTGGCAGTATATTGTATTAATTTTCAATGCATTTAATCTAAAATTTCTATTACAGTTACATTGAACAAACATTCGTCAGTGAGATTATCACATTGAAACTGATTGGTACTTGTGCCCTAACACGGACTTTTTGAGTTACACTCGTATATATATATATATATATATATATATATATATATATATATATATATATATATATAGAGAGAGAGAGAGAGAGAGAGAGAGAGAAAGAGATAGATAGATAGATAGATAGATAGATAGATAGATAGATAGATAGATAGATAATATTAGTGGTAAATTTACACATACATATGCAATCATATATCTAAAATATATATAAGTATATATAAATACATATACATACATATATATTTGTATAAAAATAAATCGAAGGCTATAGAATCCAGGTAAAACTCAATGTCCGGTACAAAGTAAGGATATAATAAAAAGGTTTAACACTAATATTCAATGGTCATAATTTATTCCAATGGAATCGTAAATACGATCCAATTCATCAGAAAAAACAATTCCGGAAATAAAAAATAAAATTTAGAGAGTGTGTAAGTATGAGTTTGTGGGAGGAATGTTAGAGCTAAAGAGAGGGGTAACAGACGAGAGAAGGTGAGGGATTAAAATTTAACAGAGAGAAGTTTTTTTTTAGTTTTATTACCCCTCTCTTTAGTTCTAACATTCGTCCCACACTCTCATACATACACTCTCACTAAATTTTATTTTTTATTCCCAGAGTTTTTTTTTTTGTTGTTGTTGTTGTTTTCTGTTTTTCTTTTGAATTTGTAGGTCTGATGAATTGGATCGTATTTACGATTCCAATGGAATAAATTATGACCATGGAATATTAGTCTTTAAGATTTATATATATATATATATATATATATATATATATATATATATATATATATATATATATATATATAAACAAAACAAATATAAAAAAAAACGTGTCGGAGTTAGCTCCTCCTTCATCAGGGGTCTCACTTCCCTGGCTATAAATACTGGGTGACTCTTTGACTCGATCTCATTTTACTCAGGCCTTGGGCCTTATACCACCTCGCATATATGAGCTCTCACCAATACAGCGTTTCCCAATTTCTGGGAAGACGCTAAGAACAATATACGTAGATACGAACACACACCACAATATGCACACACCACAAAAACTCGATGTAACTGTCCATGTGCTTGTAACCTTTTGTTAATATATATATATATATTTGTCTGTATATAGTTATCGGTCTTGTTTTTTTGTGGGTTTTTTGTGGGGGGGGGCTTAATTAAAGTCCAACATTCTCATGTAGCTGGACGGGCTATCAGGAAATTTTAACCCACGTGCGTTTTTATATCTTCACTGCCACGGTCCGCTACACACCATATCAGTTGATGACCTTAAATAACAGCAGCAACTGATCCACTGTGCCATGTGTCCTTGAGGTTGGTTAGATCCAGTGACAGACCCAAAGAGTGTGAGTTCAATACGGGTTAAGGCAGTGGAGAACTTTCAGAGGGAAAATTAACAGGAGATAACTGATAACTGACATCCATCAAACATGGCACGTGGAACTAGAACAGTCTACCCCAGTGATCGAAATAAAGGGTTCAGTTGGAAATTCCAACCCCCTAAAGAATGCCGGAGCGTACAACGGCCGAAACTTTGTGACAAATATGGCGACAGAGATTAGGACAATAGTCCGACTAATATAAATACTGTATATATATATATATATATATATATATATATATATATATATATATATATATATATATATATGTTTACAGTGTGCAGCAAAATATTCTGACTCATTTGTACGTTTAATAAAAGCGAAATAGAGTAAAGAATTTTTTTTTGTTTCCGAAATGTATATTGTGTTTCATTTTTTATCCTTTTCAGTTGCCAATTGGATGGGCGAGCACCGCGCTTTCATTGAAGAGATTTTTATCAACAATACTGAATTGGTAACTACAACACAAAGAGTGATGGCCCGCCCGATCACCTGATTTGAACCCACTTTTTTTTTCTGTAAGAATACATAGAATCAAAGTTATACACTCATCGCCTTTAATCTATTGAACAAATAATGATGTCATTCTTTGACAAATTGCTGGCATTCCGCATAAAATAACCCTTTTTTTGATTGCCTTCGGGATTGTGTAGAAAGGAACGGCACCCACTTCACTTTTATTAAACCCACAGATATGTCAGATCATTTAGTCACACCCTGTATATATTTGGCAATTTTAGGATAAAATATAAATTTTCATATATTTATCTGTGTGTATGTATATATATATATATATATATTAGGTTGGTGCAAAAATAATGACATAATGATGTCGTTTTTTGACGTTACAAAATATGTCAAAAAACGAAATTATTACGTCATTATTTTTGCACCAACCTAATATATATATACATATATATATATATATATATATATATATATATATATATATATATATATATATATGTGTGTTTGTGTGTGTGTATTTGAATGTGTATGCCCTGTCCCTTCAATCAACTGACCAAACAACCGCATGCAAAGAAAACCACAGACAGATCAATTGGCCTCCAGCGAAAATGTAAGCCGTGACGTATGTCGTTTCGCATTGCTCACTTTATATTTAAAAATCTGCCATTGAAGTTCTTTATATAATCTGTCCGCTTTACAGTGTTCTTCGTGGCCATTTACTTCAGGATTATCTGCTTGAATAAGTATCGTTCTGGTAGTGGTCACTTTGGGGAACAGGTATGAAGATGAAAGACCCGAAATTTGTTACGACCCTAAGTAAATAACATCACGGATGAGGCGATCCTGTGCAGCCGATGGCGTGTACCAATATATATATATATATATATATATATATATATATATATATATATATATATATATATATATATAGTAGTAGTAGTAGTAGTAGTAGTAGTAGTAGTAGTAGTAATCTTATAAAAGAAAGAAACTATACTCGTTCGGAAAACCGGTATCTTGATTTGCAAATAATCAAACCAATACGAAAGTTTAAAAAAAAAAAGGTATATAAAAAAGAAAGAACCAAGAGCATGTACGTTAGCCGAAAATAATCGTCTAGGATCCAAGTCCAAGGCCCAAAGAAAAAAAAAACGATAGGAGTACGCAAAATAACTAAATAAATAACCTTAGCATTCCCTGACGAATCGCTTAGCTGAAACCGTGGTAGGTTTTCATGTGTGTGTGCGTGCGCGCGCGCGTGTGTGTGTGTGCGCCGGCAAAAGTTTATATGTGCGTGCCTTTGTGTGTGTACAATTGTATGTGTATATGCATGCATGTATAAATTTATACATGTAAAATTACGTCTCCCTACTTCCATAACCTCGCTTTACTTGTATCTGATGATTTTTTTTTATATACATTCGTGTTATTCTTAAACTCCATGTCATACTTGAGTTCTAAGCATTACTAATATGAATTTCATTTGATAACTACCGAATTAATTTTTTTTTTTTTACCCATATTAATCCTATTTGTATTTAACAATCAGTAATACTTGATTGGCACTGAAAGAAGTGGGTAATATGCTTATTGTCTTTTAAGTGAAAACTAATAAAGTGGCGTGTGTAAATTTTGGCATCTTGATACTAAGAACATAATACTTTGGGAATTATTTTCTTTTTTTTGGGGGGGGTGTCCAATTCACTAATGTGAAACCTTTTATTAATAAAGTTATTTTATTAAAAATTTAGTTCTAGATGTTTGGCCAAGAAAGATTTTTATTCACACGTCAACAATTTAAATCTGAGAGACAGAATAAATTACAAATGTTCTTTTTCGAGGCGAATAGGGATTTCTATTTTATCTACTCATCATAACACGATCTTCCACCATGTTATTATAAGTCTTAAGAGACTACTTTCGATAATTTAACTGACTTATATAATTGTAATTTTATCTCAGCCTATCAAATGTATGTGTTTATCCCTGCTGTGAGAAGACAATGAATATGTAGAAAATGAAACCCGGTTAATCTAATAAATCTTTAGAATTTCCGAAGAATTGTGATAAATATTAATTCGGGTTAATACATTTTGTTGTTCGCAAGCTATTAATACTCACTGTAACATGCGTTGTTGTTTTTCAAAATCAAAAAGTAAAAACAATATATTGAGAAAATATGATTTCTACAATTCTGTATTGAAAGAAAAATGAATAGTTCCCAAAATATAAATGGACTATTTTCAATTTAAATCATTTCAGCGGAATGATTCGATCATCACTGTGTTATATTTTGAACACGAATAAAAAAGCGTTTTATGTATATACATACAAAATGGTACATACATTGAAACATATTTTGATATATTAATATTAATGAGAAACATCTAAGTACAAAAACCGAACAATATCAACTAGCGAACAAACTAAGCAAAAGGAAGTAAATAGATAGAACATGGCAGCTGATTGTGATTTAGCCAGTTAGGACTTGTTGAAGGGAATATTATATTCACATGAAAAGTTAACAGTTTATATATATATATATATATATACATACATACATACATACATATATATATATATATATATATGTATATGTATATATATATATGTATATATATATATATATATTCCTTCATTATAATTTTATCACATAGAAAAAACCATTTTATATGAAAAAATTATAATAATGGAATAATAATCGCTCTAATATCGGTATCGAGTCTTATTTTGGATTAATGCTGTGAACGTTGGAATTTATATATTACTTTCGTTCTCATCGCATCGGATATATATATATATATATATATATATATATATATATATATATATATATATATATATGTATGTATATGTGTGAGTGAAGATACGATACAGAAATCTTGTCAAATGTTATAAGAAATCTGACAAATGTAAAAAGCTCCGGACGCAAGCAATCTCGAGCCTGTTCAGTTTATCTGTCGGTGACAGCTTCGGAATACCAGGTGCTGTATGCTTGCATGTGCGCGTGGTTTAACAGATAAGTCGAAATCTTTAATCGTAAAGATATGTTCAAATTTCGTTGGTTTTGTTATGTGTCCTTACGCACAAATACCATTGGGGAAGTTGTGAATCCACCTATTTCACTGTAAACTATGTGTTAATTAGTAAGAGTTTTATCACTAAATTATTATTGTTTCCCCACCAAAATTTCTTACAATATCTGGCTTTATATAATCTGCAAAGGTTTGATAAGCCAGAGAGAAAGAATCATTCAAATCACATATGATCCTAGAATGAAGCAGAGGAGATTAAATGGTTAACATTAAAATGAATAGTACAGTAAATACAGCGTAAGCTGGTGCTAATCACCTCTTTGAACTTTTGGTTTGGGTGCTAATTAGCAATTAATTACTGATATATTCGATTTATCAATGAAATACGTACTTTCCCATTTGTTAATTCGAATGTTAAATGACTCGTGCATATTCGGAGTTCAGGAAAATTATGAATAATGATAGCTTATTTATAAAAACTGTATTCCTCATTTCCGGGACAATGACCAAATGCTGTCAAAGAAAGGTTATTAAGAATGGAACCGCCTCAAACACGCTTGAATACGCTTGACCTAAACAGAATATTCGATTGAAAAAAAAAATGAATAAAGAAGGCAGATAAAATTTATTATTAAAAAATTATTTTTTATTCGCCATGTTTCCAAAACTCATCACGTATTCACTTGTGACTATTTCCGCCCTATATATTTCCGACTGGACAGGTTCAAACAAAATGTCCTGGTGAAGAATAATTTGAATCACCGAGCCTTATCTTTATTTGATATAGGACCCCGAACAGCTTAATAATAGATTCAAGCGACACATCGCTTGGCTTGTTTATATCTATAGCAAATATCGATCATATGGGTAATTATTGCTTTCGGGGAATCTGCGCGGACACGTATTTGGACGGCAGTTCACTGGACAGGTTTCAGATGAAACTTGTCTAGATAGTACACTTTTATCAATAATTCAGGTTCGCAGAACGAAAAATGCCGACACTCATCTGTACACTATTTTATGTATATTCTGTGTTCTCTGTCTTGTATTCTAGAAACCCGTTCTTTTATTGTCCGTTCTCCTGATTTTTTTTCTCATAATTTTTCACTTTCAGTAACAACTTGTGTTTCAGTTGCTTTCTCGCCTTTCTTGGAACTGAAATAATTAAAATGTAAATTTAAAACAACGACAAAATCAGTTAAAAGTGCAAAAGAACATTCATATAATTATCGACTGATGTCTCCATTCGAAGTGAAAAGGGAGATGAATGTATTAAAATCACATACAAATACTAATTAAAAAAGAGGTGTATAAAACAGCTTCGACTATATTAAGATAACACTTATATGCTAACAATGTTGATATGACAGTGGACCGTACATGTGAGTAACGACGAAGTTTTTGAGCAAATGGAAACAAAAAGAAAACTGATTCTTATCATAAGGAAGGGACATTTGAGTTTTCTTGGGCATATAATAAGGAAAGAGGGTTTGTTATATCTGATACTAACTGAACGACTATGGCTTGCACACATCTACCTATCTTTTGTAGCAATTAATGATCCCGTTTTGTTTTAACATTCCTCATATTTCCCACACAGTTATCCATTGCATCGGCTCGAATATATCTAGCGCTATGCTACCTTTCTTTAAATTTTGCCTTCGATATGTACTGTAAGTGTCAAATGTCCCAACCCCTCCTCCCTCATTATATTTCACAGAATTTGCCACTGCCTGTTACTGATGCTATATATAAGAATCTTATTTTCCTTTTCTTTACAACTTCCTCATTGTTTACAAGTTACGTCGATTGAATTCTCATCATTCTTCTGCAGGGCCACATTATTATTATTTTTTCAACTGTATTCAAGTCAAACGGCATTTACTGCCACATAGGTTTATTGATATTAAGCACTTGTTCAACATTCTTTTTTAAATATTTCTTTTTATAGGACGGAGATCAGTCAAAATAATTTGCGGCGACCTTGGTTTAATGAAAAGGATTTAGCCATTCTCATAGCAGATGCAGAGGCCTTCTCGAATTAATAACAGTATTCTTAATGCTATCGATCTTTTTTTGGCTCGAGAAAATAATATGAAATCCTGTCTTTTATTTAAAATCTCTAAATCAGCAACCTGGCATGATCCAATTATATAGCGGAACTTTAAAAAAAAAATGATTCGTTACATCAAACGTTGTTTCGATTGGATTTAATGCCCAAATGCAGAACCGAATATAAAACATTTTCAACACGCATTTTCCTTTGTAATGCCCTTTATCTTTTTTTCCTTAAAGCTCAGTCATAATTAACAAAATAATTTTTATCGATATGTGGCGAAAATAATCCAGATAAAGCCAAATCGTCAAGTTGAGAGGAATATACCATAAGGGGATATAAACTATTCAGATTATGCAATACGTCGGATAAACTGGTTACGTAGTTTAGGTAATAACGGTTTGTAATCACAAAAGAAACAAAAATAAATTTTTGAATCTACTTTATAAAAAAGATGATTATCACAGGAATGCAGAGGGTATCAAAAAAAAAATAAAAAAAATAAAAAAATAAAAGGATACGATATTAGTAATCCCAATCAGTTTAATAAATACAAATAAATAATTTGTGTCACAACAAACAGTAACTAAAAACAATAAAGTTCAATACAAATATATTTTATTTCTGAGAATTGGTACTTTCTTGAACAAACTACCGTTTGGAAGCTTCCCTGAACACCAAAATCATCTCTTTATATCAAAGACCAATGACTGCGGATTTTTCTTTTTTCTCATAATCTTGAATTCCATCTAACGACATTTGCATTCATATCACATAACTTGTTCGTTGAGTTTCTACACTGAGTCCCTCTTAAGCCTTGTATTGAATTTTAGTAAAACGAAAAACCTGAAGTCAAACTGGTTGAGAGTGAGAAAGTAAAAACCTTTTTATTACTGAAAACGCGGTGCCAATGCGTAGTATGTTAAGTTTGTGAGAAGTCAATGTGGCCAACATACAAAAACAGTGATATAATGAATAGAGGTTCAGGGATAAACCCAGATCGTTAATTTAACAGAAATATAACAAGGTTATTCAGATGATGCAATAAAACAGAAAAGAACTGGCCATGAAGCGGAAACCATTAAAACATTTAAAAATAAATAAGTTTAATTTTTTATGACAAAAGTAAACAGAACAGATTTTCTTAATTAATTATTTACAGGAATAGAGAGAAAATAAAAAAAAAATGAATAGGAAAAAATGACGGAATAACGTTAATAATTTCAAAATAAAGAATCTTTATGGTAACAACAATAAATAAATAAATTTCACTAGAGGACGGAAAAGGCGATTCTAAAATTCTAAAGCGTATTCGGAGAGCCAAAGATTCATTCCAAAACATAAGCATCTAAGTATTAAACAACAGAAAAAAAATAATTAGAGAAAAAGAAAAGAGTAGTGAAATATTATATAATATATGTCCTATATAGGATCCTGTACAATGTCCTCAAATATTAAGAAGATATTTGGAGAAACAGAAATGTGATTCTACAGAAGAATGTTGAGGATACTAGGAACCAGATTTTGTTTTTGTTTTGTGACATTATAAGCGGTCATGTCTCTTTCGATACATGATTGACGAGGCAGATTTTTCACGCAGTAGATTGCCATGTCTTTCTTTCTTCCTTCTGCGGTAGATCAATTGTCATCCAAGGAGGGTAGAGAAGAGGATCCATACCTTTCCAAATGGTACTAGCACGTAAGTGAATATAATGGATTTCACTGGAATTCGAACTCCTACGCTACTCACAGAATAGTGAAATAAAAAGGAAACGTATACAGGAAAACAGAGCCCCCCCCCCCCCCAAAAAAAAAAAACAATGCGCATAATAATAATGAGGAAAGATCGGATAATCAGAGGGCAGTTTGAAGGTATGAAAGACAAGGTATGTGGACGAGACAGATTGGTATAAAATGACAACTGGAAATAAATCTAAGATTTTGCCGACGCGTTTCGTCTTCCGACTTTTTCCACAGAATTGATTTGGGAATTTAAATGTATTGTCGACATAGGAAAAAAAATCTCTTAGTATAAAGGAAATTTACATTAACCAGAAAAAGGCTTAGACAGAAGCGTCTATCTTTTTTAAATTTGTATTTTTTAATGGAACTATAACATCAAAGACATTTCGTTTTCATTTTTGACTTGAAATAATCGGAATACGAAACGCGTCGGGAAAATCTAAGATTTTTTTCAATTGTCATTTTATACCGTATATATATATATATATATATATATATATATATATATATATATATATATATATATATATATATATATATATATATATATATATATACAAACACACACACACACATACATATATATATATATATATTAGGTTGGTGGAAAAATAATGGCGTAATATTGTCGTTTTTTGAAGTATTTTAAACGTCAAAACACGACATTATTACGTCATTAGTTTTGCACCAAACTAATATATGCATATTATAATTATTTTTAAATGTTTCTATCGCGACAATGAACATCCTGTGTCGCGATGGAATCAAATTAATTAAAAACAAATGAAAAAAAAAAAAAAATCGTGTCTCGATAGAGTCATATTTAAAAAAAATATATAATTATAATATAAAAAAACTAAGAAAACAGAAGTATAAATATCGGTGTTATGTCTTATATATATATATATATATATATATATATATCATTGAGTGTTTCATTACTGACCCTCCCAAATACTGTTATGTTTTCAGGTAGCATAAGGTAGGTTATTCATGTTTTCTCTGTTCCCATCTTCAAATGTTAAGCGCTCTTTCCCAATTATGTTTCTCATAAATTTAAAACAGCGTGGAACCACATGTCCGTTGTTTGCTTTTTATCTGCGAACAAATTGTCTAGGTTTATCTTTAATATAGGAGGATTAAAATTATATCGTAATTTGGCAATATTTTTTTTTTTTTTTCTACGGATTTTTTTTCCTGATTCTTAATAGATTGTTTCGCATTTTTAGCTGGCATCTCGCGCTGTTCCAATTCATCTTTTCATTTTGGCGTCAAATTTTCTGCCGTCTTATTTATTATTCCCGATGTAGTTAAATTTATTCACTTTTCAGAATCTGGCACTTTTAAATCGGAAATTCACGTCGTAGGTCGTGCCACTTTCAAAAGGCCATTCATTCACACTGTTAAATGATGGTTAATCTTTTCTTCATACTTTCCCTAAGTACCTTTTCTAGAATTTCCAGCAATTTTCTGTTTTTGACTGTCATAAATAATTACTATAAAACCGCCTAGACATCAACTGGAAACTATCCAGCTTAATTTCATAGTCTTGGTAGTAACTATTTTCCACCCCCCTCCCCGCCAAAAAAGCTATGAAGGATTATGATCGTCTCTGTCTTTAAACGACCATTTATTAACAACTAGCAGTAGTGCCCGGCGTTGCCCGGGGATGAAACATTAAAAGATAAATCAAGTATCGACCATCATAAAGACTGAAAAATAAAATTGACAAAGATTATTGTTTAAGGTTGACGGACACGCATGTATTAATTAGTTTTTTTTCTTTTTTCTACGAATTGGTCAAACTCAAACTCAAACAAAAATATTGTTTTCAATCGTTATGAGTCTACCGATTGAATAGAATTTTATTATAAACAATTGTCTTGTAAATGGAATTTTTAAAGCATTCTGAATGTAAAAATAAAGAAAAATATGTGCAAGGCAATAAGAAACACTACCTGCCAAAAAAAAGGTGAAGTTTTGTCGAAATCGGTTGAAAAATGTAGGAAATCCGATCCCATATATAAAGGAACACACACACTCACACATACACACAACCAACCAACCTGGGTTTTATAATAAGTATAACTCGATATGAGTTGTCCCCCTTTCATTCTCGGGATGCGTCTTAATCGTGTTTTCAAATTGATTTCCTGCAAAAACAATTGTGTTTTTCCAATTTTGGGCACTGTATGACCAACCGCAAGGTAATTTTACGCAGTCCTGTGAAGTTTTGTTGAAATCGGTTGAAAAATGTAGGAAATCTGATCCAATATATAAACTTACACACACACACACACACACAATCTGCGTTTTATAATAAGTAAGATGACTATTGATAAAAATACTAACAACACGAATTCAAAGATACGTACAAATATATATTTACTTTTTTGTGTGTGTTAGGTGGGGCGTTTCTCTTTTTTAACTTATTTCGTATTTTTCACGTGTTTACCTGTGTGCTGTATGCATGATTGACTGCGTGCATGCTGTTTTCATGCTCAGATATGTACGGAGACACGTAAATAGATACATGCACCAAATTTCATCGAAACACTGATGCATATTGTAAAAGTCTAGTATGTGGCAAAAGTGATTTCTCAAAATCGTCATTAATGACTTATCGAAATTCATTCTCAGTCAGTGATGGAAGCAGGCGTGGCAAATTTGGCTGACATGGATCCATGCACTTATCTGATGATTTCTTCAGTCGTCGACGTCATCAAATTATCCAGCCAATCGTAGCCCAGAAATCAAAAATATTGTCAGGAAATCTTTCTCTCTCTCTCTCTCTCTCTCTCTCTCTCTCTCACACACACAAACAGACACACAACACAATAATAATGATATGAAACGATGAATATTTTTTTTAAACATTATGATTAATATTAATGTTATTGTGTATTCGGAGGTAGCATGTCATAATTATGGTATTAGGTTGGTGCAAAAATAATGTCGTTTTCTCACATATTAACATGTGTGAGAAAACGACATGGTTTTTGCACCAAACTAATATTTAGAAATTGGCTCGAAGTGAGTTTCAAACTCAAGACGCTAAATTCAGGTAATTACAAAAATTTAACTGTCCGAAGAGTAACATAACTGACGGCAGAAAATCTGACACGAAATTCCAAAGGTGAGTCGGAACAGCGCAAGATGCCAACCAAAAGCTAACAATGATTTAAGAAACAGAAAATGACGTTTAGAAATAAACAAAACATTGCTTAATTGCGACATATTATCGATATTCCTATAATGAAAATGAAAACTTGACAGTTTCTTCGCACATGTAAATGAAGACAGCTGACGTGTTCATCCACAGGAGGATGCTAAGAAAACAAGATGGAACAACTTTGAAGATGTAATAACAACAATCATGTCTCTGCTTGAATGAGATATGGACGGTTTAAATTTATCAATAACAATGGAATCAGCGTGTCAAGTTCAAATTTTGGCCACATCTGTGTTGGGATGTTATGAATGAATTCTCTTCTCGTGATTGGTCAAATAGGCAAACTGAAGTTATTTGAGTGCCAGTCAGTCGAGAACAGCAGTTGTGAAAATTTTCTTCCACGACACATCTTTCCAAATAATTTCGCGGGCTTGCTTTATCTATTTTATCTTTCCAGTGGTAAACGGAACTGAGTTAATCTCACGGGTATATTTTCTGTTGCAATGTATTAGGTACAGAGTTTTGGTTGGAAAAACCAAAAGGATTTTAGCGATTTAAACTCAGTAGCTGCCGAAGGTTTTCTTGCAAAGATTGGATCCATACACATATTCCCATTGAAGCTACATTAAAATACAAATATAGATGCAAAAATAAACAAATTCGGATATGTAAGTTTTGCGTTTGGCTTCAATTCTGTTTCAAATGTTTGAATCATCTTATTGGAGCAATTCACCAAAATTACCCTCACTATGTTTTTTTTTTTTTTTTTTTTTTTATTATTATTCATAGAGCTCCCAAGAGAGCGGTTACGCCCATATTGGGAATCGCCGGTGTAGGAGAATTAAATCTCTGAATAAAACACCACAGTTTTTATTTAAGTACCTTTGGAAGAAGCCTAAGGATAAAATGCGTTACAATTCTAAACTGGAGTTTTGCATTCGGGAATCCTGAAGCCTCACGTCTACCAAACAGTGTTAATTTCTCTTTATCTTTCAATTTACTGAAATTGTCTGCGTAGAATTCTCTTCAGAGCGTTTCGTCATCCCAAGATATCCTTAGCCACTACGCACTATCGACTCAGGGAGGATTATATCGGGATGCTGAATAGAAAAATATATTGGAATATCAAATGCAAGTTAAATCGAAGATGAGGAAATAAAAACAAATCAAAAAAAAAAAAAACAGAAGAAATGCAAAAATAAAATTGATGAAAATTAATCTTAATAATCGGAACATGGCAAAGAAAAACATATATATGCTGTGTTTTTTTGGAAAGATAGAAGAGAATTCTAAAATTGGACAAAGGACGAACTATTGAACTTGTATAAAAAAGCAAATAAAAATGTTTATATTGACGATGCCGCTGCAGTAAAAGAGGTGACCTTTAAAAAGGAATGAATTGCAGGATTTGCATGTTATCAAATAGCTTTATGAACATAAATTTCCTTAATATAATGAGCTCTCCTAAGTATCTTTGGCTTCCCATAAGCCATACAGAACCCATCTCCTTCAAAATATTCCCACGCATCGTACATGCAAACCATACAAATTCTAAAGAGAAATTTCCTTCGTAATGTGAGTCATACATTGAAATCTGTGGAGTTAATTGTGCCAATGATTCACGAATATGAAGGTTGCTTTTACTTATTGTCTGATGTCTTACAAATAGTTGGATAAGAATTATAATCGTTTTTCGGTATTAGCAAAAGAAACATTCAAACGACTCGACCAGGAATTTGTCTGAATTCCTTATAGATAAAAATGATATTACCCACAGTGGTTGATATGCCATAAAACCCAAACAAACAACCAAAAATGATATTGGAACATCAAAAGAATGATGCAATGAAGAAAAAAGGGAAGGGAGAATGATATTAAAGTGATAGTAGTTGAAAAGTAACTTTAATAAGACAGTCAGGGTCGAACAAATTATACGATGTATTTTCTGTAAGATCTTCAGTCTCCTAAAAATGGTCAAATAATGGAATATTAATCATGCATCTAATAACAAAACAATTGTCGTTGTTGATGATGATGATGATGATAATGATGGTTGTGGTAGCGGTGGTGGTAATAATGATGATGAGCATGCGTAAAATCTTGCGTCCCAGTCTTTGCCATTTATGAGAGAGTTCGAAAAAGACGCGTCGACATTGAGAATTTCATCAGCTTTCCTATCAATAAACTTGGGGAATAGAATTAAGGCAAATTAATGAAACGTCGACTATTACATGAACTTCAAAAATGAAATTGCAGAACAAGAATAAAAAAAAACAAAACGGCAGAAAATATGTTACACGAATATATCAAGAGGATTAAAGTCTGTAATGACAACAATATGGTAGGGAAAAATTCATTCTCCAAATCATAGCCAACTGGTAGAAATCAACTTAATAAATTGAAAAAAATACAGAAACAAATAGTAAACAATGACTATGTTAGATATGCAAGCTTCGTTTGCGTAAAAATGAATGCAAGAAACGTGTTAAGGAATTTTACAAAAGAGGTCATGGCATGATGTAGGAAATGTTCTTGTGTCAATTGTCTAACATAGATACTATTCTGAGACCGGAAACTACCTACACAGTAGACTCTTCCAGGCCTATATTAAGTAGGGGACATAGCACTCTATAGAGAGTGATACAGAGTGACACAGAGAGACAGTGAGAGTCTCGTACGACTACCAGTGTTGAAAATTTAAAAAAATATGTAACTGTGGATATTTTCAATAAGTCCATTAAATTCCAGTTGGACTCGGGTTCTGATATTTCAACCATTAACTGGCGTACTTGGCGAAAATTGAACAAGCCGACCTTATTAAAAACGGATAAAACAGCAAAATCCGTAACTGGCGAAAATATTAACATTTTAGGCGAGGTAATACTTACAGTAACACTAAATGGAGTTACCAAAAAGCTCAAAGCCTACGTATTGAAAACTTCAGGAAACTTATTTGGAACTGATTGGATAGAAAAATTCAATCTTTGGGAATGTCCAATGAGTACATTTTGTCGCAAGATACAAAGTACAACGTCCAATTTGGTAAATCTCAAAAAGGAACTCAAACAACAACTTCCCCAGGTTTTTTTTCTGGCGGCCTTGGCAAATGTACTAAAATGAAAGCTAAGTTCAAGGTGAAGGACGGTGCACAACCGGTATTCTAAAAGAAACGGAATGTCCCTTTCGCTGCTCTACAGCAAATCAATAAAGAGTTAGATAGCTCGAACAAGCAGGTATTCTGTCAAAAACAGATTTCAGCGAGTGGGCAGCACCTACGGTCTACGTTAAAAGGAAGTCCAATCAAATACGATTATGCGCAGATTTTTCCACAGGGTTAAACGATGCCTTGCAAGATCACCACTATCCTCTCCCAAGCGCTGAAGAAATTTTCAATAAACTCAATGGTGGAATTTTTTTTTTCTGAAATTGACCTCTCGGACGCATACATTCAGATAGAGGTGGAAGAAGAAAGTTTCAAATTGCTCTGCATAAACACCCATAGAAGGTCGTACAAATACAACAGGCTGGCTTTTGGAGTAAAGGTTGCGCCTGCAATTTTCCAGCAGGTCATGGACTCCATGCTGGGCGATCTTGACTACGCAACAGATGATATACTGGTTACTAGTGAAACTACGGCAGAGAACCGGATACATATAATAAACGTATTCGAAAAGATATAAGAATACGGATTTAAGGTTAAGGAGGCAAAGTGTGACTTTTTCTTACCAGAGTTTAAATACTTAGGACACATCATAAATAAAGATGGTCGTCGGCCGGATCCAGAAAGAGCCAACGTGATCAGAAACATTCCGGTCCCAGATAACGTTCAAGCGTTACAAAGCTTCCTCGGCCTAGTTAATTTTTACCAAGGGTTCATTAAGAACATGCAAACTTTGAGAGGGCCTCTCAACCAACTTTTAAAAAAGGACAAACCATGGTCATGGACCCCGGAATGCCAAGACGCATTCGAGAAGATCAAGAAAACTCTTTCTTCAGAGCTCTCCCTCACACATTTCGACCCTAGTCTCGACATCATAGTCGCAAGTGATGCAAGCTCGTACGGCATAGGCGCTTTCATATTACATAAACTGCCAGACGGTTCGCGAAAAGCTGTGGCTCACGCATCAAGATCTCCACTTCCAGCTGAGAAACAATAAATCCCAAGAGGAAAAAGTATTAACAGTTTTATTTTTTTCTCTCCTTTTCAAAAAAGAAAACTTTCGAAAGGGGGTATTGTGAGACCGGAAACTACCTACACAATAGACTCTTCCAGGCCTGTATTAAGTAGGCGACATAGCACTCTATAGAGAGTGATAGAGTGTGATAGAGAGTGACACAGAGAGTGATACAGAGTGACAGAGAGTGACACAGAGAGACAGTGAGAGTCTCGTACGACTACCAGCGTTGGATACTAATTTATAGTAAGCTCTGCTTACACTATCTCTGTAACCAGTTGCTAATATATCTTTCTTACATCTAATCCGTGTTCCCTGTTTTACTTCTGTGGGCCCAACTTTGGCATCCACATCAGATACATATATTAAAAATATAACCAGAAAAAATTATCTCTGTTACACTGAAGTTCAAACAGATACGCTGCAGTAGATAATAACATATAAACCTAACAATTGCACCGAGAAATTATAACCCTTCCTATTTACTTGTTTTTTTTTTCTGATATCTCCAATTCATTGCTAGAATATTGGGACGTGCCTTTTGCTTACATCTCTGTTCAATGACCGTTGGTTAGCCATTCATATTTACGTTCACATTTGAGAATGCCTACAACCAATACAGACTAAGAATTATGCTGGCCTTGTTTTTGGTCAGGACAGACCCTCTATCCTCATAATGCGCCCTAAAAAATTCACCCATAAACTTCAAAAGTGTCCGATTTATTTCCATTTTCTCCCAAACTTCGTCGCTGCTCACGTGTTTAGTTCACGGCGTTCTATTCATCCTTCTATAGAACTGAAACGCTCAGCCACAGGCTGCTCTGCCACTACTTCCACGGAAGGTACTCGAAACAAATACAGCCTCGGGACCCGCCAAGTGAAACCAGAGCATGACCACGCTATACAATTTACATTGTGGCAAACCACCCACATTCGTTCGTATTCCATCTGTGGGAAGTAAGGTGTACTTCCCCGAACTACTGATTTGTGAAGCCATCTCCCAACAGGATGTTTCCCTGATCACTGCAGTCTTAACCTGTTCGAGTTTAGGGTTAACCGTTATCTTCTATTCCTATACGCACAAATTACCACCTAACGTAAACCTTTACCTAGTGGTTGCCGGGCCTTGTAAAAGGTGAATCTTACTGTAAAAAAAAAGAAGACCTCTAACGCTTCAAGTTTGTCTCACTTCTCAGATAATTGAAATTCTGTATTTGAGTCCTATTTGACCTCAGTTGACATCTCTAATGAAACTTCTAATAATAGAAGGTTGCCATTCAAGAAACTCTCCTAGCCTTTTCATATATATATATATATATATATATATATATATATATATATATATATATGTATATACATACATACATACACATATATATATAACTATATATATACACAAATATATATATATAAATATATATATATATGTGAAAAGTGTGTGTATATAAATATAAATAAATATATATATATATATATATATATAATTATTTATATATTATATGCGCGGTACTTATTAGAAAGCGTTCAATATCAGAGATAGATTACAAACCGAAATTTCTACCTGTTACAGTCATACACAGTCATAAAAAAACAAAAAAAATACAACCAACAAATAACCAGCTTTAAATATAACAAATAAACCCCCTTTTTTCAAAAATTTAAAAATAAATATAAATAAAAATAATAATAATTTTAACCTATCACACAAACCCCACCACACGTATATACATACATGCGAGGAAATATTATACAGTGGAAAAATAGAAAAATGACATGTATACATTCACGAGACATTCACGAGAAATTTTCGCTACAGTTCCAATCTTTAAATTTCAACATACAAATGCGTATGTATAGACACAACACCACCCGTATACATACATATGTCATATCCGAAACTGCCCACATATGTTTATATATGTATGAGTCCCGACGGACGACCAAGTAAGTATATGTCTACGTACTTCATTGGGCGTATGAACATACATCGATGTTTGCGTTAGCACGATGACACCATGACGACGTTTCCCCAACTTACATAAAAACACCAATACACGCAATCTACATGAACCCAAAATTAAAAAAAAAATTAATCAGTTTGTCTTACGATCGCAAAAGCGTGGAACCCAGGGTCACAAATTCACACAAATCCAACCATATATATATATATATATATATATATATATATATATATATATATATATATATATATATATATATATATATATATATATATATATATGTGTGTGTGTGTGTAAAAGAAAGAAAAATGCATTCATTGTCTTTCTTTACTGGGTGGTATGTGAGTCAATATTTTCCTTCTTAAACTCACTTTGACATTCCTCGATGAAGGGAAGCGACATATTTATATTTTAATATGTTTCCTTAATTCAATAAACAGAATCCGCGTCATTTGAAAATGGAGATATTGCTTTTCCTTACCTTTTTCTTCCTCCTTTTATTAAACCTGAAACTGTTTGGTTCTGGAAATGTTATCATTGATTTCACAATAAATAGATGTTAATAGGAATTAGGTGATGTTCACTATAGAAAGGGTTTTTAGTGTCTGGGAAATCGGTTTCTCAACTGGAGTAGGCAGCATTATGACTTCGGTGTGCCAGTAATTATTTAAATAAAATGTACAAATGTTTAACCTTCTATGAGAAAACGCAGAGAGAAATCTTATAATTCTTCTTTCGATATTGACTAAAACAATTTGATCTTCTCTACAAAGGTATCGACCAGCAATACAGAATTTGAAATTCAAATGCATTGTTTATGAGTAAAATATTTCATATATTACCCCGAGCAGCTTCAGTCGACCAATTCAAATTTTATATATTTTTACACAAACTGACTTCAGTCTGATTTTATTTCATCCACATGAATTAATAACTCTTGCTATTCTTCTGCTTTTCCTTAGATGCAATTCTCAGTGTATAGCATCTCTCTAAAAATATTTCTCAAAAAGAATGTATTCACTGCACAAAACAGGTTATGTGAATATTCATTCTAGCCTTTGGGAATTAAGAATATAATACGAATTAATCAAATAAAACAATAAATATATCAACTAAAAAAAAAATAAACAAAATATTATTTTCTATTATATGATCCGGTTTTAATTGATAGTCATGCTGAAGCATGTATACAGCGTAAAATTCATATTTAAAATCTCAAACACTAATGTATAATGTATCGCTTCAAGTGAATTTAGAATCATTGAGAAGATATTTAAGAAGATAGTTTGTTGGATACTTCTACTCCCGCTGATCAGTTCAGTCTCCTTGACCTGGCTAAAGTCACTCGTTTCATTGACCATTCTTACTGTTTATGGTGCTCGATCTAAACTAGGCGATTCACACAACGTTCAACATTATATAACCCAATATGTTTCGATTTGCAATGAAATCAATCAACTTAACATAAAATCATTTCCTATCAAAATTTCAATCAAAACTTTTGCAATGGTTTCACATAGCCTTAGAAAAAGGTAGAGGTTAGTGAGATTTGTATGATGAATATGATACTTTCTCAATAGCTGATATGTTATTGAACATTATATAGCCCTACAAGTTGATAGATATATATAATATCACTACACGTAGTACAAAATCGGTTTGTAGTCACGCATTACCGAATTTTAATCGCCCTGAAAACTCACGCGTTACTAACTAACTAATGGCACGGCTGTCTTCAATAAAACCGGTTCACCACCAAATGGAGCAGACTGGCCTCCATAGCTAAGTATGTAGCCAGTAAGATGAAGAAAACGCATTGCCGTAGAGTTTCCTATACTGAACTCCACGGACAGAACTGATGGAATCAACAGCTATGTTTCAGCGATCATGGCCAGCTTGGAGACGTTTCGATAGGTATGGCATGCGTAGATACCCTACGCCTTCATTAATATTTTGCTGGATTTCAACTCACAGATAGTTGGAACGAATTGGTGACATGCTATGTTGTGCAGGGCTCTTGGGAATAAACACTCAGGAGACTGATGGGGAATAAATCTGGTCAGGATATTTATAATGATGTTGATGATGATAATGATGATGATAATAAAGTCAGTTTAAATCCTAAAATTCATTTGATATCGATTCAATGATTCATCAAAGTAAACCTCTTGGAATGATATTGGTTTCCAGTCGTGCTATCTCGCTTTTGCTTCCAATAGGCTACCGTTGTTTTGTCTTTAGATTCTTTTTTAATATCGACTACACATCAACTCAGCTGCTTTGAAATAATCTGAAAATCTTGATATACATTTCCTATTTGTTCCATATAACGGTTAAACGTTGAATTACGAGGAATAACTTTTTGAGTCAGTCTTTTTGCTGTAACCCCCATGTGTTTTTCGTATTGATACAAAACAATATTATTGTAGTAGACCTCTTAAACGAAGTCATATAAGCATTTTCTACCATTTGAAAGAATTCATCTAATAATCACCATGAATGTCCACGCTGCATTACTGTGTTCTCTCAACTCACAGATTGTAGATCTTGAGATTTCACCGAAAAGGTAATTGAAATTTACGGTGACAATGTAAACTAATATTTTAAAACAGTAGAAAAAATAATATAGTCTTTGATTTTATGACTTTTAGAAATCAGGTTAAAAAAATTCAGGCATTTCTCATGAGAATAAATGTCATAATTTTCATGTTGGTTTTTATATTGGTTTCATCTCGTTAGAAATCTTGTTTTCCCGCTCGTTGGAAATCCTCTTATATAGTTCCAGTCTCAGGCAAATCATCAGATTCTTCTAATTACCGGTATATTAGCATTCTACCTCTTTTTGACAAATTACTAGATAATTTAATTAATTCTGAATTGGTTTTGCAAATCCCGGGGTCTTCTTTCAAATAAGCAATATGGATTTCTCTCCTCTAGAACAACAGCTGATGTGCCAACGATCATTGCTGAAACGAACTTTAGATATTAATAATAATAATAAAATGTGAGCTGTTGATTTGGACCTCACAAAGACATTTACTAGGGTTTGAAATAGTGACATGCTACACAAATTGATAGGTTCTGGTATTTCTGGACATTTTTTCGAACCTATTCCGTCTTTCTTCTCAAATCACGAAATAAAAGCTGCTTTGACTGAATACTCCTCTAGACCTATTTTTGTATAAATGCACTTATTTCCCAGGCCTCTATCCTTGGACATATGTTGTTTCTAGTTTTAATAAATTACCTTCCTGGCGTCAGCAATCCATAACATGGAATATATGCCAGTGACACAAATATTTAGTCCTGTCTTAATGACGAGTAATGGTTAGCAAGCTTGTCTCGCTAGAACAATTACGAATGAATAGTGAGTTCTTTCCTCATTGGGTGCCCCTAACTTTCGGCCTTGTGCCACATCCAAGCTACGCTTGGAAAATCACTTGGGCACCTCGAGGTGGTGTAATGGTTAGTAAGCTTGTATCGCTAGAACAATTACGAATGAGTAGTGAGTTCGATCCTCACTGGGTGCCCCTAACTTTCGGCCTTGTGCCACATCCAAGCTACGCTTGGAAAATCACTGGACATCTCGAGGTATTGTAATGGTTAGCATGCTTGTCTCGCTAGAACAATTACGAATGTGTAGTGAGTTCGATCCTCACTGGGTGCCCCTTATTTACGGCCTTGTGTCACATCCAAGCTACGCTTGGAAAATCATTAAGGACTAATTTATTATGACATCATCTATACTCTGTGTGTCTATTCTTCTTATTATTATTATTTATATACCAGATAAACGTGTTACTTACAATTCTCTTGAGCCTATAGTCAAATCATGCTGAAAAGCCAGGTTCTCGTTTGATTAAGTTAAGCAACGTCGAAGTCGGCAATCGGGGGCTGTACAATCCGAAATGTATTTTAGTTTTAAATAACCTGTGAAAACAACTCAATCATCAGTTCTCTTCAACTCTTATGTGTCATATATCGATTTATTTTGCACAACTGATTCTTTATTTTTTCCCAAAGTGTCGGCATAATTTTCTGTGATTGTTCACTCTGTTTAATAGTTATCAACAATTATTTTTACATTCCTTAGGGTAAGTATTTATGGAGGGGAATCCAAAGATTTTTCTATCAATCTAAATTTACTTCAGTTTTATTCATTGCTTATTGGGACGGATACATTAACGGTTTTTTGCAGTATATATATATATATATATATATATATATATATATATATTTAAACTTCATGGATGTAGCACGTGATTAACTTTAATGTCAAAGCCTCACTTAATTTGTTTATTCGTATGTTATATTTGTTTTGGTTACTAGCGTGACTGATATCTTTAAGGAGTTAGATTAAGGCTCGGTAACAGAAAGCGAAAGAAAGTGAATTATTTCTCTTCTTTTATTCTTTTCACGTCTGTTTACTCGACACTCTGATCCATGCCGGAAATGACCGTTTCACCTCTCGCGAGACATAGCGATCAAGTCTGAAATACAAATACGTCATATCCGCTTCTTTTTTCTCACTTCACGTTGATCTTCTTTGATGTCACGTCTGTAGCAGGCTGAATTTAGAGCAGTCACTAGCCACACCCGGAGGTAATTTACCTAAAATTAAATGAACAACTGAAATCGCATCTTATTCTTTTTTTATATATGTGCGTCACTTGCGTTTTTTTTTCTTTCTTTTTATGTTTATTCAAAAGAACTTTCATCAACTTCTGTATAAATAATAATCGGAAATGATTTAAATTACTTTCCCTTGGAATCTTCTACGTGACAATTATTTAGATCTGACTGAATAAAGAACCGATCAATTAGTATTTAGAATCTACTTATAATCAAAATCTTCTACGAAGATAAAAAAAAGAAGATAAATTCGAATTCTTCGGTGTGTTTCAGTTCCGTAAATATAGTATTATTTTTTATAATTTTTCATAGCATTTATAAATATTAATAATGTTTACTTTTAACGTTCTTTGATGATGCACATGTGGATCTAAGAAACCTGCAGGTGTTTAGAAGTTGTATCGACTTGTGTCAATTAAGATCGAATGAGGAAAGAGTGCTTGTAAAATCTGATACTCAAAGAAAGATTGAAGGCAAGAGGGACAGAGGCAAAGAACACGCAATGTAATTGAGTTAATGGATGGTACAACAGTGTTTTAAGAGAAATAACAAAACGGAATTATAGGAAGTTGTGGAGAACCATGATCGCCTACATAAAGAAAAAGAATCTCATCTACTATGTCAATGATGTCGCAATTATGGTTAGTACTTATTCATATTATGTCGCTTGTCTGCAAACTTATCGTCAACTTTTCTACTACAACTATTGCTACACCCAATAATACTACTACTATTATTTTTGTCCTATACTTAGGCCTGTTCTAAAAAGATTGAAGCAAGAGGTTAAAGGGGAAAACAAAACACAACATACTTAGGGAACATTATTTAGACTATTGTCCTCATCTTTGTCACCGTATTTATTATAACGTTTCGGCCGTTGTACGCTCCGGCCTTCTTCAGGTGGTTGGAATATCGAACTGAACCCTTTATTTCGCTCTAGTTTCTAGTTCCACATGCCATGTTTAATGGATGTCAATTATCTCCCGTTAATTTTCCTCTGAAAGTTCTCCACTGCCTTAACCGGGTATTGAACTCACACACTTTGGGTTCTGTCACTGGATCTAACCAACCCCTTTATCCACTGTGCCATGTGTCCTTGAGTAGAGATGACATAGACACTTAGACCGATATTGAGGGAATTTGAGTTAATAGATGGAGCAACAGTCTATTAAGAGAAACGAAAAGACGAAATTTATTAAGACAAATGAGAAGCTGAGGAGAACCATGATCACCTCCATGCCGGGGAAAAAATCCATATAAAGAAGAAGAATATACTTTAATATGTCAATGATTTCGCAATAAATGCCAATATTCCTAGGATTTATGTAGCCTGTCTGCAAACTTATCACCGACATTACTACTACTACTACTACTACTACTACAACTAATAATAATAATACAATTGTTTTTATACTATAATTACGCGTGTTCTAAAAAGCCTGCAGTACACAACGGCTTTCTAAAATCAAGGATTAATTTCAGCGAGATAAACTTCTGGATCTTTTTGGAGACTACACTTATTCGAATCTTCTGGAAAGGAACTACATAAATCATATCACTTGAGAAATTTCTACGAAACACAGAGCTGAAATGGATACCACATGTAACCCGAAGAGAAGACAATGACATAATCATTATGTTGACATTTCAGCCGACTTCAAATAGAATGTTAGGTATGAAGGTAACCATATTAATAATGGAAAGAGCGATAACAGTTCCAGGGCTTGAGAAAACTACCTACCTGAAAAATTGTTTTAAGATAAAGATTTTATAAATTTCAACCGGCAACAGTTTGATTTGCCCGGTCAGTTAAAGCATGTTAATGAATATTTGGTTATAAGGAAATGGCTAATAATACCATTACAATTAGTTAGTTATATAACATGTACGTTGAATACCGCTAATAGCTCATAAATTATGGACTATTCTTTTCTTATTGTGAGAAAAACGAAATCTCTGTTAGAGATGCTCTTTGTTCAGTGAATAAGAAAATAGTGCTTAAAAGACTTGACATTAAGAGGACATATTGAAAGCAAAGGAAACATAACGGATAATCTACCTTGTAATCTTGTATAAATGCATGGCGGAGTGAGTTTAAGAGAGATAACAAACATATCAAATCTATTAAAAGCTATTTAATTACAGCTACAAAAGATCATAAATTATGTAAGGCCTTGATCACAAAAACTCCAGACGGACACGGACTATACAGGAAGGTGAATTTAATTATTTGACGTCTAATTATGATCGGAATGTTATTCTCTCTGCCATTATTTTTTCTTATAAGCATTATATGTTGGCACCAAAAGTCAGACCAAATCTTAGCTACCATATAAAGCAAAGCCTCCTACTACCAAACCGCGGATCATTTGGTACTGGACAGCACAGAAAGAATAACAACTATTTTTTTTTTCATTTTTTATTTTATTGAAGATCACAGTCTTGTTTATTGTGTTAAATTCTTATACGCGTCACTGACACCCGACAACACACTGGTTGCTGGAAAAAATGTTTTGCATGATACCCGGTCTTTGGCGCCAAAAGTTTGGTGACCGCTCATCTCCAGGACATTTGACACAGTAATGAAATAGTGATTATCGTAGTTACAATTTAGCTTTCCTTCTGGAATTATTCTAATTTTATTCAAAAAGTATTCTTTAGTTTAAACTGAACTTTCTTGAAAAATTGCTTTGAAAATTTCATAAGTTTTAACTTTTAGCAGTGTGAAATCTGCTTTTGTTTTATTGATTTGGATTTCTATTATATTACACCTTGTCTTTTTCGCGTCTTTGCATCTTTATCTTCAAATCTAATGATTCGACTTACCTTCTTTTTCGTACGTGCGCTTGCACAATTAAAATTACTGCCAAATATAACACAGATGTACAAGCGAATTGTATTAATCTGTCACTTCTTCTGACAATGGATAAAAGTAGGAGAAGCTGGTTTCTCAGATCTCGGTTCACAACCAGACCAAACGAAGGAAACATCTTAATTCAAATCCGGTTCCTTGACGAGTTAGTTCGCCCCGTAAAACATAGCTGTTATGAAAATCACAGTAGTAAATAACTTATTTTGGAGGCTATAGTCCTATAACAAGAGGATTTGTATAGGAGATTAAGATTTCTCTCTCTCTAGATTTCTAAATGACTTCAGAAAGAAGAATTCTGAAATTAAGTCTGGATAGTGAAAAATCTTGACAACGAATAAAGCAAATAATAAAATCATTTCTTCTTGATTTTAGCAAAATTTCAAGAATTTCTTTCATCGAAACCTATAATTTACAATGAATTATTTTTCCTATTTGAAACTGGTTGCTACGAAATAAAAGCTTATCCATATCTATCTATCTATCTATCTATCTATCTATCTATCTATCTATCTATCTATCTCATTCTAGTTCTATCTATACCATCGCTTCCTATACAAGTTTGTTTGTATGTATGTATGTATGTATGTATGTATCTACCTATCTATCAATAATTCATAAGTAATAACGACTTTCTTTTGTAGAAACTTCTGCTTATATTGAGCTAAAAGAGATTTGCATGAAAGAAGCCCATGTGATCAAAAATGACTTTAAATATATAAATAATGCTGCAATTAAATAATACATTTCTTTACTTGTTATGGGTATTATTGATTATTACTTTAACAGAAACAGATAAAATATCTATATAAGAAATGCGCAATAACTACTTATCTATCTCGGAATAAATAAGTGATCTCAAATTACCTGAAGTATAAAAAAATATATATATTTTCCTAAATTAAATGGAATTCGTTACAAAGTTTGTAAAATGTCCAGGAAATGTGAGCAAACACTAGGAGGCTTGCATTAAAGAAGATGATACCAGGAGGCTACAGTTTGAGAGAGAGAGAGTGAGAGAGAGAGAGAAAAGCCAACAATAGCTCAGAGCTGAGCCGTACTCGACCGGTTTCTTCATTCACTAAAGTCTTATTGATGTAGTTCCTTTTGAAATGTCATCTTGATGCGTGTCAGTGGGACAACGTCTTGGTGATTGGGAATCATGGTGCTGACCGCTAAATGAAGCGAAGACTGCCATGCCATTCGAATGAAAGTAGCTCACATATGGCCTTTCGTATATGCGTTGAAGACAGGAAAACGAAGCACATAGCATGAAATACGCAATTATATTATGTACACAAAATACACATATGAAGAGAGAATAAAAAGTATGTTGACATTTTCAATTAGTAGACACTCAATTCTATTATCCATTTCTCCGTCGCTATTTCTTCCGTTGTAATGTCTTTTTCAATTTCTATCATTCTATTTGAGGGTAGTAAAAGTTCTCAGTTTGATCTACTTCTAAAAAAAAAACAAAGTTTCCATGACGAAACAGAAGTATATCTATCTATCTATCTATCTATCTATCTATATATATATATATATATATATATATATATATATATATATATATATATATATATATCTAAGTAAATAATAATGGATAAGAGAGATAGAAAAAGATATAAGAAATGAGGTATAAATTTGCATGAGATGAAATGCCTTAAACATCCTTCTAACTGAAAAGGTATATCATCTTAGAATTGGATACATATATATATATATATATATATATATATATATATATATATATATATATATATATATAATATATATATATATATATATATATAAATATATATATATATATATATATATATATATATATATATAAAAATATATATATATAGGAGTGTATATACTCTTATATATATAAGAGTGTATACGCGCGGGTGAGTTTTGTATATATATATATATATATATATATATATATATATATATATATATATATATATATATATATATATATATATATTCACAGAGTTGCTCACGTGACGACAACGTGACCATGTTTAAACGGAACTCTGATCTTATAAAACTTTCAGTTATCTGTTTGGATAAGTCATCGTCTTTGTCATGTTGAATTTGCTAATGTTAATTATATTTTACGAATATGTCCTGGAGATGGTTTATTATATTCACATTAAAACGGCATAATTGCATATATGGATTTTTGTTTGTTTTTTCCGTATATTTTTCTTCATATATATATATATATATATATTATATATATATATATATATATATATATATATATATATATATATACATACACATACATACATACATACATACATACATACGCACCACACGCGCGTGAAGTCATCGGGATGCTAATTGTCAATATGACATCACGTACTACAATAGCCTGCGAAATCACACATTTCCAAAGCCAGCATCTAGAAAGTCAAACGGAAGCAGGGACAAATTGAAAAAATCTTGCAGGTCTTAAATCCATTTGAGCTATCAGAAGCGATGTTATTTAAAATGTTCGAAAAATTAAGAAATTTTGAGCTTTGCATATGGTCATACTAGTTCAAGAGTTCTCTCCCACCATATATATATATATATATATATATATATATATATATATATATATATATATATATATATATATATATATATATTGAATGTTTTGACAAACCTTAACCAAATATTAATAAATGTAAGTTAATAAATAAATAAACTTACTACAATATGTAAGTGCAATATAAGTGAAATATAAATTAGTCATGTTTATTAGAAAACCCAGGTTGTGTGTGTGTTTGTGTGTAAATTTCTATATTGGATCGGATTTCCTACATTTTTTAACCGATTTCAACAAAACTTCACAGGACTAAGTAAAATTACCTTGCGGTGGAATTGCCAGGAATTGGAAAAACACAATTGTTTTTGTACTAAATCATTTTGAAAACACGATTAAGAGGCATCGCGAGAATGAAAGGGAGACATATATATCGAGTTATACTTATTATAAAACCCAGGTTTTGTTCGTCTGTTCGTTTATATATGGGATCGGATTTCCTACATTTTTCAACCGAATTCAACAAAACTTCACTTTTTTTTAGTAGGTAGTGTTTCTTATTGTTTTGTACCCTTTTTTCTTTATTTTTACATTCAGAATGCTTTAAAAATTCCATTTACAAGCCAATTGTCTATAATAAAATTCTATTCATAACGATTGAAAACAATGTTTTTGTTTGAGTTTGGGTTTGACCAATTCGTAAAAAAAAAAAAAATAAGTAAGACATGCCTGTCCGTCAACCTTAAACCTTTGTCAATTTTATTTTTCAGTTTCTTACTGTTACATCCCCGGGCAACGCCGGGCTCTACTACTAGTTACTAAATATAAATAAAATAAACTATTTAATATACGTAAATATAAATTAATTATTAAATATAAAAATAAATATGTAAATAAATTTAAAAAATACACTTAACTATGAAAAATGTATAATTTAATTGTTAAATATGAGTTTTAAATAGTAAATCTAAAGTGAATTAAAAACAAAATTATAATTTAAATAAAATATTAAAATAAAAAAATATAAAAATAAAAACTTAGAAATACAAAATAATTAATGGAATATTAGATATATTAAGAGATGTAATAAAAATAAATAATAATAATAATAACAAGAAATAGATTTAATAATTGTTGTAATATACTGTTTTTCACTTTTATAGTTGGTAATATTGCTATTATTAGACTCTTAAGGAATTTTCTCCGTGAAGAATCAAATTTTTTTTTAAAATAAGGGTGGCATTACATCGATACTAAAACAATCTAACATGTGTCTCTGAGATATGAAAAATAATAAGACTAAAAAATGATAAAATGCTAGGTTGATAACCGTTTACTGTTATTGATTTTTTTTTCTTTTTCAATTTGATTCTGGTTCATATTTGATATCAAAACACACAAACACAAACAAACAATATACATATTAATATATTTTGTTTAAACGTTATTTTTTAAGAATATTCATATGCGAGTAGAAGTTGTGTCTTTTAAACATTATTTTTATCAAATTACATCTACAGGACTGAATATTCAAGAAATATTTTCCGATGACGTAGCATCTACTCGAATATGACTATTAACTAAAAATAACGTTCAAAGAAAATAAATTAAAAATAAAAAAAATGTCAGATTTAATCCATTACCTAAATATATATTGTCTTTGTTTACGTTAGGATACGAAACAGAGCAGATATGTATATTTCGAGAACCGATATAATGAATGTTAAATTGCACCATGAAAGGTTCATTTTGGCCAATGATGTCGAATACAATGGCGGTTCCTCATAGGAGATGCACGTTCGAAACAGGCCTCAGTCAGTATAGTTTTTTTTTTATTTTTTGTTTTTTTTGACAAGATTTCTCAAGTATTCATGCCGGTATATGCAGTTGGATGAAAAAATACTGTTTAATTAGAAAAAAAAAACAGAGATTCTACACGAATATGACAACCCATTAAAAATAATATTTAAACAAAATAAATGAAAAATAAAACATGTCAGATTTAATGAATTTCATATATATATATATATATATATATATATATATATATATATATATATATATATATACAGTCCACCGTCTGTTTATACCGCAACAATGTTGAGCAGACCTTAGTTGCAGTTTCTAGGAGACAGTGTCTTCTCTATCGTGATCAACAATCTGAATATGGCCAGCACACTCAAACCCTCGGTCATGATGACTTGTGACTTTGGGCTAGCACAACTATGGACGGCCCCATAGATAGATAGATAGATAGATAGATAGATAGATAGATAGATAGATAGATAGATAGATAGATAGATGTATACAGGGGGAGAGAGTGGGTGGGTTTGTGTGACTCAGTGAGTGAGGGAAGGAAGGTATGAATGAGTGATGAGGCGTGAAGAATTTGCCAGAATGTTCGTTTTCCGACTATGAAACCTCCTTTAGAATCTGACTATGGACTCTTTGTTATGTACGTATGTATCGTCTTGATGTTAACTGTCCTTGAGAGAGATTTCAAGTTGCGGCATAGAGCCTGAAAAGGGTGCCACAGGTTGATTCAAAACTTATTAGTGGATGGGCTGTCACATAATTATCGTTAGAGATGTGAACGTAATAGTCTTTTCAAATTCGATTACGGTAAATTATTCGCTCTTTGTCAAATCACATGACAAAAGTCTGCTCGACGCAGTCGTTCTGCGCATGTCGAACAAACACAAATCACACTGTGCAGGTTTTGAAACATCGGTGTGCTGGCAAATGCGTAAATGGCAATTATATGAATATGTACAGATAGATGCATTTGTATACTGTTTAGAAGATGCAAAGTTTTGTAATCTCCACCACCACATCATCACTCATTTTGATCAAGAGCCCCAATAACACAGTAATGCAGGCGCATATATCGATGGTAGAAGCAGAGAAATATGTTCATCCATTGTTATTTACTTATAGATAGATAGATAGATAGATAGATAGATAGATAGATAGATAGATAGATAGCATGAATTAGTAATTTCCTGAAACAGATAGATAGCATCCATTATTAATTTTCTGAAATACATACATACATATATATATATATATATATATATATATATATATATATATATATATATATATATATATATATATATTGGCCGGACAAAGAGATACTTAGTTAATATACATGCCGGAAAGCTACCAACTCAGTTCAAATTACTGTCTATAATTTGACATTTTTTTACGAAGGCTTCTTATTAAATTTCGCTTTCAAATCTACCTGTAATAAAGAATAAAAATAGAATAAATAATGTTAATTCATAATTTTTCATGCGCATCAAATAAGAAGCGAAAATAAAATTTACTTTGAAATACGCAACAAATCAGAAATAGTTTCTTTTTAAGTTTTCTTCGCGGTGTAAAAATATTCTAAACAAGCGCTTTGCAAAATAATTGAATCGATGTTTGAATTTAGATTTTAACCTCGGCTTGAAGCCAACTTTTTGCGTCAGTGGATTAATAACGCCGTTTGGTTGATCATTGCAATTTTTGTCGTAATTATTTCTTTTTTCAGTAATTCGGATGATGCAAAGAGATTCAAACTGTAGCATTTGAGATTAATTACACTCGACTGCATCATGTTTTGCAAATTCCGTCTGAAATTATCTATATTAAATTGGCAAATATTTTATGCAGCTTAAATATATCTTCACTTTGTTTTTCTGTATAGAACACTGTTCTTATTTGTTTTTTTGTTTTTGTTTTTTGTGATTTACGTTAGCCTGGTTTTACACATATTTGAATCTGTTTCTCTATACAGTGTGATGCAGAAGTAGGTATACAGTAATTAAAAAAACGAACTCACAAAGCGTATTGTAATGATTATACTAACATCAATCGTATATCAAGTCAGTGTATACCTGCATTTGCAACCCGCTGTATTCAAAACCATGATGAGTTTATCGTAGAAAATTTTTGCATCCTGCATTATCATGTATACCGATCATCATCATCATCATCATCATCATCATCATCATCATCATCATCATCGGCTGTCCCTTGACTGCTTCAATCGTCGATGTTGGGTGACCTAAGGGCAGAAAAAACAGACAGACTCCTCCTGGATGATCTTTTGGCGTGGACTCTCACGAGTCCCGGTATTGTCATGTCCGTCTGCTTGGTGATGTGCTCTGACAAGCGTTTGCGTTGCTATCACCGTGTGTCCGCCTTCAACATAGCCCTGCATGACGGACTTGCACAGGCAGTTATATCTTGTGACGTGTCCAAACCATAACCTCTTCCGACGCCTAATACCCGCAAGGAAAGATTCCTGTCGGTCCGCGAGTATTTTCACCTGTTTCCGTACAGTCATTTCTTTTGCATTCCCTGTAGTAGATGCGTAGGAGATTTCTCAAGATTACGTCAATTGCTGTCACAAACAAACTCTGCCAAACAAACGCACAGAACAGTATCAAGAAATCAAAAGAAAATGGTTGAATCCGTCACCACACATGGCAGTAATTGACGTAAGTTTCAGTTAACAGTATGAACATAGATTTCTCTAAATTCTTCCAGTTGCTAAAGATATTTTGTTTTGTTATTATTATTTACTTTGTCTAATAAATTCATTTCATTTTGCCTTGAAACGCGTCGGTAACGATTACAATTTTCCTATTATCTTTTACATTTATAAATATTGTCTTTTTTTACAGGTTAACTCTGATAAATTTTCATATATATATATATATATATATATATATATATATATATATATATATATATATATATATGGGGGTGTGGTCGTGGGGGTGGTTTTGTTTGTTTTTGTCATAATGATAATATTGGTTTTTTCCTCATGAGGAAACTTTGTGTATTCATCGACTTAGTAGACAATATTATTGTCGGGTAAAATTAATAAGATATTTCTCATGGATTTTTTCAGAAAATAGGGTTTTTAAATCTGATATGTCCCGGAAAGGGATATAATTGTCCGAAGTAGCAAAGTGGTTGTTGACTACTGTAACCGAGTAGGACAATACAGCTAGTAACCGTAATGGACTGGTTCTCGTCGTAGTGGTAGGCAATAGGTGTAGGCAATAGGCGTAGGCAATAGGCGAAGAAAATAGACGTAGTCTTTGTAACTACACATCAGTCTGTATTTATGGCTGACACCAGTCAATCATATTACTATGAGGGGGAACCCAGGTGTATGCATATTCATTACATCAAAATCCAATGTGTCTTTTTTTCCAGGATTGATGGACATTTCCTCCGTAGACTTTGGTTCGAATTCATGTGGAATGTCAAAATCTTAATTATGCCATTATCGTATCTTTGAGACAAAGGTGATACCCATTTTAGCGGTTGCAGCTCTTGAACACCCTCATGCGATGTTGTACTGTCATTTGGTACAGACGTTAATTTTTGATTCCGTAGCGCTGACTTTACTCGCTCAAAGTCATTTTTAACAATTGATCATAGAAAGTGTCTATATAGAGTTTAAATTTTAGATATTTTTCTATATGTATATATATATATATATATATGTGTGTCTGTGTAATGTTGCACAATATTCTATCATATTTGCCCTAAATGCCCGAGTTAGATGTTCTCAATCTTGATCCCCGCAAGGAACCTCTACTCAATGATCCTCGCCATGACAGGCTGAACATGTAGGTAATGAATATTGTGCAATGGAGACCGTAACGCGTATTATAATTTGTTTCTCTTCGTGGAAAATGTCTCTTGCTTCTGTTGTTGAAAGTATTTGTCCGTATGCAGCAGGTAAAAAATGTTCATCGCTAGTGAATATGGATTGACAATGATAGAACCGCCACGGAAAAATAATCGCATTCTGTAGTTGAAAACATGGTATTTACAATGTTGTTATTGTGCTACACGTATATAATTTAGTTACCGTGGAAATAATTGGGGTGCCTTAGTATCGAAGTTCAGAGCGTACACACACTCTCTCTCTTCCCCCCCTGTATATATATATATATATATATATATATATATATATATATATATATATATATATATATATATATATATATATATATATATTAGGTTGGTGCAAAAATAATGACGTAATAATGTCGTTTTTTGACGTAAAAAATACGTCAAAAACGACATTATTACGTCATTATTTTTGCACCAACCTAATATATATATATATATATATATATATATATATATATATATAGAGAGAGAGAGAGAGAGAGAGAGACAGACAGACAGACAGACAGACAGACAGACAGACAGACAGAGACAGACAGAAAGACAAATTACGCATTGCTGTCCTTTCTTTCCTGGCAAAAAATTAAATTCTTGCACTTTGCAATTATTACACTCTCTTATTGCACATAGGTTTCTTTCAACTAATTGCATTTGCTTAGTTTAACCTCTGTTCAACGAAATAAAATTTCACAGACACAACTCATGTAACTGAAAGTTATGGCCGTCAGTGAATTATTATTATTATTATTATTATTATTATTATTATTATTATTATTATTATTATTATTTCCTTTGATTTCTATTGTATACAAATTTTCTTCCGGGACCCAAACAGAGACCTAAGATCAGAAATAACCTCATAGCCTTTTCCACTGATCATTTGTGTAAAAAAATAACATCACTCTCAGTTTACATATATAAAGGACTTCGTAGTATGTGAGCTTTACTTGTGTGTACAATCAGTTGCATTTCTTTAAGGATGGACTACCACGAATCACTTCAATGAGTAAGAACCTTTTATTATAATTATTATTATTGCTGCTGCTGTTGTTATTGTTATTGTTGTTGTTGTTGTGTGTGGTATCATCTTTGCAGTGCTGTTCTGGGTATGACGATAAACTACATCCAACAACAAGGCCGCTGATTAGGAAGTTTTGAGGAGCGTGGAACTACCTCTTGCTTGTATTCCCAGTTCCATCCTGACCCAGGATGCTAGCACCTGTTAGGGTTCCAGTTATGGCGAAAAAAGGTAACCCCTAAACTGGGGTCAAATCACTATGAAAGTGTAAAAATAGGTTTTAATAGCAGCAATAGATTTTTGAAAAAATAGCAGCAATACATTTTTTAAGGAAACACAATTAGTAGCAAAATATTTTTGGAAAAAAATACCAGTGTAAATTTTGTAGGCATTAAATAATCCATTGAGGTTGATATGCTGTAAAACAAACCAAACCAAACTAAACATCATTCCAGAGAGTGATTTTAGTTGTCTAATTACAAAGTCTCATCCGGTGTCTCTGTGTAAAATGACACTAGGAGAGTTATTTTTGCACCTTTCGGAGGTTTTGTTTAGATAGACAGTTTTTTATGAAAGATGCGATCAGTTCCGCACAAGCAAAATTTTATAGATCTGTGATGCTGATGTGTCCTGGAAATTTACTCACAGGATTTTCAGTACCTTTCATTATCATACGCAATGCACCACATTGATACTTGCAGTTTAAAATTGAACTTATTGAAATTATTTTCTTTTAGAATGAATTACTGTGGGCATATCAGATCAATTATTTGTTAGAATTGTTTTTTTGGAATTTTTTTAATGACTAGGTTGAGTATATTCCCCTGTCTGTGTATATTAAGCAATTCCAGATGATAGTCACTTCAACGCCATTTTGATATCATTCAAATGGACTAAATTACCGTAGTTCGAACAGACATGTAAATGAATATATCGTCCTAGTTTGTCGTGTCTGATAATGCAATTTTTCTCAGCAATGACTAAACACACTATCACTTTGTGATTAACATTTTCATCAGTTTTATGCCAAAAAGAACAGGCGTGATTTTAGCCATCCTTTTTGATTTTAGCCCTGTACGCCATTATTTGGAAGACATTGGCTATCATAAAAATGGCCTCTGCACCCCCACTTAAGTCCACTGCTTTTAAATCATGGATGGATTTGGCGAACATCAATGACTTGTTTATCTATACTTTGGGCTTCTTTCCATATAAGGGTTTAGATCTCCAATTTTGAACAAGTGTCTTCATATAAACAGGTTTCACGAGTCAATGATTATTATTATTATTATTATTATTATTATTATTATTATTATTATTATTATGATTAGTTGTATCATTACTTTTTAATGCTAGTTCAGTGGTGAGTCAAAGTGTTGTCGGTTGGATCCTTTCTACGATTTTCTACTAATTCTTATGTTGTGCATGTAGTCTTCTTTCTTTTGTGATGTTTGAATGCTGTCGCTTTAATATCCTCAGTTATATTTTGAACATTGTTGACTTTTGTTGTATTTTACCGTCGTTAATTGTCATTTATTTCCTACTGATATGATTTCTTCCAAGTATATAACATTTCATTTTATTCAATGACTAAATGATTTTCTTTATTTATTTTGACAAGCATCGTCGTGAAAAATGCATGCCTGTCAAAATAAATGCAACATTTGAAAATTCCTAAATTGATTAGTTTCGCTTTTCTGCCAACCTCTTAGAATGATACGCTGGACTCTCTTTTGGCATTTCAGAAGATAAGGAGTCCATTTTATTTTTCATTTTTTCTACCCGAAACTTATGTCGTATGCTATTTTCAACTGTCTTTCAGGCGTCGTTTTATGTTAACATTATTAATGGGATAGAATACAGGGTGACGAGTGTTCAAGCCTACTTATTGAGGATTATAAATATACATATACAATGTCAGATAGAAACTCTGTGCAATGATCCATCGACTATGAGATATTACTTGTATTAGAAACACAGCTACGAAAGCATACTAAAGTTCTCGGCTAGTTTCAGAACATTTCGGTTTATTTTCTGCTTGATATACAGTATCATTTGTGATCATTTAAAAAATATTGTTTCTTTTTTTACAACTTTATATTCTCTCAACTGATGGATATTTTTAATGTATTATTGAAATGTTCTTCTCTTCGATTAAACACGTCCCTGAAATATATATCAGTGTTCCACGTGAAGTTTTGTTTTTAGTCTAGTTTTCTGATTTTTCTATATCAGATTTATCTTACGAATTTTTAACATCATTTTGCAGATGTTTTATCCATTCTACAACATGTCTTTTCCCTGAAAAAAAAAAAAAAAAAACTCTCAGCACTATCGCTATCCTATCGCTATTTCCCTAGCAACTGTACAAATAAGCCTGATTATCTAGCCCCTCCATTTAAGACATTTACTGCTAGGATACGACATAATAACTCTACAGACTTCAATCAACCGCATTTTCACATTGTTCCAAATGTAAGACGCCGCTCTACACGGAAAGTTATATTTTTCACAAAAATGGTCAATTTCTTTAAAATAATCCCGTGTAACTGCTTCCCTGAAACTGGAAAATTAGCGATTCTTACGGTATTGTTTTCCATCCATATGACAAACCATATAAATTATTATATTTTATAAGTGGAATACTGTTAGCTGTGTAGTGAACATAGATGATGACTGCAAGTTATGTTTAATTATAGTTTATCTGAGGTCTGCATCGTCGCCATCTTCTGTTTTTATATAGCCTAGCTGTGATATTATATCCGATAACCCTGCAGCTTCTGAGGTTCACAACTGACAAATACTGATCTTTGTATCCATTAATATGATAAAATAATTAAATATATGATAATCATTTTCATATTCCACAATTAAAAATGTTTCCTATTTATAACTATGTTCATTATTTAGATGCGGGTTATTATCCTCATGTTTATTGTTGCTATCACAACGAATCGGCCGTTGTACTCTCCAGCCTTCTTCTACTGTAAGCCGATCCTGGTAGCCTTCAGGGAAAATTCGAAAATTTATTTAACCTACAGTGTAAAAATTGCTATTTCTTTACGGAGATCTTGCCTGTTTCTTATTTTAGCACTGCGCTTTATTAAATCCTGTCTTAATCCAATGGCTTAAAGTGCCGACTTTTGAATTTGGTGATGCATTAATTGGGAGTTCAGTCCTTTACTTTGTGTGTACTCAGTAGGAATGTCACGAACAGTAACTGATCAGTACTAAAATAAGAACTAGACGACATATCCTTACACATGCGCAGAACACTCTAAATCTAATATCTGTGAAAGATGAATAGATTGAGATTGCACTATTCAAATACATTCCTTACCTACTTGTGTAATTTTTTTCTACCACCGCCAGTTACTTTTTTCATCCTTTATGCAAAATGGTACATTTTTAATGTACTCTTTTTTTTTTTACTATATGTCTTTTTAACTAATATTCCCCCGATAAATGGCTAAAGATCTGCTCAAAACAGAGAGTTACTGAAAAAGATTGATGCGTGAGCGGTAACAGAGGTAAAAGGCTCAGTTTAGAAGGGTTGAATGGGAATGAATTTGGTTAAATCTCGATCTCAGTATATTAAGATCGGAGCGGCCGAGAAAGCACCTGCTTAGGAGTTACTCCGACAAAATAGCGCATCGTAGGAAGCTGATTGATTGGAACGTACTTCTTACTGAAGGAATACGATTGAAACGTAATTCTTACTGATGGAATACGAAATAATACCTCAGTCTGGATTTTAATGTGTGAGAATGTAGTTCTTCAGATCATTTTCAAGAGTTGTGTTACGCTTACAAATATTAATCAGTGGAAAGCACTCTGAAGGGTGGAAAATAATTCATCATTCACAAGGAAGTGGGGACGCTGTTTGACTCTCTCAAATCCGGAAAGTAAAGACTGATCTCGCTCTTGTAAAGGTAGAGCATAGCGGGATGAAACTGGTACTGGCTATGTTTTTACATATTTTCTATAAAGTGATGTTCTATTTCACCTTTTAAGTGTCCATTGTCTAATCATGGTCAACAAATAACTGTCGACATTCATTTTTCATAATTATACATTAGTTCTTTTATTCATTTTTTGTTGCTTTATTTTCAATTACTTTGATTAGTCTCTGTTCAGTTCTGCCGCAGTGAGCTTTCCTCGTGATTATTTACATTATTCGGACTATTGTCTTTATTTTTGTCGCCATACTTATTACACCGTTTCGGCCGTTGTACGCTCCGGCCTTCTTCAGGTGGTTGGAATGACAAACTGAACCCTTTATTTCGCTCATTGCGGTAGACTGTTCTAGTTCCACGTGTAATGTCTAATGGATATCAGTTATCAATTATCTCCTGTTAATTTCCCTCTGAAAGTTCTCGATTATGTAGACTATTTGAATTATTCGGACAATTGACCTCATCTTGTCGCCTTATATATAACAATGTTTCAGCCGTTGAACGTCCCGGCCTTCTTCAGGTCGTTGGAATGTCGAACAGAACCCTTTATTTCGTTCACTGGGGTAGACTGTTCTAGTTCTACGTGCAATGTCTAATAGATGCCAGTTATCAGTTATCTCTTGTTAATTACCCTCTCGAAGTTCTCCACCGCCTTAACCAGGTATTGAACTCACACGCTTTGATCCTGTAACTGGATCTAACTAACGCCTTTTATCCCCTGTGTCATGTGTCCTTGGAGACATCTGTGTATGAATTTGTGACATCCATTAGACATGGCGAGTGTCAGTCTACCACAGTGAGCAAAATAAAAGGTTCAGTTCGACATTACAACCACCTGAAGAAGGCCGGAGCGTACAACGGCCGAAGCTTTGTGATAAATATAGCAACAAAGATAAGGGCAATAGTCCGAAATATGTAAATAGTTTATAGATTATTTATATGTATTTGTATACAATCACTCGCTCGTGCATCTACCTATATTTATCTATTCCTCATATATATATATATATATATATATATATATATATATATATATATATATATATATATATATATATATAAACTGTAATGAATGCCCATTCACAGAACTTTAGGGTAATATAATAGACATTGCTACCCATAATGAACATTGCTCAGATAGTAGAGCCGAGACGCAACACACTTGGCACAAATATAGGGCTCGGAATTGACCCACGTATAAATTGACCTTTTATCGCCCTCTACCCTGTGATGAGGTTGATAAATACCACTTGGCCTGAACCTTCTGTTCAAGGGTTAAACTATTTGTCGCCACTTGCTATTTATGTCACTGTCTAATTTTATATTAATGTACATTTAAACACATGTACTGAATTCATCTACTTGTTTTAAGCACCACGTCGTAAGCAACCGTAAAATGTGATAGTCTGAAGGAATTGATTTAGGAGAATATGATGGATGTGGCAGGATTTCCTCACCGAGCTCTTTAATGGGATATTTCGTCTTGTTAATGATTTGAGGGCGTGCAATATCATGTTGAATAATCTCACTGTGTTGCCGAGTATGCTTTTCATGCACCTTTGAGCCTGTTAAACATACAATATAGCACAAGCATTTCCTAGTAAATAAGTCGGTGACAGTCCAACCAAACGCAGATATTTGCATGTGTAGATCAAGCTCTAGCTTGGTTCTGAGTGTTGCATGCTTCTTGGAACTAACCCCACCTTTTCTCTGCTTCACATTCACGTAAAGATACCATTTTTCGTCCAAGTGATAATACGATAATGGATTCTTTTCTTTGTACGCACGGGTCGCCTGAAGGCAAGTGAATAGATTGGTGGTGATGGAGGAGACTAGAAGTTTGTTTCTCTCGGTCAATGCGTGTTGCACGCATATGCCATATTTCTCGGTTTCACCCAATAAGGGAAAATGACGAGAGACATTAAAATAAGAGGTAAATTGTCTAGCACCACCAGAATACAAAAAGTCCGTGAGTTCGTACTTCATCTTTGAATGGGAAAACAATTTCAGTGTCATTCTGTCGTTAATAAACGCGTCCTTACAACGCTCAAATGTCTAGACCATGTTTGGTCGTTTTTGACCATGATGAAAATTGAAAAGAAGATTACAAACATGGTCATTGTGGAATTTTTACTAAAGTCAACAATATTTTCAAAGGATGCCCAGAGTTACAAAGAAACAAAGAATGTTACAAAACATTATTCTTCCAGAATATATATATATATATATATATATATATATATATATATATATATATATATATATATATATATATATATGACGAGATAGAAAGATAGATAAATAGTTTAAAACAAGGCCTTATTTTGACTAGGCACTAAATGAAAATATGTGAGTAACATGCTTGCCGTCATCGAGAAGACGATATTGCTGTTGGCGATGAGGGATTTTGCTTCCCCTCGGAAATTCCAAGATGTTACATTAATGTTTGTTGCTGAATGTATATATATATATATATATATATATATATATATATATATATATATATATATATATATATATATATATATATATATTTATTTATTTATTTCTAAAGAATTAAATGATTTGTTTTCACTTAGATATTTTTATTTTTTATTCGTCCATACATTAAGTTTAGTGAAAATCCCTTTTTGGAAATAAACGTCCAAACGATAATAGATATAATAAACACTGCTTAAAACAGAAGTATTTTTTCAAATACTGGCATAATATTTGAAGTATTATACATATATATTAACAAGGAGATGGGAACAGGAAAACAAAGAAAAAACAAATTAAATAATATAAACGAAAACGTAGCATAAAAAAATGAATGAAATTTCTGAGCGTCCCCTTGGACATGTGTTGTCGAGTCAATGTAAACCTCACTTTAGTCCCCCTAAGCAACAATGGAAAAAAACAACGTCACCTGACAAGGCTTTACTATTTGTCATATTTTTTTCTAAAATTTTTCTTCATATATAAATATTTATATATAATTTCCCCATATATATATATATATATATATATATATATATATATATATATATATATATATATATATATATATATATATATATATATATATATATATATGTAACGCGGTGTAATATATCCATGTGTGTCGGCATATTGGGTACTATGAAACTTAGAGACCGAGGTCTTCTTTCAAAGGTAATAATTTCGAGAAGCAGGAACCACAAAGGATGCTATCCCTTAAAAATAATGCGGAACACAATCTATATTCTACATATAATCTGATAGTTGCTTGAGGTTGTTGGAACAATTTATATTTTGTAATTTTTATATTGGTTAGGGACAATAACTTAGCCTTTTAATTCAATGTCTAAGTCAAAATTTAGTCATTTGTGGGAAATATATGTATAATCACATATGTGTCATCTTGTTTCACTAAATTTCGCCATCTTTGAGGCAAATTTAGAATTCCATCTTCTCTGAAATCGGCATCTTTGAGTGTGGTGAAGGGGTCGAGGTGTTTCTTACAATTTTTGAAATAATTTATGTGCTTCATTTGAAGCGAATTTACTAGTGATCAATGTGAGTAGTAAACTGAAAGTTCTGTTGAGTACTCTGTGTTTTGTGTATATCCCATCCGATCTGCATCCTTTTCTGCTAGGGTCGCAAAAAAGAGGCAAATTGTATTTCTATCCTGAAAAACGATGAAACTCTTCTAATTTGACACTTCCATACGCTGTTCATCGATTTATGAAAAGTCCCTTCTCCTAATTCAATATCTGAATTTGTGAAAGGAATGACATTTTTCTAAAATCATTTCACCCTCAAGAAAGGAAATGTAGCCACTAAGAAGCGATTGAATGTTAACGAATATGAGAAAGGCAACATTATTAAGGATCGAGAACAATAAAACAACGACAATCAAGAGGACAGAACATAACGATTGACATTGTATTTATATGTTGAAGATCAAAGTTGTCGAGGAAGCAAGAAACCAGAAAGCGAGTTCAACAAGTGCTATAGAAGAAATTGCTTGCAGAGAACATACTGCTTCATCTGCAAAATGATACGAACTTGACACCAGTCTATTCCTACGCTGAAATACATTTCATCAGGACAAATACAATTGAAGTATTTACAGAAAAGGGACAGGGAATTTAGGTTTTGGCTGGGGGAATGTGACTAATGCTCGGATGCCAGCTCAGGGCTAATAATAATGCAGATTCTTCTTAGGTTTTTATCAAGAATCCCTAAATATATATTACGATCACCAGGCAAGATGTGTCGGCAGTATTGAAATCGATGAGAAAGGCTAGACGTTTAAATATGTAATATAATTTCTGTTTATAAGGAAAAATTCCTTTCCAATCCTAACAGACAGAATGTGTGACTTTCTTCGAGCGTAAACTGACGTTTAGATACTTTAACGGTACAGCACATTATTTTCACCTGGAATATTTTATTGTAAAAATTCATTTATCATCGTCAATATTATTTTATTATTATTTTTTTATTGCCTGTAATTATTCCTTTCAAACATCGGGCGTTTCGTTGCTGTTCGGTAGATAATCGCTGATGGGAATATGTTTTATTAATTGTTTTGCCTTAAATCTTGATAATAGCAAACATAGTTGCGTGTTCCATATCCAAATTCTTTCAAGAGTCATGATATACGTGCAGTATATGGAGTATATCTGCGAGATATTGTGTCATGTGAACATGTTATAGTTCAATAAAACTGCAGTGATGTCAGAATTTTCTTCCAGATTAAATCATACCCTCCTTAATCTAGGGAATCATTAAAAAATATCAATATCAGCTATAGCACCAGTTTCATAAACGGTGCATACCTTTTTTTGCTATTTGTACAGTGTTCTTCCTCTTTCAGGTTATCAAATAGGATAAAATGACGATGCACTTAATTTTCAACCATTTTCAACTTTAACCTAAATGCGTTTAAAATTCAAAATCTATACACAAATTTTACGGAAAGACGTCTCACCGTTCATAACAAACACACACGCGCGCGCGCACACACACATGTGTAATATACATGTAAGTATATATATATATATATATATATATACATATCCAAACCCAGAAAGCCAGACAAACCTACCTAACCCGCCCCCTAAGCGGATCATCAGGGAATGCTGGCTTACCTGACGATCCATTTAGGGCGGGGGTGGGTTGGTAGGATTGTCTGACTCTTTGGGTTTGGCTAGGTCTGCTCTACTTACTGTATTGAACATTTTATTTAGTTGTTGTGCGTACTCGTATCAGTACTTTTATCTATACACAAATTTTACGGAAAGACGTCTCACCGTTCATAACAAACACACACGCGCGCGCACATACACACACATGTGTAATATACAAGTAAGTATATATATATATATATATATATATATATATATATATATATATAGATAGATAGATAGATAGATAGATAGATAGATAGATTAAAATCAGATCGAGATAGACAGATAGATTAAAATCAGATCGAGATAGATAAATAGATAGTTAAAGAACATACCGTGATAGATAGATAAAGATCAGATAAATAGATAGTTAAAGAAATTATAATGATAGATAGATAGATAGATAGCTAGCTAGATAGATAGATAGATAGATAGATAACGAGAAGTAGGGAAGAATTATTTTTCCCAATTACTTTTCTCTCATTATGTGTATTGTTATAACCGTGATATAACAACCCCGTAACTCACGGACAGAACGGAACTGAATGACGGAAAAGAAAAAAATAATGACAAACATGGGTTGTTCTAAGAGAGACAAAAAAAACCTGGAGGGAGAGAGACATTTATATTATGTATGTGTATGTATGTATGTGTATATATGTGTATGTGTGTATGTACGTGTGTGTATGTGTGTATTTATGTGTGTATGTACGTGTGTATATATCCGTGTGTGTGTGTATGTGTTTATATATATATACATATATATATATATATATATATATATATATATATATATATATATATATATATGTGTGTGTGTGTGTGTGTGTGTGTGTATGTATGTTTATGTATATGTATGTCCAACGTGGAGAAATATATATCACATATGTCTACAAAGCAATTATAAGGAGGAACAGAAGTAAGTTCTTACACAAATATGAATATATTCCTGACCCTGATTCATCTATGTCCCAAAGGGAAATGGCATCATGTGCTTTTTATATGGGGAGGCAGATTTAGCCTCACCCTGGACCAAAGGCTACATTCTCGTTTGGTTGCTATTCACGAACGTCGACTACCGCCTTGGGTATGGAGTAACGTCACGAATCAGTCGCCATATGAGCACATGACTTATCTTCCACCAAAAGGAGGTAAGCGCCTTCTATATACCTACACATATAAGTCCCGTGCTGGTTGTAAAAAAATAACGTGTTCAAACCCACACTAAAACAATAGGATAATTTATTCATGACCAATATTATGTATCATGTTTTTTTTGGGATTTTTTTTAATGTCTTTTGCTTAATTTGCTATCCTGGTAATCATGAACATGTCGAAATATTCTTATTTTAATTACTGCAATAAAATCCAAATTTCGTAATCTTTATTATAATAATTATCCTGATTACTTGTTAATTATCTCTCCATGGCTTCTTTAAATAACTCGGCTGTCTTTTTATCCAGATAATATCCAATTAGGTTACAGAATATCTTAAATAAATACAGGTAATTGGCTTATGAAAGTTTTCTCACACTGACTCTCAGACCGTTTGAACTAGCGTAACATTAACCGTGGAAAGGTTTGACGCCGTATAATCTGCTGATTTGTTTGCATTTTCATTCTTCCAGTATTATTAAGCCTGAATAATTAGTGTGCATTCCACGATTGGAAATACTGCCATTATTCTGGGCGTGGTTGTAGCGAGTGACTCGGGTCATATCAATTCTTCTGCAATGAGCATCAGTCATTATGCACATCTTGTTGCAACGCTGCGAATGTAAATTAACAACAGGACCAGAAAACACAAAAGTATTGAAAAAATTTGATTATACCAACTATGCAAGAAGGTGAGTAATTTAAGTGCATTTGTTTAATTTGCGTCTTCATCAGATATAAGATTTTATTTTACCATAATATTCACACTATTCAGGTTCCAAGATCCACGCTAGTTATAGGATTAGAAAATAAGAATTAGACTGCTCAATTTGTGAGGATCTGAGGGTAAGAAAATGTTTGAGTTTAGATTTGAACAGGTTAACGTAGTAGTGATCAGGAAAACATCCTTTTGGATGTTGTTTCCACAAAGTAGCGGTTTCTGGGTGATATAATGGAATATACATACACCTGTGTTCCCCCTCATTGGAATATGATTGGCTGGTGTCTGTTATAAATACAGACGGACGTGTAAGAGAGTCAGAAGTCACGAGCCTTAGTCTGAGAGCTAAGTTTATAACGACGCCCACTGGACTACGCCATTGATCTACACATCTTACCTGCAACTACGACGCGTACCAGTCGATTATTGCTACCGTATTCTACTTGGTTATAGCCGCCAAAACACATTTAGATACTTCGTTCAAACATATCACTTTTCGTGACATATCACTGGGCAAAGTCTGTTCAAAATGAGATTATATCTCATTACTGGAACGGAAATGAAAGCCGTTTATGCGAATATACTCGAACCAGTAGAATATAAATGTTATAAGGAAGGACGGTTCACTAGAAGTTGAATGGCATTGCGAGTGTTAGTTGTGATTCTTTCCATTGGGTATGAGGATAAAATGCATCCAGCAGTAATGCCTCTGATCCGGGCTTTTGAAGAACGATAAACAACATCATAATTCCTTTTGTTCCCAGGTCTACGTGGTGGTAGTATCTGTTTGGGTCCAATCTATGGGCAAATAGTGAGCCTCTAAAAATGTGTGTCAAAACACTATGAGACTATAAAAGTACAGTCTTACAATAAAAATACTAGCAATAGATCATATAGTAAAAGAAGAAAATCCCAGTAATAGTTTTCATACTAAAAGAAAATTACCAAATATCGCAAGAAAATTAACTATAGACAGTAAATACTCCATAAAGAGTTGATATGCCGTTAAACAAACAAATCAAACCAAATCATTGAAACAGCGATAGAATAACGACAGGCTTGCAAGATATAAACCTCAAGCGAGTGGACTTAAAAGTTTATCTATCTGGGAAGTGTTTTAAGAAAGAATGGAAAATGCGACACCGATATGCGAACAGGTATTGAATTAGCGAAGGAAGCGTTCCATGTCTAAACAATATACTGAGAATTGCAAAAAAAAAAAATAATCATTGGAATCATGGAAAACATTGTTGGATTCTTGTGATATCCATCTTCATAAATGACAGCAAATTCCCTACGGAGGAGGGGAATAATAGATGTGGCGGATATCTGGTTCTACGGAAGGATACAGAAAATTCCATGGGTGGAGCGATTAATCACCAATAAATTCCTAATGAAAATGGCAAAAGAAACACAATTCTACTTATAATCAAAAAAGTCAACTGTAATTACTTAAAATAACTAAAAGATTATCGGTCACTGGGCATGTTGAAAGCATGAGAGATAGGGGAAAGCAGCACGTCACTTAGCTAAAGATCTTGTTTGAATAGATAGCAGAAAGAGTGGCGAGTGCCTCAGAAAAATGCAAAAAACTAAGAGCAACACAAGTTGTGGAGAGCCATGACTGCCTATATTCTGATAAGATGCGGCACATAGTGTATGAAGTAGATCGGGGATAACACAACGTTAATATTATCAGGGACGATCACCGGGATGTTTTTTGGAACCAGATTGGGTCAAATTTATTAAATGTCTTCTCGGGCCGCGATAAAAAAAATATTACTAAGTTTTTGCTCTTTGAGAGGAGGGAACTCGGTAAGGGTATGGACTTTGCCATCCAACGTGGAATTAGAGGCAAAGATCGTACGGTAGAACTTTGCTTTACCTGGCGATAGTTCTCAATGATTTTCTGCAAAGATGCTAGCTGAACATATAATTTTAATTACCAAGCGTACATATTGTTCTCGTGTTTATTTAAAACACACGTAGTTTCTTTTGATTTCTCTGTGCTTCTTCGGTGTATTCTATTAACATAATTATATTAGGCCATAACAAATCTACAGTAAAATACACTGACAACGGTAAACGAAAAAGATCTAAAAAGAATGTAATTAAAATGGTATTACTGTCGGCGTTTTTTATACTAAAGTTCATCCAAAGCAAGCCCCGAGAGCCACTTAATAGAGACTTTTTAAAAAAAAATTAGTTATGAGGAATGTTGTGTAATATGAATAAATTCAAGGTGTCAAATACTTCATCCCAAAACAAATCTTAATTTTATTTTTTTTAATGTCACTAAATTGATGATAAAAAAAAGCTTTTTCGTCTATATAACGTGTCCCATCAGCGCGTAAGTTGTCATGGCACTTCACAAGGTCACTTTTCTTGTAACTCTTACTCTTTTCACTATGCTTTCCTCTTCTGTCATCTATTTAGTTTATTGTATAGTTTACTCGCTGTTACTCGCGTTCCCTCTTGTCTTCAATATATAATGAGTGTGCATAATTATATCAGCCCTTTTATCTATTATATATCTCCAAAATATAAACTGTTCGTTTCTGATTCTAAGTATAAGCGACCTTTACGTTTTCATTATTTTTAAAATATTTTCGAATATAATTTACTGTAACTTAAACAGTATTATCATATCTATGGGTAATTGAAGAAATTTAAATTCAAGATTAGATTTCTTAAAGAGATATCAAAAATAAATCTCAATAAACTGCTACCATCTTTTACGTATTCTTGTCTGACTTTATTTAGGATTTAGAAAAAATATTTTCATAATATTACATTAATAATTATCATGCTTACATTGAAACGAAAAGGAACCAATTTCAGTTCATAGATTCCTTGAATGTTAGGTCTTTTCATGTTTACAAACCGTGATGAGCATGAAATAACATGTAATAGTGAAGGTAATGAGCTTTATTTTTTTTAGCAATCAATGTTGTATTCCCTGAATGACTTACATACATTTGCAGTAGAACAAGCAAGAAATTGACGCTTCCCGGCACCTCGTTAAGGCACCATTCAATCAAGTTTTCACTGAACGAGTTGGTTGGCCGCGAAAAATCATTTCATTCCCATTCACTGAAACTGCGTAATACGCACTTCGTGACTACATTTTCCATTAAATATTTGTCATTAATAAATAAAGCCAAGCGATAAATGCATTAGTTAGGTGCGGCTTTAACCTCGGGTTGAAGTAGCTGGAGAAAAAGTAACAGCAAGTCTCAAGTCCTCAATTCTGCTTTACTATTATAGGTTGACTTGAAGCAACAGAAATGTGTTCTACAGAAAAATGCTGAGAGTATCATGAACCGAACATGTGAGCAACGAGGAAGTTTTAGAGAATATGGAAACAAAAAGAACACACATAATTAACATCAGACAGAGATTTTGAAATTTATGGGGTACATAATGAGGAGCAAGTGTTTAGAGTATTTGATACTCACATGACAAGGCAATGGTTGTAGAGGTAAACAACCCAAAACCTCCCTAGACAGCTTAACTAAATCGATATCAGAAGAGATTTTAAAAGAGATAATGCACAGGCAATATTTATCAAGAACTAAAACAGAAAGAAAATTGTGGAGCTCCAAGTTCACCAATGTCCGGAAGGGACACGCTACGCAAAAATATAGGAAGAAGAGTTATTGACATGACTCTCAGATTTATGCTATAGATTTCACATCTTTCATCTTACCTGTTTTCAATCTCATTTCTAAAATAATAGTAGGATTCCGTTAGCCACCTGTTTGGTAGTGAGACTGGACTGACCTCTTCAGAATGTATGCCTGGGTAGTTGTATATGGACGCCGTACGCTGACAAGTCTACTTAGACTTCCTGTCAATATCTAGAGAAATGCAGGCGATTATTTGGTGGGAGCGAAGTGCCTGCAGATGTTATCGGAAGCTTGTAAGAATTGACATTCAACTACTTTCGATGTTCTCCTCCGGATCTTAGGTTTGGATTTATTTCCATAGCCTTTTCCGTGTTTGGATATAACCACGTGTTATCGGATCCTTAAATCGAGATTTTACCTTCTTCTACACGGACAGCCTTTCCTAGGCTGACCAACAAAATCTCCTCGGTGCAGCTGATTATGAGTGGACAGTGCTTCGCCATCGCCATTTGCCTTAGTTGGAATTAGTTGTCGACAAACATATCCAGATTTAATGTTCAGTTTCAATGTTCAATATATCAATTAACATTATTATTATTATTAGTAGTAGTAGTAGTAGTAGTAGTAGTAGTAGTAATAGTAGTAGTAGTAGTAGTAGTAGTATATATGTTTTGCTTTTGTTGTGTTTAGTAGGATTTGCCACAATGTCTCAACCGGGGACTTCACAAGACAATATTATAGTATCATAAGATGCAAACACATGACCTGCCTACCATTCAGAAAGAAACAATATGTAATTGCAGTCAATGCCTGGAGAGATATCTTGGAAATGTGCGAGAAGTAGTTATAACTAGCTTCTTTTTTTCTCTTTTTTTTTTTTAAATCCCCTATAACAAAAGACAATTTTGTTTTTCAAGAGCTGCGAGATTATATTAATTTCTCTCTCAGGGTTTTGGATTTTTTTTTGTTTCTCCAATGTTTTCAAATAAGATTTCGTCGCCTGGGGTTGAAACATCTATCAAAGGACAGCTGCTTCCAACCAGGTTTTTCACAATGATATCAGCTCGATTTGTCTGGGTTTCTTATCAGTGCGAACGGTGAAATCCAAGAGGACGGAAACCTCTTTTTCAGTACAACTTGTGGTGGCTTATGTTACCACCGATTCTGTTTGAAATGCGTGTGGAATGCTGAACTTATTGACTAATGGAGGGAACAGGCATATTATGTTATTGCAAGTACTCTGTTGTTGCAAGTCGGCTATACCACGATATTAAGTGGTTAGGACATTTCTTGTTCTTCTTCTTCTTCTTCTTCTTCTTCTTCTTCTTCTTCTTCTTCTTCTTCTTCTTCTTCTTATTATTATTATTATTATTATTATTATTGCTGTTGTTGTTGTGTTTGTTCTTAGTGTCGACATTTTGTTTGTTTTTGACTTCGTGTTTGATTCTATCATTCGCTCAGTCTTTTTATTGACACCTGAGGAAAACAAAGGTTTTTATTTTAATTTTTGAATTTATTAGATCGAAAGGTGTTTTTTCTGTCTCTATTAGCGTTAATCATCTACGCAATATTCTGTGTCTCTATTAGCTATGGAATAACTTAATTCTTCATAATGGTGTATAATTCATCTTTAAACAAACAGAGTGCTTATGTTATTATCAGGAGAATGGTTGTCTTTAAATTCTACATTTTTTCAATTTCTATTTTTGAACGTTTCTAAAATTCTTTTGATGAGAATTCTTCGTTTTTTAACATACCGGTTGTCCATGTCTATGAGACAGAGCTTATCTTTAAAGCATTGGTTTGGTGGCTGGTAAAGTATAGTCGTTTATATGGTGAAGGCCCAGAGTACAGCATAAAGTCAGAGGTGGTAGTTTTTAGGAAATTTTAAAAGAATAATATATATTTTGATTCACGTATTTCCCTACTCTATGCTATCAACATTAAATGTATTTGTGGCTTGGTTAGATGCCCCAGATTTTCGATCGATTATCTTGAACGGCTAGGATTAATCGCGCTGTTTCTGTTCTCAAAAAATAGCTTCGCAAACATCGATAAGTTAGATTATTATTATCATTATTATTACATTATTTCCTTGATTTCTGGTATATACACATTTCTTTTGGACGACCAGAGACCTACGACCAGAACTATTTAACAAAGATAAATCCCTTCGTAAGGTGTGAGCTGTACATTTTAGAACATTTGTTTTGTATTTCTTTAAGGCATGGGCTACCAAGAATCTCTTTATTGCGACAATTGGAATCTTTTCCAAATAATTCTCCGAGATTTCAATTTCAAGATCTTCGTATTTTGATAGTTCTTTCAAGATATTCAATACTGACTACAGGACTGCCATATCAATAAGACATATTTTGTCTGAGGTTTCTCCTCGCGATGACCGGGCGATTAAATATAATTGTTCTGCCTTTGTGTATTGTAAAGTCGCATAAAACTTTTACGGGTCCTATTTCCTTGAGAGGAATTAGCTGGTGTTGATGTCAATTTCTTGCACTTACCTTTTCGAAAAAGTTGCTGAATTTCCAACGTGGATATTGACCCACTCTGCCATGTCGAATATAACGTGCAATCTGATACAAGATGGGCATTTGTTTTTAGATACTTATCGCAGAATCCGGATTCTGGGCCAACATAATTTTCAGTATCTGTGCTCGTTAATTTCTAGTTAGTTAGCATTGGTCCTGTACAGCAAGAATGATGGATTTTGTCTACATCAGCGTGAAGCGGTTTATTTTGACATCGTTTCTAAATCTGCTCGTTTGCATTTGCCTTTGCTTTCCTTTTAAGTATTTTGAAGCTGTAGTCAATGTATTATGCTTCACTTACATTTCATCACTCATTTGAAACTCCATTTTGAACTTGTCTTCGTTTGCCAATGAATGCATTGTCTTACATCTTTCGTGCTTGTTGACACAGATCGTCATCCAATCTTCTATAGCTTCCAGGTATCATTGAAAGCTAGTTGCTGTTATTTTGTATGACAGTTCTCGTTGAACTAATTCTCTGCCACCTTCGGATCTGGGCACATATAGACGATCAAAATTAAACTTGTAATAATGCATACGTTGGCAAGTGAGAAAGTTTTGTCGTGTTGGCGACCCTTCGCTTAATGACAGCTATGGCACAGTTAAGGATGTTGAATGTGTATTTCACTTCAGAAACAGCTGAGATGTGTATGGCTGATATTGTTCTTTGAAATCGGCTGGGTATTCAGTACCACACGCACACGTCTCTGTATCTCATTTCTTACATTTTTCTTTCATTTTGGTATGCTGTATTCCATCACTTTTGCTAATACCTACTTACCTATGGCCTTCTTCCAGTTCCACTCTCCTGATATTATGATAAAATCTACATCTGTTTTGTGTGTTTCTGCGATTCTCCCTTTCTTGAATGCCACTTGTGCACATTTATGCAATCAGACATCTATACCTATGTCGTCGATGAAACATTTGACAGTATTGACGAAACCCTTCAAATCATTGTCGCCTTTCGCAAACATTTTGAGATCATCCATGTAGAGTTGGTGATTGTATACATTCTTGTTTAGTTTGTATCCATAGCTATTATTGTTTAGTTCATGCGTTAGTAGGATAAAGGACCAACAAAACAAAAGTGTGACAAGCAGTTTCCTTGAAGGATTCCTTTTGGGATATTCAGGTGTCAGAGTGATTCTTGTGTTATTTAGCTATAATATGGTTTTCAACATTCTAATTCTGATATTAAGAACAATTACTGTCACCAAGGAGACTTCGTTGCTTATTTACTAAGTTTTAAGTACCCAAGTGTGTGGCACACTATCAAACGATTTATGGTAACCTATCAATGCTGTGTTGAGATTTTTATATCTTTTCCTGCCATTTACCAGGATACATTTTATTTATCAGTAGTTGATCGTTGCAATCATATGAACTTCTCCAGCATTGCATCTTATCAAGTAGAAGAATGTTGTTTGTTTCGAGAAAAGAGTAAATACAGTTCATCAGGACAGACGTGATCAATTTATACGCGGTGGACAGACATGTAATTAGCCGAAAATGTTTCACGTCATCTTTTTCACCCATTCAGTAATAAGCATTGATAGAATTTGTTCAACGGTTTTATGGATTCATGATTGGCTTATAATTTTTCTGATCATCTGTTATATATATATAATACCTTCAGTGATCCATTCTGGGACATGATTGGGATTACTAATTAGGGTTGATAAATTTGTGCAAGGGTTTTAAGTATCTATGGTATATACTAAAGCCAAAAATTGGTTTGCAAGTCATTTCATGGGGATTTCCATTTTGGGGATTTCGATAGAGACTACGTGCCTATATTTTTTCTAAACTTGAAGAGGCGTATCCAACATTCTTTCTTCTCATTGAATTCAATATGAATTGGAGCTATCTTCCTTTAACTTGCTTCAAATATTGTCCAAAGATTTCTGCACTTTTTCTCTAGATGACAGCTTATTGGCATGTATAACTGCTTTTCTAATTTCCCAGGAAAATGTCTTAAGCTGCTTTTGAAATATCTTATTTTGGCGATAGAACCTACAACGCTTTTCGTATCGCCTTGTTCTCAGTGCCTTTAGCTGCAGTGTCCGTTTTAGCATTTCATTGATTGCTGGAATTTTGATTATTGATTTAATTTTATATCTCAGCTAGATCTTTCTGCATTCGCGTGTTGAGGCATTTGGGTTTCTTGTCATCTCATCTAGTATCGATATCTCGCAATCAGATTTCCTTTATTTCTCGCATCAATTTTGCCTTCTGAGCTGTCGCTTTTTGTCTGTTGCTTGATCTTATCATTGAATTCAACTCAAGTTTCATAACAGCTGCTAAGGTGGTCCACATATGGCATTATTTACGTCTGTGATGATTCCCAGTGGTTTGTCTGTTAACTGTGTTTGCATTGCGACGCTGTATATTTGTAAAATCTGCTTATTTAACATTCTTTGGGAGGTGGTTTCTGGCATTTCTGTGAGAGTTATTCTACTGAGTATATCAATGATGTGGTTTTTCGCTTCGGTGATTTCGTCTGTGTTGTTTTCAAGACATTCTCTGTAGTTGGACTTATCCTCAATGGAATAATACAGATACATGCAGGTTATATCACAGGTAGACTGTTCGGTTTTATTTCCTAGGCGATTTTTAATTTGTATCACATTTATTTTAGTTTTTACCACATGCTCTTTCATATTATTTACTTCTGCTACCATCTATTTATTATTTGAGTTATTCTATTCTGTTTTATATAGTGTTATCTTATCTATTTCTGCATTTGAGTGTGTTTTTTTTGTTTTTTTGTTTCGGACGATGTCCCTACAGGTTGAGATGTTGATTATTTCGCTTCCTACTATATCCTTTATTTCCTTGGTTTCTTCTTATTAGTTTATATGACATGAGTTAATTGGAACAGGGTTGAAAATAATCCAGGTATGGAGACAAGGTGTCCCTTGGTTGTTAGAAGAATTTGTTCCAGGGAAAGATTTTTCAGCCCCAGAATCGTTTCTCTCTGAGACGCGTGACCCTTGATAAAAATTATATATATATATATATATATATATATATATATATATATATATATATATATATATATATATATATATATACATATATATAATAAAAAGGTTAAACACTAATATTTATTATATCCTTACTCTGTCCTGGACATTGAGTTCTACCTGGATTCTATCCTCTCGGAATTTTTTATTTAAAAAATATACATATGTGTATATGCACCTGTGTATGTTGCGTATATATGTGTATATTTACCACTAATATTTTCTATCTATCTATATATATATATATATATATATATATATATATATATATATATATATAGATAGATAGATAGATAGATAGATTTTTATCTATATCTATCTATATATATATATATATATATAGATAGATAGATAGATAGATAGATAGATAGATAGATAGATATATAAACTGACAAAGATACATAAAGATTACACTGTAAGTGTGGGGAAAACATTTTAAAATATAAATAAAAGATTAAATGCGAAATAAAATGAAAACTTAAATTTAAAAAAAATTAGATATACTTAAAATAAAGCTAAAGAAAAATGTAATTTCCAATTCTAGAAAATTTAGCATAACTTACATAGTGAAAGCCGGACACATTATCATTATTATTATTATCATTATCATTATTGTTATTATTATTATTATTATTATTATTATTATTATTAGTAGTAGTAGTAGTAGTAGTAGTAGTAGTAGTAGTAGTAGTATTAGTAGTATTGGGAGATTACTATTTGATGAAGACATTCTCGAAGTCTGCCAGTTGCGTAATGTAGGCCATTCCAAGAATACCTTGAAGCAAAAAATAAACACGGAACACCACTGAAATGAAAAAAAAAACGTTACAAGGGATAACAATAAGATGTGGGCAAAATGGAAAAGAAAATAGCAATTAACAAGAAAAATAATGAATAGAATAATTAATTATTTGTAAAAACAATGTCTCCGGAATTTTGTCAATGAAATTAAGGAAGCCAAACAGGATATACAACGTTTTAAAACGCTGAGAAAATCGAACAATCCAAATATCATATAATCGAAACATTCTTTGAACATCACTGACTATCGCTACAGAATCACAAAGTACGATAGCAAATAACAGAAACCGCATCATTTGAAGACTGCCAACAGCAGCAACAGCTAAAATGGATAGCACATGTAACTTGTAGAGTTATTAATGACATAATCAAGATGTTAACATTCTTAACCACTTCAAGTAAAACGTTAGGAAGGAAATACACATTAATACTGGATAAGGCGATAATAGTTCCTATATTTCAGAAACTTTTTTTTTCCTGAAAAGAGAATGATCTTATAAATTTCAACTAATAATCGGTTTCTCAGTCAATGAATATCTAAATATTTCCTTGAACCTAAATCTGCTGGAATTAATGGTCTAATGCTGAATGAATTTGGATCTGCAAACATAAGTGAGCAATACACTTTATAGAAACTATCTAATGAGAGAAAGAAATAGATGCATTTTACGTGCTCCTAAAATGGATAGAAAGACACAAACTGTTTGTCATATATGCCAAAAACATGTCTGCCAAAGCAATTTGATATTATGCTTTGCAAAATGCAGCGATGAACCATTTTTTTTAAAATTAATTTTAATAAAGTTTATAGTTTTAAACTAAATGCAAATATGTATTGTATTTTTTCTGTTTCAATGAATAAATTTAGATAAATATTTTGATTCCTTTGTTCATCTGTAATTATACATACCTAATGTCACCAGAAAATGCAAATTAGTTTGAATAGATTAAAAAATAAAAATGGGTCCTTTGGACTCAGATGGTAATCAATGGAAGTCAGTTTTCTTGGTAGATGGAGGGTTAAAAAATCAACTGTAGATGGGGTCATCGCATGTATGCGAACGGTTCTTTCCTTTAGCTGCATAGTTTGTGCAGTACCAAGGCGAGATACAGTCTTGATTCCAGAGTTTTAATTCTACCAGAATGGTTACCACTCAAAAATCTCGAATCCAGTATGTCGTATTATTTATCCTATGCTGGGAGGCGAAGAGTTGGCTTCAACACTTTTAAGTGAATGTGATGAAGTTAACTGGAATTCGAAATCGACTCTCCGATTCCACCATCCGAAACGCAATTCGTTACTCTACCTTGTCTCACAAAGTATCATGAATAGTACTAGAAAGAGCAATAACAGTTACTGGACTTGAGAAACATATTTCCCTGAATAAAACTTTAAGAGAAATATGTTAGCTGCTTCGAGCGATAGTAATACTAACTGTTCGTTCGTAGAATGTTGAATGTTTTCTGATACGGAAACAGTTGATCTCACCATTATTTTTACCGTTTTTTTACATTGCATCCACTCTTATAATGTTTCTTGCCATATCCTTATATTTGGAAACTTCTTTCGTAGTCATTTCGAAGAAATGTTTTCTTTTTATTAGTGTGATGCTGCCGACAGGAGAGTATTTATATAAATTTTTTAATCATTTAAGCGAATATCTCTTTTATTAAAGCTACAAAAGTTAGCAAGCTGTGGAGAACTATGAACGGACAGCTCCTTAAGAAACACAGCACAGGAAAAAAGACGCATGTTTCGTAAATTCTATTCATCATTCATTAATATTATATTTCTTTTTCTTATTACTTACATTATGAATATGAGATTTATTTCATTAGGATTCTGTTTCATTTCAGGCCTCAAGTGAAACATGTTTACGATCCATCAGGAATGAATCTGGAATATAATTGCCTCTATTTACCGATTTAGAAAGTTCTTGTCTTCTTCTGCCATGCATTATCCTTATAGGAATAATATCACACCAAAAAATGGAATATTGCTTCCATATATTAGCTGTTGTTGCCCCAGATTCACTCTCGAGCTTTGACAGAGTTCAAACTTATTTACACCTTGTAATAGTTTACGTATTTTCCCAAAACGCCTCAAATCTATCGATAGTTACATTATTTCCATGGATAATGTTCGCAAAAGATCGAATCTTTACTTTCATCTTTTCTCTTTCGGAATATATTGTAGTGTGGACGTTTATCTAAACATTACAATCATGACCTCTTTAATTCTACAGTCAATCCTTATCTCGCCACCGTATCCTCGAAAAATTGAACTTGATATTTCCTTTGTTTATATTCATATCAACGTTTCATTCCGTAAGCATCAATTCTTAGTGGTACTTGGTCTTTGGCTCATTTACCGAACATTGCTTTAAGGTCATGGTATTAGTACTTTTATTATAGAAATTATTTGTGTTATTTTATGAATAAACAAGTTGTTGGCGTCGAAGCGTTAATAATCATACATGCCGTATTTTTAGATTATGGAGGTGCACTACTGACTTTCACTTAATTAATTAATTAATTAATTAGGCTGTCTCTAAATTTTTTTTAAATGTCCATTTGTTTTAATGTCACCCTGGAATTAAATACATTATGTCGAAGACGGTTTTGACTAGAAGCGAAGTTAAAATAACAATAATGCTCATTTTATTGAATTTCAATAAAATAAATTTCACTTCAACTATTTTACCCCAAGGTCACATATTCCTTGTAATTCTCTAAACAACATTTTCTTCTTAACTAAATATCTGTCACTCCCATAAAGTTTAACGGTCACAATGGATTCAATATTGAACCAACGTTAATGGAATTACTTTTAGCCAACTTTGCAAGAAACCATAGTCTTGTACTTTTTTTTTTTTTGCTAGCATGAGATACATAGAACAACTGCCGTCATATTTGGGCGGGAGCTACCCAGACCCTACTCTCCAGCCCTCGTAGATAACGAATTATTCTCCACCGTGCAACCCGTCTCTCACATACATGATGTGGCAAGTTGGTCAAAGTTCTATCACTGCAACTTCGGAAAGTGCTCAGATAAACTAATTTCCTTGGTTCAACCAGTTCAAACCTTTACGGCAAGAACACGCCATGCCACTTATATTGTAGAAAATCTCACCGTATTACATCAGTGAGAATTTGGGCACCTCAAGGGGGTGTAATGGTTAGCTAGCTTGTCTCGCTCCATATTTTCGGCCTTGTGCTATATCTAAGCTACACTTGGAAAATAACTACATCAGTGAGAATTAAGTTCGATCGAACAGCTTCTTCCCGCGATCCAATACTCTGTGTATGTTTTCCCGATTACTACAATTATAACTTTTCAACCTGTTAACCGGTATCTTCTCCTTCCTATCAACACAAACTGACTTTTAAGTTAACTGTCTACTTCGAGTGGCTCCTGGGTCTTTTACAGGGTGAGCCTTACTCTATAACAAAAAGCGTGAGAGCGACAATGATATTCTATATTCATAGCGTGAAAGCTTCACTTCGTTATTTTTCATGTCTGTTTGCATTGCAAGTACATATTTTTCTGGGGAAGTTCTGGTATCATACCGGTTTTTAATTTTAGAGTTATTTCTCAGCGATAGGAAGTTAACGTATTCAGCCCTACTTCAAAACACGTATATTTCCCAAGAGTATTTGTGTGAAATTGAATGAAACTAAAGCGTTTCCGATAACCACTCCGCTACGTACAGGTTTCCATTTACGCCTAACCGTTATATTTTTTCATCGTGGTCAATACGCGATGCGTAAGTGTTTTAATGGATAGGTGATATGAATGAGAAATCGGAGAGGTCTGTTCCAATTCCAGTTGAATTAGTTACATTCACTTGCACGCAAATACACTTGGGTATGTCACTAATCCATATAGCTTTCTTTTCTATTTAGTACCAGGACAGACGCAGGCTCTCTAGTTGCGTCTGACAACCATTCCAGGAGGGCAACTGTGAATTCAAATCCATTCATGCCCCAGAAAATGCGATAAAAGTACTAGTGCGATTTGGACCAAAGTTCTCAAGTCATCGTGGTCGAGGGGTTGAGTGTACTGTCCTTGTTCAAATTGTTGATCACACCATATAACACGCTCTTTCCCAGAAATTGTAACTATGATCTGCTCAGTATAAACCACAGTTGGTTTCTGTGGGTGTTGAATAAACACAAATACGCCTGAGCAAGGCGTCTGCTATAGGGATTTGCTAGCCGCCGCAGTAAAGTGGTATCCTCGAATACGAGTGGACAGCTACCTCAAAATCAACTCAAAGAACAAGAGTTGTGCACGTATACATGTTATGGATTATGCAAATATTTCATTGCTGTTCAAAAACTTTTACACGTATATATTTCTTAAGAAATATTTACGGAGGCAGTCTATTTGTACTTGTCTTTTATTCCTTTATTCTCCGTTTCTACTGTTTTACTCGCCATTTTCTTTTTATTCAATACCGTAATACATTGATTTATATTCTTGCTGACAAGAAGGTTCATCCGCCTTGTACTTCACATAAAATATAACATCGCTCACGATAATTTATCTGCTTTTTGCCTTTTTGTTTTCTGTCACTTTTTACTATGCCCGATGACCAGACTGATTCTTAGTGGATGTTCCTTTCACCGATAATCGTTCAATTTACTTCTTGCTAAATCATATTTTATAAGTAAAATGTGTGAATACGGAACGTGAAAATATGTCACCGATTCGAATTATGCAATAAGAAAATATTTTATAGAGCTTTAAAAGAGACTCCAAAATATCTATCTATCTATCTATCTATCTATCTATCTATCTATCTATCTATATGGACGAGGACGTAGTGGAAAGTGATATCAGCAAGCTGTGTTCAACTTCCGTGCGTGACAGTTGTGTTCGCTTTCGCACAATAAACTTGGTACAGCTATGAATCTATCTCTTAAATAGAGTTAAATAGAATTGCTCACTCTGACCGTCCATTCAGGGAAAAGCGCAATTAAGTTTGAACATTTGTAGTTAACTATTGCTTGTGTAACATGGTTGAATATGAGGTATTTATGTGAACACAAATTACCATTAAAAATCTAAATTTAATCTTTATTAAGTTTAAAATGATAAAATTACTGAGGAGAAAAGAAAAAATACATATGTTATTCAATTTATTTCTTCATTGAAATTACGTTAGAATAGACGCTAATATCAGCTGTTCTTCCCGTCAAAATGTATACATTTTAATCCCAAATATGTGCGTGGGTTGCTAACCTCTCGCGTAAAACAATAGAAACACACTCAGATTATAATACATAAGCACCCAGACATATTTAGATATATACACACACAAAGTTGTCAAGATTTTTTAATTCTTCTATATTTGTGTTTTGATTGGTCATTCTAGCTTTTGTAACAGCGTTTTCCATTTGCGAAGAATCGTTAATTTGAAAATTTTAAAACTTATAATTTATAATTACATGAATCATTCATACCTCTATATTTGTTTTTTGTATGAATGATTCATGTAATTATATATATATATATATATATATATATATATATATATATATATATATATATATATATATATATATATATATTCGTGGGTGTATGCGTGTGTGCACGTCATAAATGTAAAACATAAACTTGTTTTTCTACATTGTTCCTTTTTTGTATAATTAACGGTAGATTCACGTGAAACATCTTTAGAGAAATTTCAAGATGTAGATTTGTTTATTACAGCGTCCTCTTCACGCTTCATTTAAATTACAGCTTAACGTAAGCTTCTGTTTGTTCCTATATTCTACAGAACTGAAAATTTTATCTTGACTCTTAAATTGCTTCGAGGTTTTCTTGAATTAAATTTAAAGATATAAGCGTAGATATGCGATAGGAGAATTTTTATATGATAAATATAAGAATGGGATTGGCTGCTGCTACTTAGGGGATAAATAACTGAAATATGCCTAAAAATCAGATTATTTAAAGTTACTGAACATACAAACCAAATGAAGTGGCCGCAATTGGAATATGATTTTTCTGATAATTAGCCTTTGATTGTTCACTTTGGCCGAACTATCGAATTTCGATACATACACCACGTAATGTTAAATCGGCAAAGTTATAAGACTTTATATATATATATATATATATATATATATATATATATATATATATATATATATATATATATATATATATATAGTTTATGCAGAACTAGGTAATCCACATGGGTAGACCCAAGGAGGATGATATCCAGAGAGCTCAATTTAAGATTCAGAGCAGATATATTTGAATAAAAACAGACCACTTTAAGGTTCCATGTAATAAGTTATTTCACCACAACCCCTTTAACAGGGCTATGGATCATCAGAGTTTACTTCCAAAGGTTGAAAATATATATATATATATATATATATATATATATATATATATATATATATATATATATATATATATATCAGTATTTATTCGAAAATTATAACATAATTATGTTATAAAATCACTAAAAATAGCCATTTCTGTTGTCTTATCAAGTGATGGTGTTGAATAGTGATTTTATAAATTATTTATGTTATAATTTTCGAATAACTAATTACATTTGCTATTGAGCATTCTTTAAGAATAGTATTTGTCGGTAATTTGAATTTATTCCGTATACACCAGTCATATACTAGTGCATATATATATATATATATATATATATATATATATATATATATATATATATATATATATAAATATAAATATATATATATATAACATTGCACATTGTGTGCTGCTGTTAATAAAATAGTGTCCGATTTAATATAACAGCTTTCAAGTACATATTAAAATATACTTATTAGTCCTCATCAGTAGCATGACTGGAAGTTTCCTGCATAAAGCAATATTCAGGTGTTGAGTAGAGCCTGGACGTTACATAATTTAAATTTGAATACAAATATCTGGTTAATGCAATACTGACACAATCCATATATCATACACGGATTACTAATTACTTTATTGTTTAGAATTTTGACATTAGCGCAGTCATAATACCTTTTCGTCTTAGTGAATCGTTTTCTATCCTATTGCCTAACTTGCTTTAATTCAGTCGAAACTACCCAACGAATTTTCTAGCAATTTCTTGAACAATAAGGATGCGTTTTTGTCCCCACACACCAATTCAAGTAAAAGCGCTGAAAGCTGAAATCGACTCTGTTGGCCCAGTATATTTGTATGGCCATTTTTCAGCATCCCTGTGCTTAAGATACGCTATCATCCACTATACAGAATCAGTAAGGCTGCAGTAGCAGTAGCTGGTCTTTTGGCCATCAAAGAGAAAAGCATGATGCTAATTGCACCCAATTTTGGAGTAAAATTAACAAAAGTAATTAATTTGCCAACCTCAAAGTTTTAACACCTCACTGTGAATGTATATATGTGAGTGTGTGTGTATGTGTGTGATATATAATGGTGATAATATTGACACTCACACACATGAACATATATATATATATATATATATATATATATATATATATATATGTGTGTGTGTGTGTGTGTGTGTGTGTGCATATATATACATATATATTTATATATATTGCAATGGATCATTAATATTATTGTTATTGTTGTTGTTGTTATTTTTATTATTATTATTATTATTATTATTATTATTATTATTATTATTATTATTACCATGATCGGTAGTTGAGATCTGGATAAATACAGTTCTTATCTTCTTCTAAAACACTGTTCGTGTTATTTTCTCCGGTGTCTTATCAGCAAACACCTCAATCGCATCTCTCTATCTCACTCATCTGTCTTGTTTATTCCGGCTATATATACTAGCCTAGTAGCATGGTGGAATATAGACTCAAATAACATGGAAATTATTATATTTAATATAATTCTTCTTTCACGACTTCTGTAAGCATTCCTTATATGTTGCAAAAGAGCAATAACAACAATATGTTCTACATAAATGGCGGTTATACAATTTCACCAGCGTTGGGGGAATTTTATATTTTCATTCTTATATAACAGATTAACATTAGAGAGAAACTACATGGTATATGTGCAGTAGGAAGAAGTCATTACAATCTATGAATTATGTGACTGACACGCGTGTATGAATGTATATGTCACGAAGTTCATCGTGCCTGTAGAGGCTCCGATTGAACCAGTTTTTTTTTTCTGCCACGTGCTATAAAGAAAAGAGAGAACAAGAGAACGAAGGCAGTAAATGTTTCATGTTTGCAGACGCTTAACAGCGACGACAACAAAACTATTTCTTTTCTAAACTGGGAGATAAATAACACAACCATCCAAATAAAAATGGAAGACTAATTATTTACTTTAATAACACATGAAAATATCTCTATCTAAAGTGTTCTTGTGAGCAAGTAAATGGTTAAAGAAATAGCAAAACAAGTGTTCCAGATATATCATATATTAAACATTAGATACAACAGAAAGGTGACATGACTAGTGAGTGTGTGCCGGATGACCCAGCGTTCAATCTATTCGACTGTTGATATTTACCAGCCTCCCCACGAAGTAGGATATAGCACAAGGCCAAGTTTTGTGTGGGGCAATCCGAGACCGTAGCCTCGGCCAAAAATTCCCCATAGACCCCGTATAATACGGGGTCTGGTAGCTCTTTTCCGTGATGATACTCTGCACTTCGACAAAACTTCGTCTGGGGGATCCTCTCTGCCCGAAGCCAGATAGTTTGACCAGCACAGCTGGAACAGATTTATTCGACTTTTAATATTTAGCTGCCCTCTCCACGAGGGATGCATGTGGCTCAAGGCCGAGTTTACCGTGGGTTCTTGGAGTCCGTAATCTCGGCCAAAAATATTTCCTTAGAAGCAGCATAAACGGGTTCAGGGTCTGTCTACCTCGCCAGGCGAAACGTTGCCCTTCGGCAAAGCTTCGTGGGAAACCTCTCTGCCCAAAAGCAGAGAGTTAGATAGCAGCTGCGAAAAGTCACATCCTCGGTAGAACAATCTATTCGACTGTTAATATTTAACACCCCCGCCACGAGAGATGTATGTGGTACAAGGCCAATATACCATGGGTTCAAAAGGCCCGTAGGCTCGAAAAAAATATTACGTTAGAACCCGTATAAACGGATTCAGGGACTGCTTACCTCCCCGTACTAAACTTTGCTCTTTGGCAAATCTTCGTACGGGTTCCTCTCTGCTCAAAGTCAGAGAGTTAGACAGCATCTGCGAAAATACACAGCCTCAGTTGAACAATCTATGAGACTGTTAAGCCTCGTGCGGGTTCCTCCCTGTCGAACTGACTGCCTCAGTCAGTTCGACAGTTTCGAACAGTCTGTTCGACTGTTAATATTTAACAGCCCCGCGACGAGGAATATATGCGGCACAATTCCAAGTTAACCGTGGGTTCGTCGAGTCAGTAGGCTCGGTCAAAAATATTCCCTTAGAAGCCGTATAAACGGGTTCAGGGACTACCTCCCTCCCCAGAAGAAACTGTTCCCTGCATCAAAGCCTCGTCCATGTTCCTCTCTGCCGAGTCAGAATGTTCGATAGTTACGGACACTCTGAAAGACTGTTAATATTTAACTGTCCTCTTTCCACGAGGGATGTATGTAGTACGAGGCCGAGTTTACCGTGGGTTCTCCGAGACCGTAGGCTCGGCCAAAAATATTCGTGTTGAACCCACCTAAATGGGTTCAGGGACTACGTCCGAGTTCTTCTGTGTTGAGGTAGAGTGTTTGCCAGCACGAAAAGTCTGGTCGACTGTTAATATTAAACAGCCTCCCACGAGCGTGTATGTGTTACAAGGCCGGTTTATTATGGTTACTCCGAGCCCGTTGGTAGGAAACTTTGACCTGCTTCGTCCGAGTTCCTTTCCCCCGAGGCGGAGCGTTTGACAGTCATGAACGTTCTGATCCCCCAAAGCCCATTCTCCTACTAATCTTATAGTAGGGAGAAGAATCCAACATAGACTCTTTAGAGGAAGGACACCGCAACAAGCGTATACTTATAGCGTGAAAATTTGTTATTTTCCCTTAACTTAGATGACATCAAAGAATCTGAATGAATGTATTTTTGTGCAAGTTTCTCACTGGATATCAATATGACCAATGTATTCTTTCAACTTTTCAATAAGAAAAATACAACTGGCCACAGAAAATCATAATAATTTGTTTTCGAGTCGTATTGTCGATCATGTAAACGTTAAGCTGAATTTGGAAGTGAGGTATAGATGGCTAAGGAGTGGAGGGCTGGAGACCAACTTTAAAGGAAGAAGCTACACTACTTTCACGAGGACAGTTTTTCTTTCAAATTTTTTAGACGCTGTTAATTCGCGTTAATTTAACCGCCATGTTTGGGAGGTTAAATTTTTTTCTGTATCTAAATGTTTAAACAATCTACGAACTCCTTAGCCATCTATATCTTGAGTCTAGACACAATAAATTTGAACACATCTAGCCGACACATTGGAGGTAAAAATTAAAAATAAGAATTTGAAATGATACATATGACACATTCATATACTCTTCCCCACCTCACTTCCTTACTTCGTTAATTTTACGTATACTTGATGAGGTCCGTCAAAAATGTGTGAATTTCTTTTCATTTTTCATTTTTCATTTCAATTTTTGGAATAAAGTCTGATGATCCAGAGCCCTGTTAAAGGGGTTATGGTGAAATAATTTATTACATGGAACCTTAACGTGGTCTGTTTTTATTCAAATATATATATATATATATATATATATATATATATATATATATATATATATATAGTCGAGTTCGAATTTCAGTTGAATCCATTACATTCACTTACGTGCTAATACCCTTGGGAAAAGTGTAAATTATCTTCTTCTCCCTCCAGCTATGGGTAAATAGCAGAGCAGACTGGGTTCTATAGCCTTGGATGGCAACTGGTCTAGGAGAAGGACAACTCTGAATTCAAAACCTGTGGAGGGTCGTCTGGGGACCTTGTGGCACGTAGTGCACCAGGTCTCTGTATTCGGCCCGTCAAAAATTGTGGATGGTCCTGTACGAAACCTTGACCACTATAATCAAATCTCATGTGCCGTTGTCGGGCTGTCGGTTTTCTGGGAATTGACCGTCATACGTCGAATTCGACGGGAGAGTTGACTATATATATATATATATATATATATATATATATATATATATATGTATATATATATATATATATATATATATATATAAAATAAAAATTGATAACACCCTGATACTCCAGTGATTCTAAAATTGACCGTATGATGAAAGAAAGAAAACTAAAGTAGTTGCTTCAATGAATTTCCTTTCTTTCATCGTACGCTCAGTTTTAGAACCACTGCACTGACAGGGTGTAATCGATTTCTATTTTTTTTTCCTCAGATGAAGTCATTTGAAGTGGAGTGCATCAATATGAATCTATTTTCAGGGAGTATAAAGCAATTTATGTGGCCTTGAAAAATATTGCGTCATTCGAGAATGCACCAGATTTTCATCACGCCTATACACTATTATCTCGACTGTCGATTAGTTGTCCTACATCCATTGTCTACGATAGACGTTACACCAAGGAAGTGTAAGACAATTGTAACGCTGTACGAAAACAAAGCCTTTCTAGTGAGCAAATCAAAGTACAATCAACTGGTTTGGAAACCCTCCTGGTGTAAATCCAAACGCGTGTCTGTAATCAAACTCCAAGGAAAGACTTCATGGAATGGGCATACAAAGTACTAAAATTTGCACTGGGTCATGTTTCATTGGAACGTATAGAAAAAGTAGAAAATAAAGGAATTATTCTTTTTGATTCAATTAATTGTCACAAGGGTTTTATATATGTGTGTGTATGTGAGCGTATGTCTGTATAGCTCTGTTTATGTGTGTATAAACATATATGTGCACAAAAACTCACGTGCGCACATATATTGGTGAGTTTTTGTGTGGACATATATGCTTATACACCTATATACAAAAATTTTCATACACCCCCAATATATACTTATATACGTACTACACACATTTGCTTACATACATATCGGAATGTTTATGAAGCGACGCATTGCGAGTTGCCGTTGCAGTCAGTATTGAATGCTCAATGTGTTTTTGATCATGAATTTTTTTCTTCAAAGAAAAATATATCTAAAAATTAGATGATTTAATAATCAGAGATAACATCACTGCATATATCTGTAGCTTGGCTTCATCAGGAATTCAGATTTATGAGGAATAATTATGTAACATTTAGGATGAATTCCTTAGATGTTACCTAATTAAGTGTCGCTAGATCAAACGTTTGGACATTAACAGCAAAATTACAGCGTATAATCCAAGCATTAGGAATGACAAACTAGACCACAAATGTAGGCGTATCCTACGTTGACCGCATTAGAGATGACGCAGTTCGAGATATAATCAAACGCGAACAGACGACGCAATCGATTGATAAGTAAAAAAAAAATCTCAGGTGCTTAGCTGCGCAACAACCGTACCAAGAATTGGTCATGATCATTATGGTGATGATCATGATGATCCTATCCAGTATATTAAATAAACTTGATTCGAAGACACTTTAATCTAAACCGCAATTGCGACTATTTTCTCTGTTGAAAAATATCCTTTTATCTCAAGACTAGACAACGTTTACACGGTCAAGATAAAAAGGAATGCAATCACCCCGCGTTTTTCGGATGTGTCAAAATTTACATGGAATTTAACAGCATAAATCCAACGAAGAATCCAAGCCTTAGAATGAGTTACGAAGGATCAAGCGCCGTCAATACCTACGTTGATTGTATCACAAATGACGCAGTACGAGACTCCATCATAGAAGAATCAGGCCTATTGGAAGATCTTATAACTTGCGAGCAACCAAGGAAAATTGAAAACGCGATAGGAACGTCAAAACCGACATCAATTTCTCCACTGCCACTCTAAAGGTTAAAGTTTAATTCAAAAGAGGAAGCAGGCAGAGGAATAAGCCCTGAAATTGTCACCAAAAGAAATGGAATATTATTCTCGGGGGTACAGTTATTGACCCGCTTAAGTTGGATATGGAGAATAATACGAAGGCACTCAGCTGTACAAAGACACTAGGAGCACAAAAAGTGGTGATGTTTATGGTGATGATGAATTTTAACCACGTTTGCACTGTTTGGTTCAACATCCGAATACAGAGAGTTACACGTACGAATTTTGCATTCTGTCATTTCCCACGCAACACATCTTCAAAAACGTCATTCTAATACTCCTCAATCAAAATCTGAATTGCAACTGCTGACTCTGTTGGGAAATACACATTTATCTCACAACTAGACAAGGTTTCTCAGGGTATATATTCAATTAATTCCTTTTGGAAGTAGTTTTGGCTTCTTTAAATTTATCGATAAATATTAGCGTTGTATCACGGTTCATGCAGTGTGTTGCTTTTCTCTTTGTATGATATAAAAATCAAAGATGATAAAAAGAAACATGATGGAATGTCCTATCTTTCGTAACGCTTGCTAGGGGGAAATATTTTTTTTTTTTTATTATTTATTTTTTTTTATTAATTCGTGATATTCGAATTCCTTTAATCTCATACTCTTTTGGGTATGGTTGATATCGTAATCTGAAAGAAAATAAAAAAAAAACTTTTTTTTTATTCTCAAACTCAAATACATCTCTACGTCAACATTAAATTTGCGTGTGTTTATTTTTAACAATAGCCTTCAATAAAAGTTAGGAAATGTCTTTTTTCAGTGATTTTGTTTACAGAATTTTAGAAAGATTATTGACGCCAGGAAATTTTTTCTCCTGTGGAAGATTAATTATGTCACAATGTTGCTGAGTTTTCTTTCGTTTTATATGATGAACATAAAATATAGCCGTTCCACAAGGCTTAATTTAATAAGACCCGGTAGGATAATATGATAAAACGTTAGAAATATGTTCTTGGTGTTTGTTTCCTCCTGTTCAAAACCAATTGTTTATGACACCTGAATCGAAGAAGAAGAAAAAAACTGTCCAATAAACGTTTCTAATTCAAAATTGCGCATTGCACTGAACGACCTCACCAAAATAAACATTCCCGTAAAGCGAAACTGGATGAACTCATTTGAAATTCCTTCATTCAATACGAGGGCTTAATGATTTTTTTAATTCCTCGTGATTTGATATGATTCTGAAGCTGCAAACGCATCTTTCAGTCAAGTGGTTTTCAGTATCGGCTTCAGCGCATGCCCTGAGCCCCTATGAATTCACAAAATGTCAGAGAATGGAGGAATTTGTGGGTGTTATAATTTTAGTAGATCACGATAATTTAACACTTTGAACTAAGAAAGGAATATGCCATAAAATTTTATATAGTCTTTTGTATATTTTAATGAAATTTTTTTCCGACATTATTTTCTCACGTGTTTCAATTGCTTTTATTACTGATTTTTTATTTTTTATTTATATTATTTTTTAGCAGTGAAATTAATTATAGCCGGTTCAGATGAAGAAGTCATACTAAAAAAAGGTTACTACTCCGACAGAAAACTAGACTCTCTCTCATGTCTCTATTGGGAACCCGTGTCTTTCACTAAACAATGTCTTTAATAATTTGGTCATTTCTTTAAGAGTAATCTAAATTTTAATGTTTAGGATAATAAAACAAGGATAGCAACTCAAAAACTTGCACTCACTAAAAATAACTTTTGAATTAATAAGTTTTGTGCACATTTATACCTATATAATTAGATTTTAGAAGTATTTTTAAAAATTCATGTACAATTGTAGCGATTTACTAAACGAAGATTAATTGTGGCACAAGGCCGAATGTAAGGAGCATCGGATTCACTACAGAGTATTAACCGACATGACGAAACAATCTTGTTAACAATTACACCACCTCAAAGTACTCTTATATGTATTTAAAATATAGGTTAGAGCCAAACCTGAAAATACAAATCTAGCGGTTTTGATGACCAGACCCGCTTGGATGTTCCCTCTAAGTCATTTATTCTGGAGATTAGTGCTATATTGCCACAGAGTGTAAATACGGCATATTAACTCTGATCTATTTATCCGGGAAGTCTACGAAAATCTTGCAAACGAGACCTTAAAGTAGAATAGTTTGCGAGCAAATGATTTAGTAAAAAATATACACTCCCTCCAAATGTATTGTAATGGTAAGGCCAATTGTTTTGATTTTGCGCTTCACTGAAGAAATTTGGGTTTAATATCAAAAGATGAATAGGAAATAAGAGTTCTGAATTTCAGGTTTTATCTCTTGGTATTTACTTTTATGCGCAAAACAGCTTAGGACATAACACCTTTGCAAAAATAATATCGTTTTTTGACGTAGTTTTTAACGTCAAAAACGATATTATTTTTGACCCAACCTAATATATATATATATATATATATATATATATATATATATATATATATATATATATATATATATATATTAAATTACTAGTTAAATTAACTATTCCTTTATTAAAAACGGTTATAAATGTTTTCAAAAAATTTGCAAGTTGGTATACATTCTTTTTTTTCTTTGTGCCGCGTCCTTTCACGACCTTGTTGATCATGGCTCTCGAGAATGTTCTGTATTTCGTAACTCTTAATAAATGTTGCATTTTGATATCTCTCTTAAACCCGATACCTCCACTAATTCCACAAAGTTTTTAAAGAGAAATTTTAAAATAAAAAATCATCCGTGAATATTTCATTTTAGATTTAATTGAAAGGTAACATATTAAATTTACTATTTCTAGTAAGCAAAATAATCTGGTGTATTTCAAAAAGAAATTATATAGATTTGAATGTCAATTATTTCCTCGCTTTCACAAAGTACATTACAACCGGTCATTTTCCACATTTGAAGACATTTGTAAACAGAATTGAATTATCGGTTTTAAAAGAAATTCCAAAATCTAAATATATATTTGTGATACGTTATTCAGAAAAATTAGAAAACTTAAAAATAAATTAATCTGATTTGAAGCAAATATTACTTACTGATAGCATAAAAAAACTTAGTATATAGGGATTGCTAAAAGACGGATCCTGTTTTTTCTGACGTTCTGAATGATGTAAGTTACGGAATGAGGTGTTGGCAGCTAAGTATGGATGACCAGAATTGACATAAATTTACAAAATCTATGTGAAGTCATTTTTCTAACTACTTAGTAATGTTTACAAATTACCATGATATTCTCAGCTATTAACTAATATTTGATTGAATTTTAGTTACTGGAATGCTTTAGCTTTACGTTTGAATATGCTTTGTCAAAAAAATAATAAAATTTATGATACTATAAAAAAGAATAACCTGAAAAACAAAACACTACTAACAAAGAACAAAACATTACGTCTAGTTTGTTCCTTCTTGAAAACAAGTTTAAAAAAATAATAAATTACTCAAGTTATGAAGCATGACCTGCACTTAAATAAAGACATAGAATACAAATATTGAGTGAAATAGAAATTAAACAAATAACATTAAAGGGATGATGTGTATAACCTGTTCAAACGTAAACACGAAATGAATAAAGAATTGCAGACAGGCGAAATTCTTCGGTAACTTTAAGACAACCCTAACAACATTTGATCTTTTAGTAATATCATGTGTAAACTTTTATACATGGAAAAATTGGTTCTACTAAAAAAAAAAAAAAGAAAAATGATGTTTGTTCAAAACGACTTATATTATGCTTTCAAATATTTGATTCGCAAATATGATTGGAATATCAGCTAAAAGAAAGGAAGTAATGCAGAATTTTAAAAGGTTTTTAAATTATTATAAATTATTTTAATTTAAATTGAAAAAAATGAAATTAAATCTGGTAAAACTTCATTATTCATCGAAAAAGAATTCTTAAAAGAATAGTGACCTTAAGAAAGCTTCTTTATGAAAGCAATTGAAAGCTACTTTAAGTAAATAATGTTATAGTTTTATTTCATTTTTGAATTTAACATTCGGAGCAGATTTCCGGAAAAAAGCAGTAGTTGGAAAAAGCAAATTGAATGATTTATATTCTCCAAGGAGTCCTACTTTTAACTAATGAAAGATTTGTGTAAAAGAAAATTTAATTACTCGAAAGTTCATAAAATTAATTAAGTATGGAGATAACACAGACGAATACAAGCGCACGCGCACACACGTGCGGGCATGCACACACACACACACACACATACATATATATATATATATATATATATATATATATATATATATATGTATATATTTCCAATCACCTGAAGATGACCTGGCCGTAAATCAGCCGAAATGTCGTGAATATGACAGCAAATATGAGGATAATATTCAGAACAATATAAATACGTTTTATCAAATTTAGTTTAGTCTTACACATGTATGAAATTCTAAAATGTTTGTAAATGTTGATGGTTGGCGTGGTTTGCTTGTAAGCCATTTGCTCCAGGTCGATACCCTCAAGAAAATGTATATAAAATTATTTATCCAGATAGAAAATAAGAAAAAAAATATTTATGTGTCATAAATTCTATCATACGTCAGAAGTTAATTGCAAAATAACTATAATTTGAATATTTTTTACGTAATACACGGGAACAAAACTGGCTCTAACTTTGATTTTACAAATGCCACCATTATTAAAAATAACATAATTATTTACGCCGCAAATACTTTGAAGGAATGCTAATAAATTGATCGCTAAATATAAATACAATTCGATAAACTATGTCAAATCACCAACCTCTATTAAATCTATACTTAAATAATCTAACGTATGTATCTACGAAAAACGGTGCTACCTACCACAGGCGTATAAACACACACAAATAGATATACGCTTAGGAATTCTACATATACTAACTAGAATAATGATACACGTACATATATAATGCAATATTTACGAGGTTTTTTTTCAGTTAGACGTGGAATCCGTTAATTTTGTAGAACTTCGAAAGGTTGCGTCATCTCTCGTTAAGTTCAAAATGCTATACTTTATATTAATGCTGTTTAACAAGTAAAATGAACACGAAACCTGCTTAACAAGTTAAAAAAAGTACCATAATTTTTTTTGATTCTATACTTCAGTCTCTGTCGAAATTTTAATAAGAGTGAAACACGTTAGATTAACCAACACTCTATTTCTTTATTTTATATATATATATATATATGAAGAAAACAGTGTTTATTAATCTAACGGGTTTTACTCCTGTATATATATATATATATATATATTTAGGTTGGTGCAAAATAATGACGTAATAATGTCGTTTTTTGACGTATTTTTAACGTTAAAAAACGACATTATTACGTCATTATTTTTGCACCAACCTAATATACACACACACACACATTTATCTATATATATATATATATATATATATATATATATATATATATATATATTAAGCTTTTCACGCCAAGCAAGGTGGGAGTGCACTAGCACTTTAGTGGTTACAGAGAGTGAGAGCATGAGTAAAGAGGCGTGATAGAGGAAAGGGTTTTGAGAAGGACGCGGAATAGTACAAGGAATCTGGAGATGTCGATTGATATTGTGTTTGAATAGGTGGAGATTATATCTGGGAAGCAAGTATGTGGAAGGGAGTTCCACAGACGGGAAGTGCGATATATGAAGATAATGGAGTAGAAGAGACGGCTACAATTAACCGTTTCGACAGTGAAAAGTTAGGTCTGAGATACCGATTTAGTGCCACGTTTAAATTCATGCAGTTTGGGAACTAGCGGCAATAAAGCGTCGTATCAGTTACCATGAAAGTATATGTGGAAAAGGCAGGCACGTCTGTGAGAAAGCGGCTGTAGACGAGATGTCAAATCAGGACCAACCACACACATTGCTAATCCGTCTCTGCATCTTGTCGACGACCTTAAGGCGAACTGCGGGGGCACCAGAACATATATGACAGCAATATTCCATGCAATAGCGAATTGTTTATATATATATATATATATATATATATATATATATATTTGAAAGATGTACTATGGCGAGAAAAACTTTTTGGCGCGACACAAGAATTTTGAGAAAAGAAAGAGGGAGGTGACGGCACATCCGTGATAGAGTGCCTGTAAACGAGATGCCAGATCAAGACCAACCAAATTACCTATCTTTCTCTGGATTCTCTCTCTCTCTCTCTCTCTCTCTCTCTCGCACTCTTCCCAAGTAATTCATTTTTTAATTTTTTTTTTTACACATTTGTAATGATGAATGTATCTTCCTAAGTACTGATTATTCTCGGGAGAATACATTTGGGGTACATTAAAATAAATTTGGGGTTCACAAAAATAAATTTTGAGTACCTTACTTTGTACACACTAGTGCCAGTTTACAGACTTAATTAATATTAGGTCGGCGCAAAAATAATGACATAATAATGTCGTTTTTTGACGTTAAAAAATACGTCAAAAAACGACATTATTTTACACCAACCTAATACTCACCTAAGTTAGAAACCAACGCCGATTTACAGGCAGAATAATAGTGATTTTTTTTAAACAGTATCTCTAAGCTCCACAACATGCTATATTCATGTGACGTTGCCCCTTCCAATTCTTATATTTATATTGCTGCAAAGCGTTTGATGTATAAAACTTTCTCTCATGAAAACCCGATTCAATAACCCGTTGAAAATTATTCACCTATGGGATATTACTCAAAAGCTATCACAGAGCTCTCAAATAAGTGACAACAAGTCATTGTAAATAATCGTTAATATATAATTCTAGTGAATATAATTGTACTGCGATAAGAATAAATTTAATAAAGGTAAATTATTTATGACAATATATTATTTAAATGTATGCATATGTTTATGAGTGATTGGAACATTCACTTTCCGAGAATTACGGCGATGGGGAAAGTCACTGTAGCTGAGATACCAGGTCAAAACCAATAACATTGCAGATACATTTTGTATTTTCAAGAATTTCTAGATTTATAGGAGAAGCACCTAACTAGCCCAACGGCAAATTACCAGCCCAAAGATTTTATTTAAACTAAATCACGGAAAAAATATAGTAAGTGTTTTAAAGATTTTTTTTTTTTACACCATGGCCTCTGAGATACTAACAGGAATGGTTTGCTGAATAAGTTAGTCTTATGGATGGAAGGGAATAAATTTATGGCAGATTATGAGGATAGTTAGCATTTAAGGCTTGAAGAATTAATGTCTGCAGATTCCGTTTAGAAGCCTCTTCCACAAAATAAATGTCGTTGAGAAACATTTGTCTGGAATACGAGTGAAGTGAGCTAGATTCGACACTTTACGCAGCATGGCGAGCCCTAAGCTCTAAAGTTCTGACCAAGTAGATCTAAAGAAATTAGTATGTCGGAAAATTAATCTAGCAATAAGCTTGTAACGATTCTTCTGATCATGTGTTATATAGTTGAATAAATGAATCGTCCACAATGATAGATATATCAGTTTTCAGCTGATATCCTATTAAGCGGACATCAACAGTATGTTACAGAAATTATTTTGACATTTATCGTCTTGACAAAGGAGGTCAGCTGACACGGGTTGACCACACAGGAAACATGTCAACCGACTCTGACAAAGGAGGTCAGTTGAGTGGAGAAGAATGAAAACCCTGGATTGTTGATTAAGCACCTTTTTTAGGCGAAAGCTTGCAGGGGAAAGAAGGCGGTTTCTCTACAAGAGAGTGATCCCTAGCAGCCTAAACCAGGGAGGAACGCTCGCTCGGTCGCCACGCGCAAAGCAAGACATACGCCGGTTAGACTATTCGTCACTTCACCTCGCCTCACTTTCTCTCGAGAAAATAACAAGTGAATAAAATTTTCGGACTGCCACAATCTTTTTTTCATAGGCAAAATATATATTTTCCCGGGAATACAACACAAGCGTTCAATTAGAAGCTTCACCCGGGGAATAAAGTTGGTTTCTGGTCTCAGCTGCAATGCCATCCAAGTCCGCTTAATTGCATTTGAACAATGTTAATGTCGAAGATATAAGCGGTAATTATGATTCATAGAAATTATTATCAAAATGTTATTTTGGACAGGAATAGAATTTGATTTCTTAATTCTTGTTTAGCCTTACGTTTCAGGATCCTTGTAAATTCTATTTCAATTATATAGTTCTAACGTCGCCTCCTAAAATTTTATTACCATTTTATTTTTATTTAACTGTGTAGAAGATCCGGCTCACACTCTCCCTGTGTGTTTTTTTTTTTTTTTAATTTTTTTTTTTGTTTAAAGCGAAGTAGCTGTTGATCTCTTATTTTCTGTTTAGGATTCGATTTATTTACTGATGTGATATTTATTTGCTTCTGTACCTGCATTTCTCATTTTTTTTGTTCTGATTTTCTAAAAACGTTCTTCTATATCAATGAAATTAAATATTAATGTAAGTGTCTATTTTAACAAATCCACTTTAGATTTTCTTCATCATTGGTTCAGGTTTGAACGTGACAAAAATAAAACCACGAAGAAAAAAATGTAAATTAATGCAAGAAAACGAATATAAGAGAAAGATGTAAAAACCGAAAAATGTAAATTCATGCAAGATAAAGATATAAGACATAGAATATAAGATATAAAAAAAAATGTACACACAGGAGAAAAAACAAGTAAATAATAAAAGTAAATTGGGTGGGGTAAAATGGTTTGTTAAAATGAAGACAATGACATCGTTAACAACAAAGAATCAACTCTTAGTGCGAAACTAACTATTAAAAAAAAATAGATATATATCTAGAGAAATCGATTTCTAAATCTAGATCTCTATAGTTTGCAACTCGTTTCAGATGATGTAGGACAGAAATCTACATTTAGTGTACTTTAAAGAAGATGGGAGAATTAGGCGGTTGAGCTAACAGGTGTCTGTCATATCCATCAAGTGAAATCCGAGTATTACAGTGGATACGTGGTCGACTGATCTACGCTAAAGATATACACCCTTAAAGAAAAAGCTAGTATTACATATGAATATATATGCAACTACTCAAGAGGAAAGGCAACAGACATTTGCATCCGCATGAGAATGTAGGTTCAAGTTTTGGAGAAAAATTTGGGGCTCCAAATCTACTGTTTTACGGTGATTGATTAATACCAGAGTGAAATAATCAGTTTCATATAATGAGTCCTGTGCTTTCTTTTATAGTGTAGGATTATGAATATATGAGTATTAAAAAATTAACGGATTTATTTTTACTCCGATATTTTGGTACTTCAAATGATTTTTATTGGCTACCCCTGTTTGAAATAGATGTTCCGTTAATTTAAACAGCGAGTATTACGTTTATCAGCCACCGAACGGGTTAAGTATTTTCTTTATTAAAAAGGAAATCTGACAAAACGTTTCTTCGGTTTTCATCACATCGACCGCCACCACGAGATATTTCGTGGTTGGTAGTTTTGATAATGGCACCTATCAAGGAAGAGGAAAACGAGATCATACAATTTTCTATTGTCTAAGTTTGTGTTTGGAGACAGATTAGGTAACGTGTTAACGAAAATTATGCAGACACACACGCACACACAAACATACAGACACACACACACTCATATATATATATATATATATATATATATATATATATATATATATATATATATATATAAGATTTCAGAATATAATAGTTAAAAGTAAGGCAAATATTTTCATATAGTGCTCAATATTAAAAATATTAAAAAAATAATATTAAAAATAGAGGATTAATAATATGATAAATTTACTTAACGGTATATATCAATTTTTGATGTTAATTCCTGGACATCAAAGTTTCTGAGAACTATATTTATAAACTTGTTCAAACAACAGTCACCATGAAGGATAGACAATTCAATGAAACTTCGATTCCGGGAAACAAAATCAAAATTGATATTTACAGTTAAGTAATTTTATCGTATATATATATATATATATATATATATATATATATATATATATATATATATATATATATATATTCAAGCATTTTTGGTTGAATTATATGAACATATTATATCTATTTTTATTTTTATCCTCTAAATTTCACGGATCAATTTCTTAATGTCGTCAACCATATTTGAATGAAGAGATGCTGCTTGTTCTACAGTTTGTTGTCTTAGTCATTAAATATGTTTCGTCCCATAGGTGCCTCAGGGGATGGTCATGAAATAAAGTTTGTTGCTCACTTCCTCCTAAATTGCCGTCTACCTTAAACAAATTCAAGCCATGGGCACTTTCATCTATTCTAATTATCTTTTAGCTCCAAATTCTACTGCATGTGGCGGTGAATTTAGGCATCATGAGAACGGAGAGCAAAGTAGAAATTAAATTCTTGGATACAAAATAAATCCGACGACAGCACTTTGCATATGCATGTGTATATTTAACACTAATATTATCTATCTATATCTATATCTATCTATCTATCTATATATATATATATATATATACATATATATATATATATATATATGTGTGTGTGTGTGTGTGTTGTGGGTGAAGGTAGAGAAACTTAGTAGAACAGAAATATAAATCAATGAACCAAAATCAGATTCACATATAAAGCTCTTAACATTTCACTTATTTTAAACAATAAAGATATTTTTTGATCCGCTTGATCCGCTACATCTTTAGGAGACACAGCATTATAAAAGTTAGGCGACTATTGTTATCCTTCGATATAAATATACTGTGATTTATAAAACAAAATGCTACCAAATTATCATTCATTTCAATTTATGATTAATTCAACTAGAAAACAGTTTCACTTTTAATTACAGAGAATGGATTTATTCTAGGTAAGAAGAACTGATTTGGGAAAACATTGGGGAAGGATTTTCTGACCCTTCCAGATGTATTTGACAATTTTTAAACTTTGACATGTGGGTGCGAGTTAAGAGTCATCAATGTATTTTTTGATCTTTCTAGCTTCCACTAAAAGGGCAATTTTATCTTTCCATCTTAGTCTCGACATCTATGCGAACACTTCCAATATTCTTTAGCAGAATAGCAACCGTTTTTATCATAAGTTTGAGTCAAAAATATTTCCGTTTTTGCTTATTATATTTATTCTTCAAAATAAAAGCTTAAATTATATTTTATTCGATTATACATTTAATATTATTTACAACGGCTTCTAAGTAAGATCTTTGATGATATCTTCGTAGGTTTTGATATGAAAAGATTTTCGACGCAATATTGAAATCTAGTTTTTATTAAAATAAGTTTTCCCCATTAAAGTGTTTTGTAACGATTTTTAAAAATAAACTAATGATCCTTTGAATATGGTCGGTTGATTAGATAGGAAAACAATCAAGAATCATTTTTTCATGAGGTAGAACACGAATTTTCCGTGTGACGAAGGCAGGGCATTTTTCAGTCAAATTTTATGGACAGGTTGCAAGTAATTTGATATATAAACGTGCATGTTTTGTTTTAATGCTATTTTAGAATTGCGTTAGTGTAATTGAAATTACTGTTTAACAGTAACGTCTAATGAATTCTTAGGATAATGCATATGTCATTACACACGTTTTCCCCAAAAATCAAAAATTTAACACGATAAATATCTACTTAGAATTATTTCACCATTATGAAAATAAATTAACAGACAAAATAAAATGGCTACTTCCTTTATATTTCCTTTTCTGAACGACTTATTCGAAAACTTTACATTTTGAATATGCAGAAATTTATTTAAAAGCAATACCCATATATAAAAAAAAACCTTACGTTTAAATGCACCAAGTTCTTATAAAAAGTAGATTGTTATTGCTCTCAACATTCTCTTGTCTTTTCTTACTCTAATTAACTTTTGACCATTTACCATAGCGTCTTATCTATGTTATTCTTCCCTAGAATCACGTACTTCAAGTATTCTCATTCGTAGAGACATGGTCCAACACCCACTATTATATCAAAGATTATATATTCCATGGCCGTTCGGTGAATCTTTCTTTGTTTCTAACGACGTTTTCTGATGTCTTTAGTCTTTGATTAGCTTCAGGAATATATATTTCTTAATTCCTACGCATGTTTGTGTGTATGTGTCAACATTTTTCCGCGGTATATTTCTAAGCAACCAAGATATCTGAACTGTCTGATTATTACACCATCAAAAATAACAGACATTCAAAAGAAGATGCAAACAAAAATTCAATTTCGATAACCGGACATTTTGCTTTTTTAAAAGAACATTCAGCTGACATATTTTCCAGTCTTTATTTTTCAAGAGGAAGAAAACTAATTAAAATCATAAATTTATGAATATGTCTTTTGTTATCATTTGACCACAAACGAAGCAAAAAAAAAACACGAAGACGCAATGTGTTACTGAAAGTCTGAGAACAAATGAAAGAAAAAAAAAACACTGTTGAGGTGAGAGAACATTAAAAGAACAGGACTTAAGCAGATACGAGATAACGATTTATATTCGTTGTGACCAAGTAAATGTTTAAGTAATAACAAAAACCAGGTTTTCAGATATATCGTATATTAAACGTATATTAAAGTAAGTCCAACAAAACAGTATTATACGAAAGTGAGATTTTATCGAATGAACTAGCGCTAAATCTATTCACAATTAATATTTAACAGCCCCCACCACGAGGGTGTATGTAGCACAAGGCCGGTATATTGTGGGTAGTCCGGGCCCGTAGGCTCGGCCAAAAATATTCCTTTTGAACCGGCCTAAACTGGTTCAGGGACTTCCTACCTCTCCGGACGAAACTTTCCCCTGCGGCAAAGCCTCTTCCGAGTTCCTCTCTGTCGAGGCAGAGAGTTCGAAAACACGAACAGTCTAGTCGACTGTTATATTTAACTGTCACCCCACAAAGAATGTATGTAAACACAAGGCCGAGTTTAATGTGGGTTTCTCCGAGCCCGTAGGCTCGACTAAAAATATTCCTTTGAACCCACCTAGACAGGGCCTGCGGCAAAGCTTCGTCTGAGTTCCTCTCTGCTGAGGCAGATAGTTCGACAGTACAAACAGTCTGGTCGGCTGTTCACCGAAGCATTCTGTCCTACTAAACTTAAAGTAGGTTGAAGTGTCTAACATAGACTATTTAGTGTGAGGACACCACAAAAATATTTCATTTTGAAACATAGCCTCGGCGCTATCAGCGTACAACAAGGGAGGGCAATGAGCAGTGATCCGAATCTGCTGAGAACATGCTGCCCCTTCGAAGATAAAACACCGGCTCTCCAATTGCATAACTCGAGCTTGTTGATCTTCTCGTCAGCGGCGGTGTTTGACACGCATCCTGATACTTCTTCATGCGCCAAGCTTGTCCGTTCATTTTTAAACATCTAGATTCACTCTTACACACTTGTACGCAGTAGAAGACTGTTGCCGTCTTAAATACCGCATACCTGTCACGTGCTAAACGCCTACTATGAATTTCAGTCATTTACA
>OZ010594.1:61660985-61683485 GCA_963932145.1 Acanthosepion lycidas | reverse complement strand
AGTGATTCCTCCGATTCCTTCAAACGGCATTTTTTGAGCTGGTTCCAATGGCGTTTGTGAATGTTTTTCGGTCCTTGGACAATATAGACCAGTTCGCCAATTCTTTGTTTTATGGTGCCTACTTCCCAGAATGTTATGTTGTTTTTGTAAGCCATGTAAAAGACTTTATCGCCAGGATTTAAATATTTCTTATGAGGCGATACGGTTTTTTTTTAACTTTGCTTGCCTTGGAATAAGTTTGTCGAAGACAGACTTGATTTTCCTTGCGAACATTGTTTCTGCAGGCGAGTTTCCCATAGGCGTGTTCGGATTAGGGGTTATCCGATACACCTGCAGAAACTGCTGCATTGTTCTATCTGTCGGTTTGCCTAATGCCTTTTTTAAAGCCCTTTTTAGAGTGTCCACGAAACTTTCGGCCTGGCCATTCGACCTAGGTTGGTACTGAGGCGTTGTATTGTGGTCCACCTGATATGACTTGCAGAAGTCTCTAAATTCACTTGATGTGAATTGAGTGCCATTATCTGTAACTACACAATCTACCACGCCAAAACGCGCGAATAGCTCGTGTAGAAATCCGATCGTGCAGTTTGTTGTTGGTCTTTTGCATTGTAGGACCTCAGGCCATTTTGAGTGGCTATCCACAACAATGAGTTAGTACTTGTTGTCTATGGACCCTGCAAAATCGACATGAATTCTTTGCCATGGATGGTCTGTGTTTGGCCATGGTTTGCACGTCGTGGTTGGAGCTTTTGCTGCAAGCGCGCATCCTTTGCAGAATTCTATCATGTCTGCTATGTCCTTGTCCACGCCTGGCCAATAAACATAGCAGCGAATGAGGCTTTTCGTATGGTTCTTCCACGGATGTCCCATGTGAAAATCCCTGAGGATTTTCTTTGTAGGCTGTTTGGAATCACTACGCGGTCATTGTATAGTAGGACATCATCGCAGAGGGAGAAAACTTTAGGCACATTGGGGTCTTTGTTGCGAATTTTGCTTTTTATGGATTAAATGAATACATCCCCTCGAGTCTCTCTTTTTATATCGGCCAAAGTAAGTGGGAGCTCGCTTATGGTACTTGCCATCATGTTTTTGATTTTACAATTTGTCCTTAGAGTAGCAATGATGGAGTCTTCATAGACGTCTCTATTTTTTGGAATGAGCCGCGATAAACTGTCTGCATGGCAAATATTTTTGGATGTTAGGAACTTTATCTTGAAATTGTAGTTAAAGAGAATCGTTCCCCAACGAAGTAGTCTATTTGCAGTATAGAATGGCAGACCTTTTTTAGAACCAAAAATTGTAATTAGAGGATTATGGTCCGTCTGTGGTATGAACCGTCTACCATGTAGATATCTGTGAAACATTATCACAGCGAATATTATCCCTAGAATCTCTTTCTCTATTTGGGAATATTGCTTCTCTGCTGGAATAGAGATCTTGATGCGAGAGCCACAGCTTTTCGCGATACATCTGACAGTTTATGTAGAATGCAAGCACCGATGCCGTACGAGCTTGCATCACTTGCGACTATGATGTCGAGACTAGGGTCGTAATGGGTGAGGAAGATGTCTAAAGTAAGAGTTTTCTTAATCTTCTCGAATGCGTCTTGGCATTCCGGTGTCCATTACCATGGTTTGTCCTTTTTTAAGTGTTGGTTGAGAGACCCTCTCAAATTTTGCATGTTCTTAATGAACCCTTGGTAAAAGATAGCTAGGCCGAGGACCTTTGTAACGCTTGAACGTTATCTGAGGCCGGCATGTTTCTGATCGCGTTGGCTCTTTCTTTATCCGGCCGACGACCATCTTTATTTATAATGTCACCTAAGTATTTAATCTCTGGTAAGAAAAAGTCACACTTTGCCTCCTTAACCTTAAATCCGTATTGTTGTAGCTTTTCGAATACGTTTATTATATGGTTCCGGTGCTCTGCCGTAGTTTTACTAGTAACCAGTATATCATCCAAATAGGCTGTTGCGTAGTCAACGTCGCGCAGCATGGCGTCCATAACCTGCTGGAAAATTGCAGGCGCGACCTTTACTCCAAAAGCCAGCCTGTTGCATTTGTACAACCCTCTATGTGTGTTTATGCAGAGCAATTTGGAACTTTCTTCTTCCACTTCTATCTGAAGGTATGCGTCCGAGAGGTCGATTTTAGAAAAAAAATTTCCACCATTGAGTTTATTGAAAATTTCTTCAGGGCTTGGGAGAGGATAGTGGTGATCTTGCAAGGCATCGTTTAACCCTGTGGAAAAATCTGCGCATACTCGTATTTGATTGGACTTCTTTTTTTTACGTAGACGTAGGTACTGCCCACTCGCTGAAATCTGTTTTTGACAGAATAGCTGCTTGTTCGAGTCTATCTAACTCTTTGTTGGTTTGCTCTAGAGCAGCGAAAGGGACATTCCGTTTCTTTTTGAATACCGGTTGTCCACCGTCCTTCACCTTGAACTTAGCTTTCATTTTAGTACATTTCCCAAGGCCGCCAGAAAAAAACCTGGGGAAATTGTTGTTTGAGTTCCTTTTTTAGGTTTACCAAATTGGACGTTGTACTTTGTATCTTGCGACAAAATGTACTCATTGGGCAATCCCAAAGATTGAATTTTTCTATCCAATCTGTTCCAAATACGTAGGCTTTGAGCTTTTTGGTAACTCCATTTAGTGTTACTGTAAGTATTACCTCACCTAAAATGTTAATCTCTTCGCCAATTACGGATTTTGCTGTTTTATCCGTTTTTAATAAGGTCGGTTTGTTTAATTTTCGCCAAGTACGCCAGTTAATGGCTGAAAGATCGGAACCCGAGTCAAGCTGGAATTTAATGAAATTATTGAAAATATCCACAGTTACATATTTCCTTAAATTCTTATGGACAATATTGTCAGATTCAGCTTGCCTAATTTTATTTTTGGGTTTTCTCGTTTTGTTGGCGTACCAGCACCGAGGTAAAGTATGCCCACTTTTATTGCAATTTTTGCAATATTTTTGGTTCTTAACTGAACAGAATTTCATCCAATGCCATTTACCACAATGGTAACATGATCCGGGCGGTTTCTTTAGCCTATTTAGTTTTTGGTTACTGCGGAATTTAGGATATGAGATTTGCCTTTTGTCTTTTTGATAGGAATAGGAGGTAGACTTTCTTCCGATTTTATTAATCTGAGCCACACCTGATTCCTCGATAGTGTTTGAGTCGTACTTTACAGATATTACTCTTTGACAGTCTTCTGCCAGATTTTGGAGAGTCAATCCTTGTTCGTTCTCAAGCTTGGTCAGTACCCGTCGTCTGACTTCGGCATTTTCTGCTGATACTAGAGCTTGTGCGAAAATTAAGCACTTGAAATCATCGGCAATCAGTTCGGCTAGTTTAAAATCATTACAGAGCTTGTTTACCGATGCTGCAAACGTTAGAAAATCTTTCTGGGTGTCTTTGACTGTGTTCAGGCATTTCCAACGTTTGTGGAACAATGTTGTGTTAGGCCCGAGTAGTTCCGATAGGAGCTTAATAGTCTCTGAAAAATCCAAGTCACTGGTTTTCTTGTGTAGTATGAAGTCTACGAACCTACTATGTCCGGTAGTTCTCAGTTTTCTCAATAGTAGACGAACCTTTCTTTTTACTGGGCCATTGTTCACAGTCTACGTTGAAAATATCTTCGTAGCGCCTGTAAAAAGCCTCGAACGTTTTGTCGTTCTCTGGTACGTATTCAAAGGTTTCCATTGAATTGTAGATTGTACTCTGGGAGAATATTGAATATTTTTCAGAGTTTGAGCCTTTTAATGCATTTACAAGTAATTCTTTAAGTTGTTTCTGTCGTTGTTCAGCATTCTAAAGCGTAATTTGTTAGAATTCCATTTGTTGTTTATGTAATTCCCAAAATAGTTGTTGTTGTCTTTCTTCTGATTCTTGTTGCTGATCCAAATGTACTTTTAGCATTTAGACGATTACTTTTTGAAAATCTTCCATATTTAGACAAAAAAACATGACGCGATTTTTTTGTTGCTTTGAAACCGGTGTACCAAGGAGAGTTACACAAAAAAATCTTGATAGATTTTTTTTTTTTTACAAAAAAGAAAATATGGACAGACAATTAGTTAAACTAAACTAATTATGTGTTTAGCTTTATTAAGATTCCATGGTTCCGTTAATTTTAACGTAATTGTAAAAATTTTCACCACACTTATTATGTATTTTATTTTTTTATAGAGGTACAAAAAAGAGAAAATTCGCCTCAGTGAATTTGAGGGGAGAATAATTTAATTATATATATATATATATATATATATATATATATATATATATATATATATATATATATATATATTCTATATATCATTTTCTTCTCTATTCCTCAGTTTTCATTTGTCGGCCTTTTAAAATTACGCACACACACACATGCACACACTCACACACAAATATATATATATATATATATATATATATATATATATATATATATAATTAGTTGTTGGTCAGTTTTGAATCATATATATATATATATATATATATATATATATAAATAGATGTTGGTCAGTTTTGAATCATATATATATATATATATATATATATATATATATATATATAAATAGTTGTTGGGCAGTTTTAAATCATATATATATATATATATATATATATATATATATAAATAGTTGTTGGTCAGTTTTGAATCATATATATATATATATATATATATATTTCTGATAATGCATATGAAAGTTTTCACAGGTGATATTTGTTATATTCACCATGTAAACTGAGTTTCTTATAGCGAACATTTTCGCTCAACTCACGAGGATTCAGCGTTTACGAATGAATTTGTTTTTTTTGTTTTGTTTTTTTTTTAGCTCTGTTTCATGTAATTAATTTACGCGCTCATTCGAATGCTACTGTTATCGAAGTTCAGCTGCGTTTTCTTCTTTTTCTTCGTGTATTTGAACGTTCGTGTGCCGGTGTGTATGTGTATATGTATATGTGTCAAATTTCGGGAATATTTTTTCTTTGTCAGTTTGTTGATTTATATCTATCTATTCTATTCCATGTTAACTGTTCATAATCTAATCTTCTCTTTTGGAAGCCTTTTTGTTGGTCTATCATTTGCCCCCATTTCAATTACTACGTTTAGCGGTCCAATTATTCTCTGCTGGTATTCAGAAACTTCCTTCGTATGATACATTTTATAAATTCTTGTTTATATTTAGATCATTACTGGCATTAACTCTTATTCATTCTTGTTTCCACATTTTTCTTCAAGACGCAGCATTATATAAAAACTATTCTATTTAACGGAACGTCAGATTAGAGAACTTAACGCTGTCTCTTTTCAAATTTTGTCATTTTAATTCTGAGTATTCATTCATTCGATTTATATTCTGCATGAAATTGCACCCAGAATAAGTGTCAGTAAGCGGCAGTCTGATGGTATTTCAATAAAACTTCTCTTCTAATTACGTCATCATGTCTTTTAAATCTATTACAAAAGGGAACGCTTCTGTTATTCTCACAAATTCCTGTCACGTAACACTGTTCGAATTGTCGGTTTAGAAGATGTTTTCTTTTCTTATACGCTAATTAGTTTAGCCTTTCAAATCGAATTTGGTCTGTGTTGAATGTTTCCTAAAATGATATTACGAACAGTAGTTTTAACTGCATGATTTTTTTTTCTCAAATTATATCCCCATTTTTATTCGTAGCATAAAAATAAATAACAACACCCCCTATATGTCATAGAGTCTAATCGTTTTTATTAATATTTTGTTTTCTTTTCACTGTCGACGAGAGATTCAGTAAGGATGATTTCTCTTTGGTTTGTTTTGCTTTTGAAACCAAAACTCGTATCAAACGAACGTGAATTGTTTCCGTGACAACGTTTGAAAGCATTAACCCATTCATAGTTGACATCATATCTCTCACTCCGGTCACGTGTTCTTATTTTTGTCGTCGCCACAGTTGTGTATTTATTTAAAAGCGGTAAAGCAAAATCCTTTTTCGCAACACGCAATTTTCGAACGCATAATCCCGTTCTCAATTCTTTCTTCATTCCACCCATCACGAAGGACAAACTATAATGGATGCGAAATCTTCACGGATCAAATTGTTCGCGGTATTCACTCAGAGGCATTACTATTTGAGAATGTGGCTTAGTTTCGTGACTTCTTGTCCACCGAAGGAATGAAAAATTTTGAGGAAGCTACGATGCACTCTTCATAGAAACTCTTATACAGTGAAATACAAACGCGAATGTGCCGTCTGTAGCTGTGGCATTTGTACGTTCGTATCGGTGTGTTTACCCACAGCAATGTTGGAAGATTTACACAGGCAAAGTCACATGTATTGAAGGAAAGAATCAGGCACAAATAAAAAGGGAATGATGATTATTGCGAGAAGAAAGAAAATGAAAACAACAAAAAAAATTATTAAGCAACGAAGGTAAAAGAGTTGAGAAATCTTAGGTCATTGTGACTTTTACAAAAATAAGCAACAAAGAACAGGGCTGCTTTTATATTGTCACTGGTTTCATGTTCCTTAAGGGAATGATGGATCTCCAACTTGCTCTCCTATTGTTTAGGTCTAATTTCAGTAATTTATGGCCTAGCTTCACCGTACAATTCGATGGCAAATAAAACAGTAAAAAGTGATTGAAATTAACCTGGATGGATATTTAAACAAAATATATTTTGCGAATTTTACAAGTATGTAAATTTACGGATTGTTCAGAACTATAGTAACATTTCACTGGATATTTTTATTTATCTATATTCACACACACACACACACACACATATATATATATATATATAATGAAAGGTATTATATCCGACAGTTTTCTGTTTCTACGTCATTTTCATAGATAGAATTTATCTAAATGCTCTGTTTTTTTTGTTTTGTTTTTTTTTAAAATTAAACAGTATTATTTATATTTACCGGCTTGAACGTTCGAGAATATGCGTTCTCCGATGGGAATCGAAACGGTATCCATCTGCAGAAACCGTCATTTGATCTGACGTGCTAAACCATTCAGCTACGGAGTTGTGGCTGTTTAGCAAATCACAAATTACATACACAATCTTCGACGATTTTCCTCGGTCTGCTCAGGAAACTTATCATAACTTAAACAATGACATCATAGGAAATGGATAAATCCGACGATTAAACTTTTCTAAGCAGATTCGTCTCTTCTTGTAGCTAAATAATATAGCACGTCAGATCAAATGATGGTTTCGCTATAGGAATACAAGTTGGAGAATGACTTGGAGAATACCTGTCGGAGAATGCCTATTTTCTACGAAATTTCTCGAATATTTCATGCTAACCGCAATCGGCTTGGATTGAGGAATCGGAGAGCCGAGTTCGAATTCCAGTCGAATCCATTACATTCACTTACGTGCTAATACCCTTGGGAAAGGTATGAATCCTCTTCTTCTCTCTCCAGCTATGGGTAAAATAGCAGGACAGACTGGGTTCTATAGCCTTGGATGGCAACTGGTCTAGGAGAAGGACAACTCTGAATTCAAAACCTGCGGAGGGTCGTTTGGGAACCTTGTGGCATTCGGTGCACCAGGTCTCTGTATTCGTACCTCCAAAAAGTGTGGATGGTCCTGCACGAGGCCTTCACCACTATAATCAAATCTCATGTGCCGGTGTCGGGCTGTCGGTTTCCTGGAAACTGATCTGCTTGACCGTCATACGCCCAATCTCGACGGGGAGTCGATCATATATATATATATATATATATATATATATATATATATATATATATATATATATATATATACAGACGTACAGAAGAAACCACTTTCAAGCCAGGAGTTGTCTACCAATTTAAAATTTCCGTTTTTCGGAACCAGTTGTAATGACGAAAGTATTATACTAACTACAAATCAACAAGATTTGTCGGTCAAGAATTAATACAGAGTATAATCACATGCCTTTGTTTTGCATGACAGTAGTAATTATTAAAAAAAATAGAATTATAATCCTACGAATAAAAAGATTGAATTAATATTTACTTTTCATCATGCTATGAGATTTCAAGCAATAGGATACGGTTATGATATAACCTTCTAAAATGTGCATTATTTAGGCCGAGGGATCATATCTCATGGGTAAATTCGAAATCGGTCTGCAATGTTTCATTCTAGAGAAAAAAATATTGGGAGATGTACGTAATCTGGGCCATGTATTTGACTTTGATGAAGAAATTCTAAAATCATTAATGCAAAGTTACTCGCCGAAATCTACTTGAGTATTAGCAAATATTTCAAATTCCTCAAAATATTTCATGTTGCCACATAGACATGACAGGAAAATTTGGCAAGTTTGGCGTTTGGGTTCCACACGCTCATCACAAAAGAACAAGGCGGATCTTTGATAAACAAACAACTATCAAAATGAATGATTCTTCTCTCAAGAAATATCCATGACTTGAACGCCCATTAGAAAACAAGTTCATCAAAGACTTCAAGTGGAATTCATGTATAAAAAAAAAAACATCGCTAAAGATGTTGGAAAATGGTCGCTTTCTTGTACCACACCAGTTAGTACCTGACTAAAGCTAATCTACTCTATATTTACAGAGACAGATCAGAGAAAAAAAAAGAAGAGTTCTACTGCCATATCTTGGCTAGAGCTGCTTACTCCACATTTCCCAGCCCTGTTAGAGTTCTAATGCGTCTTCAAGGACTTTTGGGGGCTGGATGCTCACAAGACTCTCAATACTCTATGGTTCCTTCCGTGGAAAATATCGCGACGAAGAACATTTCTTATTTGGACCAGTTCAGGCATTCACACCTAAATTCCGCCATGCCAGTTACACCTGAAAAAATAATTGTCATTTCCTTCTGATTCGTTAGTATGAAAAATGTACCATACGGTAAGCATCCTGCCAAGAACCGTAACCTCGTGGAACATGCTCCCGAGAAAATGCTTCCCCAATTATTATAATCTTAATCTCTGCGTGCCTTGGATTACCAGATATCCTTTCTGTAGATGCTCATTACCCACTACTTTTATTACATCAATTTGTAACTGTCAAACTTGATTAGCTCACGGGCCTTATAGTGAGCAAACAGTTAGTAACACACACACACACACACACACACATATATATATATATATATATATATATATATATACATATATATATATATATATATATATATATAAAGAAATATAGTCATAAGATGTGCTATTTATGGGATAAAGTGCTCAATATCAGAGATAGAGCGCGTGTAAATAGAAAAGTGAACATAGAAGGCAACACTTAGAGGCGACAGTCTGTTTCAGGCTAGACCCAATCATCAGGACTGACGATTGCGTCTAGCATAAAACAGACTGTGGTCTCTACTTCTATGTTCACTTTACATATATATATATATATATATATATATATATATATATATATATATATATATATATAAAATAGTAGTGGTTGTAGTAATACGCATTCTTTTATCTCCCGAGATAAAAGCAACATCCTGTTTATTATAAATTGTCTCCTTTCGTAGTTAAACTGGAATGACATGTCTGGGTGATTTTATAGGGAGGCCATGCACACTGCCTCGACTATATGACCTCTATATAGCGCATGGCATCCACCCAGTGGTCACTCTAGTCTCAGCACCAAAGAATTGAGTTTGAACAAACAGGGCATTACCTATATCTAGTGAGAATAATGGATGCTTATTACTACTATTTGTGTTTTGATTATTAATTATATATATATATATATATATATATATATATATATATATATATATGTGTGTGTGTGTGTGTGTGTGTGTGTGTGTGTATGTGTGTGTGTGTGTGTGTTTATATATTATTATAAAATGGACAATGTTCGACAATAATTTTCAGACATTTTTATAACTATTCATTCTTTTTATAGATAAAATATAAAAATGACTTAAAATGAATTGTCGGACTTTGTCCATTTCATAATGTGTTACATCATTTGTTTACCTTTGGATAGGCTTTGAACAGATATGAAATATGTGAGAGATTCATGGAAAATTGAATATTTAAAACAGCATAATCGACATTGCTCGACGGGGCTCGATCGGTTAATGCACGTCAGGCCGTATGACGGTTCCATATAGGAGACAGGTTCGATTCCTGTCGGAGGACGAATATTCTCAATGAAAATTTCTCGGACATTTAGCCCGGTAAATTCTATTAATACTGTTTATGATAAAACAGAGCATTTACTTAAAGAATGTATAAACATAAAACGTCTTTATATATATATATATATATATATATATATATATATATATATATATATATATATATATATATATATATATATGGGCTGCGGATTATCATAAAATAGGTAACTAGTATCGTCTGAGACCGTGCTGAAGTGCAGCATCTCGATATGATATTGATTACTTGAGTGGCCAGCTGAGCTCGAAAGAAATGATGAGGCATGATATTTTGGTTTACCTATCGCTAATTATATGTGTAGGGGCAGGAACTTGGGAAAGAATTCTCCTCTCTACTAAGTAACATGAATGCTGTTCGAGCTCCTGTTAGTCGAATGTAGTCAATCGTTTACTTACAACGCAGTCTCAAGATTGTTCCCCAAAGTTATAGGGTGCCTTACTACCGCCCCTACCCAGCTTAAATAACCCGTCATTTAAACTGTATTCATAAATTGCTGCATCTGATAAAAAAAAAAGTGTGGCAACAATTGCCAGTCATTTGCTTTATGGGTGTCTGACTCACGCCAACACTACCATCGCTCCTTCATTTGGACCGTGACACAACAGTCTTTTGTACTTCATTTAGATTTTTACGAACCCAAGCGAAATGCTATATCGGAGTTAACAGTGCATAGTGATGGATTATATTCTCCGATATCCTGTGTAGCGATACAGGATGTTGGTCTTCTTCATTTGTTTCTCGTATTAACAGCGTTGTGATTTGAGTCTGTGTTTTATCATCCTGCCAGTTTTCATCCTGAAACACAAACACCTAAAGCACGTCTTGGCAGACACTATGACGGTTAATCCCCGTAATGTTATTATATAAATATATTTAGACACATTCCAATCAGTGGACAGTTCAAATAGATTCAGACACAATCTTCGTTTATATATAACAGCAAATAAAAATACACTTTTAAGATATCCCGACTTAACGTTCAAATTTAAATTTGAAGGCTTTCCTATTCAAGTCCCACCCGCTAATTTATACTCAACATTCGTTGAATTTTCATATATCACTGTCACGGATTTTGTTGATTTCTCCTAATTGTTCTGGTGAAAATTCGAAAATATTAACACACGCGGTCGAAATAAACGCGAACAGCCACAGTAAATTTGGGAAGAGATAACTGAATTGATATTATTTTAGAAATAAGAATGTTATTTAAGATGTAGAATGAGACAGACATTTTATTCAATCCTTACGATTTACTGCGGATTGTAAATGGTCAATTTCGAAAAAAAGCGACCGGAAAAGCATCGTAAATATAAAAGAAAGACAGTAATTTCTAGATCCCTTCTTTTATGTGTGAATATAATTGTAGAAAACAAAAATACGCGGCCAAGCAATTCGACTTATTTTGAAAGGAAGAAATATTTTTCAGTAATTTTAGCTGCAGAAGCCAAGAACGGAAAGATTCAAGAAATAAACGGAGAGATGATCTTAAATGGATGTGTAAGGGAAGTAGAAATGAGAGCAAGTAGCATGAAATAAAAGTGCCGAACAAAATATAAACTAAGATAAAAAAAAAAAAAAGAAGTAAAATAAAAAGTTAAAAAATATCAAGTGAAAAGGAAGAACAATGAAAAGTTCGTAGAAAATAGAATGAACGGCGCCAAGAAAAAAAAGAAAAAAGAAAAATATATTTTGATCAAATACAAAGAGAGTGAAGACGCGAAAGTGGAAAATAAATTGAAACGAAAAAAAATAAAGAAAATATTCAGAAAAACTTTAAGGAATAGCATTTGGAAGAAGAGGAAAAAATATCTGATGAATGAAGTATATCCAAAAGGAATGAAAGAGTCCTAATGCAATTGTGCCTGTCCCACCCTTCGTTATTTCCCACGATCTTTACGTGAACACTATTAGTCCTTTGTAATGTAGATATTGCAGGGAATTATTAATTTTGATTATCCGGTTAACGGTTTTACATTTTTTTTTTTGTAATAATTAATTTAATTTTCTTGTTTTTGACAACTGGACTTGTGTATTTCTTTATAATGTTTCTAAGTGAAGATTCGCCTTGCTTATAGTTACTACATTTGATTTTTGTAGAAAATTTTAATGTTACAGATATTTTCTTTGTGATTTGTGTTACTATTGGTTAGAAAAAGTGTAATATGGTAATCTATAAGATGTTGAGGAAAACCTTAATAAACGAGCGTTGGCTTCACGTTCTTAAGTTCTTTAAAGAAAAGCGGAAATATGAGATAATTTCAATAAAACCTAATTTATAACTGAGAGGATATTGGCTAGAAAAAGTACGATGTTAGCAGTTGTTACTTGTGATTTTGTTTTTTTTTTCTTCATATATAACGAAGTAGTGAATCTGTTATTCTTAGACTCCACAAGACGATCCACGAATTAGAGTTAATTTTGTTTATAAGTAAAGTTGAGGACGTAATTGTTTTTTTTTTTTTTAATGTGGTTTTGAGATTATCTATTTCATTTTTCTTCTTAGCTAAAACAAAAATATCATCTACGTAACGGACGTAAATTTTCCGTTTAGTAACCTTTTTATTAAAACGTTATTTTCTCTATATATGTTTCAATGAAAAAACTTGTTTTTTTATACATACGGTGCGATGGATAGATTGTCGTCTAAATTACGCAAAAATGAAAATAACAGATATCACATTTTAACAGATATATTTACGAAATTTACACAAGAATATCGTGAAATACTAAAGACTAAATTTATTCAATAAAATCGGCATTGGTTCAACGACGGCCTTCGGAATCTCCTGCAACTCTTCTAGACGGTCTCTAGGTTTAATTCGGGGAATGCGCCTAGAGTCGTTGACTTCAGTTCATCTTCCGTGTTACAAGGAGGTTTTTGGTCTCTTCTCACCTGCGCACCATACATTATAATCAATGGGTTTGCAGTCTGGAGAGGTAATTGACCAGATGTAAGTGGTTGTTGTGGTCGCAGAAAACTTTCTGACAGTCATGGGTGTGTTATACTGTTTGCGTGGTTTGATGCAGTGACCTATTGCGAGACATAGGTTCTTAAAGCAGCCACCTTCATAAACCAAGGCAACACTATCTCCTCAGGGCACTTGATGTATGCCTCCATGTTACTGTACCTTTGTAATCACGATTAGACACATCCAACTATTTCAGAATCCTCTGCACTGTCGTATTGACCCGCAAACACTCTGAAATGTCTATGTTGGAGCTTACCGGGGAAATGCCAAGCAGTACAGTATGCTATTTCAAATTTATGTATATGGCTATGTTTTTCTAAGAAATATTGTTTAACAGAACGAAGATCAGAAAGGTGACAGGTAAATCTACAGAAGAGCGCGGTTGTAATAAAACCAATATTTCAAGTGGGTTCATAATATTAGACAGATTTTATATGATAACAGAATAATACTCAGACATACTAACAGTAAAAAAAACAAAAAAACTTCAGATATTGGAGTCCACCTTCATCGAAAAAATTAACCCACACTAAACAAAATTACTTTTCAAAGTGTTCCCACCACATTACATTACATCTAGACATATGGTTCTGTTGTTAATATTTCGGCCTCTTACTTGATATGACGTCATAAAACCGTATCACGAACTTACGAACTGCTTCTGTTATTCCGTGACCGTTATCTTCGCATATCAATTTCCTAAGACAACGTAACAAAATATTATCTTCGATGATGAATATATTTGCTGAATATCCGCATAACCACTGTGAAGATGGGCCATCTGAGCCGAAAACTTAGATCAAGGACTAAATTAATAAAAAAATCCAAATATTAGCCAATGTTTTGTCTTTAATTTCACCCAAAATTAAAGAAAGATACGAGCATTAGAACGGCACATGATTAGTCATAACAGACATTCATTCTCTGTTATATTTTAACAATATATATTTGAATGATGATCTGCTGCCCAAATAAGTACTAGTACTTTTAATTTTACATACAGTCATCCTCAGGCATGGAAATTATTTTGTTTTTAGTAAATCCAGGTAGCATCGGAGCCGATAAATTAACTGTGAATCGAAATAGGTTTTCTAGAAAGAACATTTTAAAAAACTAGCAGACAAAAAAGACTTTATGCGGCTTGTAGTTATTAAAAACAAGGATCATAACATTCATCGAGTGTTTCGTAGGTTAATGCAGCTTTAAAATTTTGTTTGCGAAGAATTTCCGCCATTTTATATCATTAACATTACTAATGTACTTTTTGTATGAATGATTCATTGTAATATAAATTGAACTGTACCACATATTTGATATATATATATATATATATATATATATATATATATATATATATATATATATATATATATAAAGATAGACAAATATATATGTGTATAACATTTTACATGATATATATGTACAGCATTGAGTAAAATGTATTATTTTTCAGGGCCCATTCTTCTATGCTTTCTTTCTTATGGTGTTACTATAAACGGGATAGGAGTAATGCTTAATAATTGCCTTGTAGAGTTTGGTAAATCAAGATAGTTCTTCTCTCGAAGCAGCTCATTACCAGAAAACTAATATTCCATTACACGTAAGTGCAAAGACAGCCGTCTCCCTAATTGAAGCTGTGTTTTGATTGTTCTGTTTGCAAACATGCATAAGATTATTTGAGCCAGTTTTAAAGTGATATTTCATTAACTAGTCTTGTCGTCTACACTGTCGCAAATTTTGTTAAATCCTGCAAGCACTTCACAAATCTGGACGTGTAATAGAATAAAGTTATATTAGGCTTGTTAAATGGACAACACACACAGACTTCTAGGGTTATTCAACTTAGAATGCAGATTTTATACGACATAATTCACAAGGTGTTATGGTCCGGTTCCGTGTACCACGGTGATAGTCCAAGGTAGAACCAATAAAGAAGAATTCGAACACGTATATGGAATAACACAGATATACTACAAACAGGAAAATATACAGAGAAGTAGAAAGTGTTAATACGAAAAATTAGGTTTAGTAGTAGTTGTCTGAACGCGACTCTGTTCGGACTGCCTCTGACTCGACTGAAAGACACGCTCGCTCTGAGTGACTTCTTACGGACCTCACTCAAGACTTCAGACTGAACAGTATTTAGTCACCCTCCCACGAGGCAGGTTTAACGTGGGATCTCCGTAGGCTCGGCCAAAAATATGCCCTTTGAACCTGTATAAACGGGTTCAGTGTTGTACTTCCCCGAAAGAGTCTCCGCCCTTCGGCGGAGAGTTCGGGTTCCTCCCCTCCCGAAGGCAGAGAGTTCAACCGATCAGCCGGTCAGCCGGTCGCCCGACATCAGACTGAACTCCCTGCTTCCTCTTGAGGCGCAGTATTTATTACGTATGGAATAGTCCATTATATTATTATGGGTAAGTCCCCATAACACCCAACTTACGAAATTTTTTTAATATCTTTTTTCTTTAGATCTATTTCCAAAGGTTCAGTAAATTTTCTTTTTCTAGATGATTTTCTTGGTTTTGGCATTATTTGCGGTCTTGTTATATCGAATGTGTCGAAGATCGTGTCCAATACCTCTTCTTGAGGTGGACCGTTAGCATCCTGTAACGGTCTCTTCCTTATTTGGTTTACGTGTCTTCTGCGTGAGAATTTTTTTCCTTGAACTATGTACATCATACTGCCAATTCTTTTATCAATTATCCCTTGTTCCAGCAAGAGGTATTATTTTTGTATGCTTTAAAAAAAAAAAAAAACTTTTTCTCCTGGGAGGAATTTTCTTTTTGGTGTGTAGGACTGTGTTACTTGTTTTGTTTTACTTGGTAGTAATTTATCGAACGCTGATCTGATTTTCCTCGCAAACATTATATCTGCTGGTGATTATGTTGATGGTGTCGCATTATTTGGCGTTATTCTATATATCTGTAGGAATTACTGTAATGCTTTCTCCTTAGGCACATCGTACGCTTTTCGTAATGATCTTTTGTGAGTATCCACGAATCTCTCCGCTTGTCCATTTGATGGTCCATTTGGATGGTAAGGCGGGGATTTTATATGTTTTACTTGATAGATTTCGCAAAACTCTTGGAAATCTGCTGACGTGAATTGCGTTCCGTTATCTGTTACTAAACAGTCCACTACGCCAAACCGAGCAAATAGCTTGTGGAGGAAATTTATGGTCGTTTCTGTTGTAGGAGTTTTGCACCGAAACACCTCCGGCCATTTAAGTTATCAACTATGATTAAATAGTAGAACCCGTCAATTGGCCCTGCATAATCTGCGTGTATTCTTGACCATGGACGATCAGTTTCAGGCCAAGGCTTATGTATAATTGTCGGTGCTAAATTACAACCCTTGCACATTTCCACCATTTGAGAAATATCCTGGTCCATATTCTTCCAATATACATAGCTGCGCATTAGCGACTTCATTCTATTTTTACCCGGGTGTCCTCTGTGGAAATCCTTTAGAATCCGTTTTTGTAAAGTTTTGGGGATTTCAACCTTTTCGTTGTAAAGTAGCACATTATTCCATAATTAAAAGCTCTCCCAAATTTTCTCATTTTTTTCTGCTATTTTTGCTTTTGTTTCATTAATAAATTCGTCATTTTTGGCTTCATTTTTTATGTCTTGCTATGTGACTGGGAGGTTTCTGACTGTACAACATAGTACTGTTCTTATGTCTTCTTCATTTCTAAAGGCTACGATTACCGTATCTTCCAATGGCTCTGTCTTTGTTGGTATAAGTCTCGACAGACCATCCGCGTGACCGATTCTTTCCGTTGGTAAATATTCCAATATGAAATTATAGTTCAGAAGAATCGTCCCCCATCTAAGTAGCCTACTTGCCGTGTACACCGGTAGACCTTTTTTTGAACGAAAATTTTTTATTAATGGTTTGTGAATTGTCTGCAGAGTAAAGTGTCTACCATAGACGTATCTATGGAATCTTGTTACTGCGAAGATAATTGCTAGAGCTTCCTTCTTAATTTGTGAATAGTTTTTCTCTGCTGGTAGTAGGGTTCGAGAAGCATGTACGATAGTTTTTATTGTCCCATCTGGCATTTTATGTAATATACACGATCCGACACCGTAGGCGCTCGCATCACTTGCTACAATAATCTCTAGTTTATGATCATAGTGTGCCAAAAATAAATCCGATGTTAATGTCTTGATTATTTTTTCAAATGTTTCCTGGCATTGATCTGTCCACTGCCAAACTTTTTCTATCTTTAGCAGTTCATTCAATGGTGCGCGAAGTTTATGCATTTGAGGTATGAATTCCTGGTAGTAATTCACCAATCCAAGAAAACTTTGTAGTTCTGTTACGTTCTCAGGAACTGGCATCGTTTTTATTGCTGTAGACCTTTCAGGGTCTGGACATCTGCCTTCTTGGTCTATTATATGGCCAAAATATTTAATTTCCTTCATAAAAAATCACATTTATTTTCTTTCACTTTGAATCCGTAGCTTTGAATTCTCTTAAACACTTCTTTTACATGTTGCCAGTGATGTTCAACGCTTTCGCTATTAATCAATATGTCATCCAGATATGCTATTGTGTATTCTAGTCCTGCCAGCATCGTATCCATTGTCTGCTGGAAAATAGGCGGCGCTACTTTAATTCCAAATGGTAGTCTTTGGTATCTGTACAATCCCTTGTGTGTGTTTATGCATATTACTTTTGAACCTTCTTCATCCACCGGAATTTGCAGGCAGGCCTCACCTAGATCAATTTTTGAAAAATATTTTATATTAATTTAGTGATTTCAGGACTTCAGGACTAGGTAGCGGATAGTGGTAGTCCTTTATTGCTGCGTTCAAACCTGTAGAAAAATCAGCACGAACTCGAATTTCTCCTAATTTCTTTTTAAAGTAGTCCGTCGGTGCGGCCCATTTGCGTTACTCTACTTTTTTCAATATGCCCGTATTTTCGAGTCTAGATAATTCTTGGTCAATCTTTTCTATTGACGCAAACGGTACATTCCTTTTTTCCTTAAAAAGAGGTTGAACGTTATCCTTTATTTTCATATTACCTGCCATTCAGATTTCAGACTGAACGGTATTTAGTCACCCCACCACGAGGGCATCATGTGGCACAAAGCCGGTTTAACGTTGGATCTCCGAGCACGTGAGTTCGGCCAAAAATATGCCCTTTGAACCCGTATAAACGGGTTCAGGGTCGGTCTACCACCCCGAAAATGACTCCGCCCTTCAGCGAAGCCACTTTCGGATTCCTCCACGCCCGTAGGCAGAGAGTTCAACCGATCAGCCGACTTCGGACTGATCTACCTGCTTCCTCTTGAGGAGCAGTATTTATTACGTATGGAATAGTCCATTATGTAATTATGGGTAAGGTCCCATAACACATGGTTTAAACGGAAAATTAATTATTTATCCGTTTTACAATGCAGTCATAGGTTCGCTTTACGCATGCGTGAAAATACAGATCAGGTTTACGCTCATTTTAAAAGTAAACTTTAGCTGAACGATAGTCGAGCTTATAACCGAGTATCCACAATATCGTCATTTTGGGGTAGTTCAAGCAATTCTGTAAGGGTTAGTGTCGGTTTATTCTATAGAGCAAAATAAAATAATGCCTAAACAATATATATATATATATATATATATATATATTTATATATATATATATATATATGTATGTATGTATGTGTGTGTGTGTGTGTGTGTGTGTGTGGTATTGGGATCAAGTATAGGTCAAATACGGATCGCAATTTGACAGATTAATGAGATAAAAACAAATAAGATACGTTTATCAGTCTTACATGTTTCACAGCTATTAAAGCTTCATCTGAGAATACGATGTAGACAGAAAGAAGAAAAATATTCTGAATTTATTACTTTTGTGTTCATTGATATTCCCGGGTTAATCCTATTTCATTTGCATTTGAATTGCTCAACAATCGTTCATCTTCCGAATTCAAATTTTAAGGAAAATAACGTATTACATGACTACCTGAAAAACCGTAAATATTGCTGTCAAGTGTAGAATAATTATAGTGTGAATGATACACACACACACACTCATATATATATATATATATATATATATATATATATATATATATATAGATAGATAGATAGATAGATAGAGTTCTTTTCCCACGAATGCAGTTATTCCCTAATGCTCTATCCTAGGCCCTACTATGTTCCGTATCTTCATTAACGATCTCCCCGATATCCTCAGTTCCCAAGTAGGCATTTATGTTGACGACACAACTATTTAATCCTACCTCAATAGCAAGTCTTGTATCGCTGACAAAACTAACCTGACCGTTAGTCTCGAAAAGGACCTACAATCAATTTTGACTGGGGCAAAATTGGCTGGTTATCTTTAATGCCTCTGAAAAAAAAACTGCTCTCTGTTACTCACCACTTGGTACCATCCCTGCCACACATTAGATTATCTAATGCTCAACTCCACGAGAGCATCTCTTTGCGAGTTCTTGGTCTCACACTGTCCGCTGACCTGAGATGGAATAATTATATTGAATCAATAGCTTTATCCACCGCAAATAAAGTTGGTTGACTGTGTCGTGCCAAAAAAATTTTCTTGCCTGACTCAAATCTATAAATCAACAATTCTCCATTGCATGGAATACTGCTGCCATATATGGTCTTGTAACCCCTCTGTTAGCTTTAATTTGCTCGACATGATCCAGAGACGGATAAGCAATGTGGTTGGTCCTGATCTGCCATCTCGTCTATATTAGCTCTCTAACAGACAGTCCGTCGCCTCCCACTGTCTTTTCTAGATATACGTTCACGGTATCTGCTCCGACGAGCTACTTTCGATAGTTCCCAGACTGCATGAATTAAAGCGTGCTAGTATACAGGCATCACGGTCCCACCTTTTCCCTGTCGAAAGGGTTAAATGTGGCCATCTCTTCTACTCTAGTATCTTAATCTCTTGCGCCTCCCCTATGTGGAATTAATTTCCTATTACTTGTTTCCCTGATAGCTATAATCTCCAAATATTCAAATATAATGTCAATCGACATCTCCAGATAACATGGCCTATTCCCTCTCCTATTCAACATTTCCGCCATCATGCGACTTTACTGTCGCTCCCACTCTATAACCCCCTTGGGGTGAAATACTTAAAAAAGAAATATATATATATATATATATATATATATATATATATATATATATATATATATATATATACATATAGCGGTGTATGTGTGCGTGCGTGAGTGTATGTATGTATTTATACGTACAGAGTGCATAATATAATGCACAATACATTGAAAACCTTAACAAAAACAATCATATCGTACAAACAACTAATTTCACTGACACTAAACTTGGTACACAAAAATATTAATGATCGGGTTACCTGTTTATACGATGTATCCGGATTTACCGCTAATAATGGCTTCACTGCTGGATTGGAATCGATGACATTTACGCATTGTATCGTCTGTATTGGCAGCTTTCATGGAAACAGTAGTAAGAGAAACTTTGAATTGTCTCCCCTTTAATAAAATCCCACATGTAATAAAGCGATTGAAGTCTGGGCAATTGTTTCTTTTGTTATATTCGTGCAGAAGGACATTCATCCAATCTTGGGTCCCTGCCCCTTTGTAAGCAGGTGCAGTGTTCTGTTGAAAATCATGCAAACTTCCATCGCATAAAGGGTGTCTATCAAAGGCTTCACAACTGCTTCCAGCATCTCAGTGTAGCTCGTAGCATTCAACCGAAGACTATATTGAAAGAAATGGGATGACATGCGGTGTTCTTCAATATTCGCACGTCTAACACAATCACATAAGCGGGAAACTTTGTGTGCATGAAAGTATCCGTAAGAAAAGGCTGATTGATTTTAAATGATTTTTCTATGTGGAGATAAATGATGCATTTCATTATTACTCAATGATCTTGCCGATATTAATTCCATCTTGTGGTTTCCTTGTTCTATATTTTGGATAGGATTCATTCTTTTGTTAATTTAATTAAAATCAAAGGGAAAAAATCAGTAGTGGTCCCGCGCACACACTTTCATCAAATTGAAATACATTTATCCAATTAACCTAGGAGATCTTCCGTCGTTACAATTTTTTAATATCAAAGGGCAAATAATTTCACTGGGAGCGTATGTTCCCCCGGGAACCCCCTTGATCAGAATGAAATATACTTACACAGTACCCTGGGTAATGCAGTTTCAGAATATATATGTTAATGGGAGTCCATCTCCAAGAACTAAGGATGAGTTCGATAAAAAAGACAGACACATTCTACACACACACACAGAATGTGTATTTGTAAAAAAACAATACGCTTGATTTGGCTAACTCGTTCTGTCGAGTAAATCTGGCTCAGTGGTAGAATGTCTACCTGACATCAAATCGGTTGGATTTCGATCCGGTCTTGAGGCATTCGGTTGTCTAGTGGCACCGAGGAGCTGTAGTACAGCGAAACAGTACTGTCTGCGAATGACGCACACACGCACACATATATATGTATATATATATATATATATATATATATATATATATATATATATATATATATATGTGTGTAAGTGTGATTGAAAAGCAAATCCCTATAAAATAACAAAATGATATAAATGAATGGGAAATAACCCCTGAATAAATTGTTGTGCCTAGATGCTGACGCTAACATCAATCAGCTAAGTAACAAACATTTACTCCCGTTAATTTTTTATTTATTTTTTTATATTTATATATATATATATATATATATATGTGTGTGTGTGTGTGTGTGTGTGTGAACATAGAAGTCACCACTTAGAGGCGATAGTCTGTTTCATGCGAGACGCAATCGTCAAGCCACGAGTGCAGTTATTTTTCTCGGCTAGTTATATTCACTGCGTGCCAAATTATTATCGAGATAACTTTTTTCTAATATTTAAAAAAACCCTCCAATCAATTCACAGAAAATTTTCACACAATGTTGACAACACTGATCTGCGCAAAACCTGAAATTTTCATATTGATCTGCGAATTGTAAACAAACTGGCGCTATATTTGTTATCAGCACAATGATTTGACCGTGCCAAATTATTATAAAAGTGTAAGAATTTAGTGAAAAGATGGGCCGTAAAAGCAGTTTAAATTGATCCTGAAAAGAAATCTATCACGTCAGAACGCTCAAAAAGTTAAATCTACCCTAGAACTTTCTAAAATGATAGGGAGGTGTCATCAAACAATGAAAAAGTTCACCGCCGACCCTACACAAGTACGCAAAATGACAGATAAAGGCAAGCCGATGTTATTTCACGTCGTCTCATGTCACGAGTTAAATGAGACGCCATGAAGAACCCTGGACCAGTCAAGAGCTTTTCAGTCGCATTGGGGATCCTACTGTGTCTAAAAGTACTCGGTCTTGGTATC
>OZ010594.1:61650985-61655985 GCA_963932145.1 Acanthosepion lycidas | reverse complement strand
AATTTCTCCTACTGGCTGTGTATATATGTATTATCTCACTAGAACTGATTTCACAATATTCTGCTTTAAAGCAAGGGCTAGTGGAGGAATGAGGACGCACGCGTTAAGTGTAATGATCACTGTCTTAAGACTAATATTTGTCTTGCTTGAATTGCAGTATTGTTATTCTTGGGCATAACCCCAGCCTTTTCTATATCGTTGTTGTTGCCTTCCTTTACCTCTGCGTTTCTTTTGCTCTGGTGTTGTCGGCTGGTTTTTCTGGTGTTGATTTTCTAAGTGTCAAGAGGTCCAATATATCGGGAACCTAGTCAGGATTGAACTCCTTACTCAGTATAATTGTTCTAGCGAGACAAGCCTGCTAACTATTACACTATGTCGAGGTATTTTAAATAATGTTTCCCCCATGTGTTACTTATATTATCAATACTTAATAGGCGTAGCATACGTGCTGATTCCTCCAAAGGTTTGCATCTCCTTTGTTTTCAACTTTTCCATAACCCTGTTCATTCGATATAGGACAAATTTCAAATCAAGTTTTAAAAATAGGTTCGTGTTCGATCACCAAAGTTAAACAGTGTAAGTACTTATGTGGTGGGGTGCTTTGAAATCGATTATTGTAAGCACCCTCCTACAAATCCGACATATGCAAGGGCTCTAAATATCTTACAAAGGGTTGATAAGCCGTGCGAAACAAATCAATCGATCATTGCACTGATGTTGTATCAAAATTAATATTGTTTTTTTCGTTAATAATCAAACCTTATTTTTTGTGGCCAGCTGGTTTTAACTTTATTATTCTTTACAAAACTATCTTTTACCAAATTTACCTTGAGATCAAAAATATTGTTCCAACACAAGTATGTCCTTTATGTTCATGTGTAATCATAACGAGACGTTTTGTAAACAGCCCGATAGATGACCCTTTCAGAAATTCGTGAACCAATGGATTAGAAATGTTATGTTCCTTGCCAATCGGAAGAAGCACCAACAAACGCTATTATGCTCTGTCCCCGTAAGCCAAACAAGTCGCCATGTTGTCGTGTGTTGTCAGCCATTATTGTTTCCTCTCGAGAAACCGCAGCACGACTTTTGAATTTCAGCTTGGAGGTTGTTGTGCTTTGCCACTGAAAGTCAACGGATTTAGTCTTAATGCTTTCAAGAGATGGGACAAAACATACAGCTTTTACCTCTTCCCTGCTGTTGATCGAACAGTGACCATAATCACGAGTATTGTATCTAAGTCGGCTGTCTCTTTCAGAAAACATCTTAACACTAAGGTTGGAAAATTTTCATTCAGTTTTCGATTTTTATTTTTCTTCTTTTGTAACTTATTTTATAGTATAGTCTGGAGTATATCTGATCCAGACATTTAAAAAAAAATGTTTCCTTGATTTACTCATTTAGGTATTGACGTCTTTCAGTATGGAGAAGTTTATGCAGAAGATTTATTCTTTAGAAAAGATTTACTTTATTTTAAAATATGCTATTTTATAGAATTATATCTTCTTATTCTGAACATAATAGAAAGATCGAGAAAAATAACTGAATATACTAATTTTGTGATTGTAATGCTATTTTATCCACACACACACACACACACACGCATACTCACATTCACACACTCTCTTTCTCTCACAAATACAAACACGCACACTCTCGATCTCTCTATGTTCACATAAACGCATATAGAGGTGAATACACTGAAATTACATACGCAGACATACTCACACAAATAAGAGGAAGAAGAAGAAAATGAAGAAGAAGAAATTAAACTATAACTAATATAAACCCCATAACGTAATTTCTGATTTAATATAAAATAAAGAAAATCAGCAGATAATTACTGATACCTCCTGACGTGTGAACTTAACGATTACACAAAATTTAATCTACGAAACTGTATTTGTGGTGCTGAATATAACATCGGTCAGCGAAGTGACAAATTTTATATATATATATATATATATATATATATATATATATATATATATATATATATACAAGGTACCCACCTGATTTAATCGGTAGATTGAATTCCTTGTTAAAGGTTAAGAGTAAAATAAGAACTGCCGGTGCTGACAAAATCTTTTCTTCCTTTGTACCTTACTACTTTTTATCATCATGAGTGGCAATAATAAAAATAATTTATGTCTATTAATTGCAATGATAAAATTTTGTACCACCAAACATATCTTTATATATATATATATATATATATATATATATATATATATATGTGTGTGTGTGTGTGTGTGTGTGTCTGTGTGTGTGTGTGTTAATCCTTTCAAATTCACGGATTAATTTCTTTATGTTGCCATTAAAGCCATTAAGGAGGGCACCGCAGTTTTTCTCATTTCTTTTATTTCCCAAGTACTGTCAATTTCATAAAAGATGATCTTCAGACGTGAATTGCTAAATGCGCATGAAACCCACACTGTTGATTCAAAAATTACCGTTATCAAGCGTGGTAACTTTATATTTCTAAAATTAAAAATAATACAATTCTTGTATTTCATAACGCTGCTGTTAAAGTTGTAATTAAAAAAATACAATTAAGGTGTTGCTGTTGTAGACATTTTAAAACTTTGTTGCTCTACTCATAATTAATCAACTCGATTGAACTCACAATAGATATTAGCACGGAATTCGGGAACTGATTATTTGGTTCCTTTCCGACTGTTAATTGCCTACTTTATGTTTTCCACTGACAACCATCGATTTTTGGCATACTGTCGTAAACTGAACAGTTGTTGGATAACTGAACTTAGTTACTGTTATTGTCCTGTTCCTTGTACCACGGTGATAGTCCAAGGTAGAACCAATAAAGAAGAACTCGAACACGGATATGGAATAACACAGATATATTACAAACAGGTATATATACAGAGTAGAATGTATTAGTACGAACAATCAGATTTAGTAGTAATTGTCTGACAGCGACTCAGTTTCGGACTGCTTCTGACTCGACTGACTGACTCGCTCGCTCTTACTGACTGACAGATTCCTGACGGACCTGTATTTAGTCACACCCCCACGAGGGCATCATGTGGCACGAGGCCGGTTTAACATGGGATCTCCGAGCCCGTTGGCTCGGACAAAAATATGCCCTTTGAACTCGTATAAACGGGTTCAGTGTCGGTTTACATCCCCGAAAGTGACTCCGCCCTTATGCGTAACTTCGATCGGGTTCCTCTCCACCCGAAGCAGAGAGTTCAACCGATCAGCCGGTCGCCCGACTCCGGTTTAACATGGGATCTGCAAAAATATGCCCTTTGAACTAGTATAAACCGGTTCAGAGTCGGTTTACCTCCCCGAAAGAGACTCCGCCCTTCGGCGTAACTTCGATCGGGTTCCTCTCCGCCCGAAGCAGAGAGTTCAACCGATAAACCGGTCAGCCGGTCGCCCGACTTCGGACTGAAATCTTGAGGCGCAGTATTTATTAAGTATCGAATAGTCCATTATGTTATTATGGGTAAGGTCCCATAACAGTTACCTTAAACGGTAATGCCTATTTAAGATGTTTAGAAAGAGGGTCTGTGTCAGAAATCAAGTAACCAGCATAAACTTCTGATCTCTACTCAAATAAAACCTTAATGGATTTTTCTTTAATTTTGCTCAACTTTCCATGGTCAATATAAGTAAATACAATCAATACAGCCGCAGTTACGATTGTTTCAATATAAAAGAAACATCGCATGAAGTATGAGAATATGGAATGTTGTCCAAAATTATTACATAGCTTTAAGTTCGTTATTCAAGAAAAAATATTTGATCCAAATAACAAAAAATACATGACATTTGCAGAATTCTTGATAGCTGCTCTAGTCTAAAGGATATAACTGTCAGCGAATCAATGTTCGCACTGATTTCTTTTTCAATAATCGACTAGAAATCATTATTCATAAAATAATGTTGTTTTTAGCTGTACCTGAATGACATCCCATACCGTCTTCCTGGACGGCAGAAATTTTTATGAATAGTAAAGTTTTTTTTTTTTTTATTTCACTGATCTTATAATCGACAACTAATAATATTCAGATAGTGATTTCTCATATATTTACTACATTATTTTATCTCACTCGACATTAACCATTTATCCAGATGTAGACGGACAACGCGCTCATTCTTTCTTTCTTTCTTTCTTTCTTTCTATGGATACATTCTCTTGATAATTATACTTTCGAATCACTTATCTCACAACACCCTTAGTCATCCAAATGATATCTGTTTCTTGTTGATTTTTGGATTGTTTCTTTCATTGTCGCTCTTTTTTGCCTCTTTCTTTTTTTTTTTCTTCCTGTTCCGTGCTTCTCTTCTCTTGCCTTATTTATTTTGGATTCTTTATTTCTTCATTTCATTCTTCCCCATTCTATCATATTTTTCGATAATTATCTCTTTTTCACCATTTATTTCCTATTATGTTTCCTTTCTTCCGGATCTCCCCAATTTCTTTTTTCTTTAATCTCTATTCTGTATTTCTCTTCTTTTTTTATTTTTTGTTACTTCCGAATTCTTTCTTTCGTTCTTTTAGATTCCTATTCATTTTCCTCATTTTCTTTCTTCTCTATTCTTTCTTTTTCTTCTCTTTCTGTTTATATATATATATATATATATATATATATATATATATCCATATTGCAGACGCCTGCTCTGTGGTTTATACTATAACTACGCTGAGCAGACATTAGTCAGAGTTTCTAGAAATCTAGCGTGATCAACAATGTGAACAAGCCCTTGATGTGATATCGTGCAAGTACAGCTGACGACGCCCCACAAGTGTTCCGTCTACCCAATTTCACTCTCAAAACTTGGTATGGTTTTCAGGCACTCCCCAAAGATGCCACACACAACAAGTCTTTTTTCTGGCAAATCGACCATGGTGAGATTCATATATATATATATATATATATATATATATATATATATATATATATATATATATATGAAGACGTATAGTCTTAAAATGTGCTATATTTATGGGATAAGCTGGTGAATATCAA
>OZ010594.1:61630985-61645985 GCA_963932145.1 Acanthosepion lycidas | reverse complement strand
TTAAGAAAACATTATTGGTGGGGGGTGTCTCATTTTGACGTACTCCTTGTGATGTTTAACATGGTTCAAGAGGTATGATTTTGTGGATCATTATATTTTCTCTAATAGATCGATTTATTCAGTGGATGATAGAATATAGTGTATGAAAAATGGGAGTCGCTATCGATGTTGTCATGTGCTGTTGTGAGGTCGACATAGCAGCTACGATGCGTGATATCAATAGACCTATCATTAACAATAAATAAAACGAAATTCTCCATTATCGTGTCTCTACACAGGTTAGCAGAGATCCGTAATGGATATGTTTTGAAATTCAAACATCGCTAATATCTAATAATCTACCAATAGTTAGATTAACGTTTAATTTAGAGAAACATTTATCCATGTCCTGATATAAGACGGAAGTCCTTGTTTACACTCTTAATTCTTCACAAAATTTGGATTCATATCTCATTCCAAGTTGTCTAAATTATTTAATACAGAAAACAAGTTACAAAACTACCTCATAAAATAACATTTCGAGAAGAAGGAACGTGTGACGGACGCAGATAGCCCAAACACGCATACACGAATATATTAAGGTCAATCTCCGCCTGACAACAGAAGAGGTCACGTGGAAGTCATAAGACATTTTGGGAAAGACCCGTAGCAACAGATGTCTAGACAGAAGCTAGACAGGGGACTGATGTAAGCTGGAATTCGCGCCAAAACGCAACACACGTGAGAGTTAGAAAATTACTTGAGTGCCACTTGCTGTCTTGTCTTTGAAGGAGCAAGACTCGAAATCGAAGCGCTGACAACTTATGAACGGAAAGATGAGACTCATTTGATAATGATGGAACTTGTCCGATTCATCCCAGGCAACTTTGGACAAGAAATATAAGAACATGTATTTCTGTTCGATGACCCCAAATTGAAGACGATAATTTGCATCACTTATCACAGAAAACGCAAAGGAATTTGTACGCTGAGAATACAGCCTACGTTTGAAGAAAAGAGAAAACCAGAGAGGAAGAAAGTATGTATCTCTGTTACAAGCTGAATTGTGTAAAGAAGAAGAAAGATTTAAAAGAGAACACCAAAGAGAGGAAGGAAGTGTATATACCTGTTGCAGTTGAATCGTGTTTGACTGAACTGTATACAGAAGAAGAAAGAAAAAGAAAACCAGAGAGAGAAAGAAAGTTTACATCTCTGTTACAGCCGGACCGTGTGTGAAAGTGTATTTATGTAAAGAAAAAGAAAGAAAGAAATCAGGAAACGTGAGAGGGAAAAGAAAGGACAATGATAAAAAAGAGAACTAAATACAAAGATAAGTAATCATATATTTTGGACCCGTGTTTGAATGATACACATGCATCCATAAATATGATATTCTTACAAACACCTTTCCACATGTCAAAATAATAATATGTAACAGCTATCCAATCTCTTTTAGTTATGTTTTGATTTCTGCATTCGTAGTAATTCATACTTATATTTTTGTCCGTTCGGGTTCAGTCGAATCCATTTTGAGTGAGGCGAAATTTGATATCCCAACATAAGTCTTGAGATCTGGTTGTCGGATGTTTTACTCATGCCTATATTTTCTTTTATTTTGATATTTTGTAAATCTGTACATATTAAAATTCTTATATCAAAATTCACTAAGCCTTGTCGTTCATCCTTGAATTGTGGATCAGTATTCGTGCTCAAACCGAAACGAACCTGGGAAAAGATTACTGTTCGATTATCCTAATTGAACAGTGTTCTTTAAAATATTTTTGTTTACTAATTGTCCATTGTCATAATCTGAGAGTGATAGCCTGTATCTCTCCACAGATGTGATAATGTGTATATCTTATGGTCGGCGTATGATCGCCTTATAAACCCATTCGTCGACTAGGGCATATGACAGAACGTATAAAGAAGTTTTCTGAACATTGGATAAAATTTAGAAGAACTAATTCTACTGAATTTATTTTTCTGGAAAATAAGTTTCTAAATTTCAGTAGGATTGGAAAACCTTTTCCGTTTGGTATTTGTCTATATTTCTGAGATGACGCATTATGCACACTATTTACATTATTCGGACTATTGTCCTCATCTTTTTCGATATATTTATTACAACATTTCGGCCGTTGGATGCTTCGGCCTTCTTCAGGTGTTTGGAATGTCGAACTGAATCCTTTATTTCGTTCACTGAAGTAGACTGTTCTAGTTCCACGTGCCATGTCTAGTAGTTATCAGTTATCAGTTATCTCCTGTTAATTCCCATCGTCAAGTTCTCCACCGTCTTAACCAGGTATTTAAATCACACTCTTTGGCTCCTGTCACTGGATCTAACCAACGCCTTTATCCACTGTGTCATGTGTCCTTGAGCGAAATAAAGAGTTCATTTCGACATTCCAACCACCCGAAGAAGGTGGGAGCGTACAACAGCCGAGACGATGCAATAAATATGGCGAAACAGATGAGGACTACACAAATATTATATTACACAAATATTCTCCAAGTAAAATGTGAGAGGTTATATGGGGTTCTATAATCGCAACAACAAGGAATATTAACAAACGCATTACTTTCTTCATTGAATCTCAGCTAATTCAAGATATGATTCATTCTTCTTGGTTTCTCTCTGGCACCCGCACGTAAAGGATATCTGTAGATTAAGAATATTGTAAATGCATTCATCTTCATGAAAATTTCAGGTGCTAAAGAAAATTTATAATGACCCAGAAAATATAGGATATAATCTAGAAGACCAGATCTTGGCGGGTGATCTCTTTGCTGACCGATATCTAGCCGCGAAATGCATTTGAGGTAACATTCCCTTCCTCTCGAACAAAAGCAGCGACTATTCATCATTAGCGTGCATACACTAAATACTTATAAGTCACGATAAATGGTTGAACGTTCAAAGACGATCCGTCCTTTGGTCACCTATTGGGGTTCAAGTTCACCTCAGACCTCAAGTTGGACTACCATAAACTTCAAATCTCTAGAGACGTGGCTGAAACAGTCGTTCCTTATACCATTCCGGCAATTAGCTGACGCCAGCTGCCATGCAAGAATCAGAATTAATCTAAAAAAGGTGTATTAGATTAATTCTGATACCTGCATTATTGAATTAATCTAAAAAGGGTGTATTAGGAAGCACGGAGGAGTAATGGATAGCGACTTAGATTGAGGAATCGAAGAGCCGAGTTTGAATTCCAATCGGATCCATTACATTCACTTACGTGCTAATAAACTTTGGTGTGTATCCTCTTCTTCTCCCACCAGCTATGGGTAAATAGTAGGGCAGACTGGGTTATATAGCCTTGGATGGAAACTGGTCTAGGAGAAGAAAAACTCTGAAATCAAAACCTGCAGAGGGTCGTTTGGTGACCTTGTGGAACATAGTGCACCAGGTCTCTGTAATTGGCCCTTCAAAAAGTGAGGATGGTCCTGCACGAAACCTTCACCACGATAACCAAATCTCATGTGCTATATATGCCGGTTGGGGACCGCTTGTGAATTCCAAATTCTCATGAAACTCCAATATTGGAGCCGGCTCAACCCACCTCGGGTGAATGCCGTTACAAGAGAGAAAGAAGAGAAGGGTGTATTACTGACAGATCTGTTCTGGATCTGCCGCATCCTCTCTTTCAAGCCTTGATAGTGTGTGAAGGCGTTTACGTAACCTTGTGTGGGATGGAATATTTTTCAGCGTACGATCACGTTCCTACAGATGGAGCTTTATTGATATTTCCGAAAGAAAATGTTTTACGTTCCCTAGTTGTACCAGTTCAAACAGTTTACAACCAAAACCTACGACTTCTACACAATGGCGGACCATTGGTGAGTATGGAGCTATGGAGGACAGATCCATGAGAGGATATTTCCCAGATTCATACAATAATAAAGTCCAGGATGAAGCGTTATCTATCCAACGTATAGTCATAAATCTACACTTGTTAGGTTCATAAAACCACACCATTCATCAAATTTCACTGTGATTGGCTCTTGAATTTTTAGTGAACAATAGCATAGAGAAAATTGATTGTTGGAAATCGCTAACAGTACCAGGTGTCGCCAGGAGTTCCGCCATCTTAGTACTGAACGCGTTGACTGCTGATTAAGATCCGTGATCAAATGAGTCCGCTGTTTCCAGCGTAATTCGACCGTAGGCGAATGTTTTATGAATAAAAAATAGTAACAAGTCAATTGCGGGAAAATATCAAAATATAAGAAAGAAAACTATTTCAATGTCTATTGTTACATATAGTCATTAAATTTACGATGCACGCGCTCACACACATCACACACGCATATATCGATATATATTCTATAATTTAAAACAACAGAAGACATAAAAGTGGAAAATCTACAATAAAGCATCATTCGGAAAGATATTGATCAAATCGAGAGTATTATATAATTCCAAAGTATATAAGAGTGATAACTGCAAAAATATGACACCATTCTGAAACATACTGATAAAAAAAAAATAGAAAGCGTTGTTCTTCAGATGCATAGAAATTATACAGCACAGCTCAAAGCAGAGTGATGAATTCTGCCTTCGGTGTCATTTGCATAGTGATACAATCGACTTTAGGATATCACTCGGAATCATAATTATGAAATATGAAATACGCTACATTTCGGAAGCATAGTGACAAAATCGACAATGAGATATCAGTTAGAAGTATAATGATAAAATATATAATACGTCACCTTTCGGAAGGATAGTGATAAAATCGACAATGCGATATCACTCAGAATCATAATGATAAAATATATAATACGTCATCTTTAGGAAGGATAGTGATAAAATCGACAATGCGATATCACTCAGAATCATAATGATAAAATATATAATACGTCACCTTTCGGAAGGATAGTGATAAAATCGACAATGCGATATCACTCAGAAGCATAATGATAAAATATATAATACGTCACCTTTCGGAAGGATAGTGATAAAATCGACAATGCGATATCACTCAGAAGCATTATGATAAAATATATAATACGTCACCTTTCGGAAGGATAGTGATGAAATCGACAATGCGATATCACTCAGAAGCATAATGATAAAATATATAATACGTCACCTTTCGGAAGGATAGTGATAAAATCGACAATGCGATATCACTCAGAAGCATAATGATAAAATATATAATACGTCACCTTTCGGAAGGATAGTGATAAAATCGACAATGCGATATCACTCAGAAGCATTATGATAAAATATATAATACGTCATCTTTAGGAAGGATAGTGATAAAATCGACAATGCGATATCACTCAGAAGCATTATGATAAAATATATAATACGTCACCTTTCGGAAGGATAGTGATAAAATCGACAATGCGATATCACTCAGAAGCATTATGATAAAATATATAATACGTCACCTTTCGGAAGGATAGTGATAAAATCGACAATGCGATATCACTCAGAAGCATTATGATAAAATATATAATACGTCACCTTTCGGAAGGATAGTGATAAAATCGACAATGCGATATCACTCAGAAGCATTATGATAAAATATATAATACGTCACCTTTCGGAAGGATAGTGATAAAATCGACAATGCGATATCACTCAGAAGCATAATGATAAAATATATAATACGTCACCTTTCGGAAGGATAGTGATAAAATCGACAATGCGATATCACTCAGAAGCATAATGATAAAATATATAATACGTCACCTTTCGGAAGGATAGTGATAATATCGACAATGCGATATCACTCAGAAGCATAATGATAAAATATATAATACGTCACCTTTAGGAAGGATAGTGATAAAATCGACAATGCGATATCACTCAGAAGCATTATGATAAAATATAAAAATACGTCATCTTTAGGAAGGATAGTGATAAAATCGACAATGCGATATCACTCAGAAGCATTATGATAAAATATAAAAATACGTCATCTTTCGGAAGGATAGTAATAAATTCGACAATGCGATATCACTCAGAAGCATTATGATAAAATATAAAAATACGTCATCTTTCGGAAGGATAGTAATAAATTCGACAATGCGATATCACTCAGAAGCATTATGATAAAATATATAATACGTCACCTTTCGGAAGGATAGTGATAAAATCGACAATGCGATATCACTCAGAAGCATTATGATAAAATATATAATACGTCATCTTTCGGAAGGATAGTGATAAAATCAACAATGCGATATCACTCAGAAGCATTATGATAAAATATATAATACGTCATCTTTCGGAAGGATAGTGATAAAATCAACAATGCAATATCACTCAGAAGCATTATGATAAAATATAAAAATACGTCATCTTTCGGAAGGATAGTAATAAATTCGACAATGCGATATCACTCAGAAGCATAATGATAAAATATATAATACGTCACCTTTCGGAAGGATAGTGATAAAATCGACAATGCGATATCACTCAGAAGCATTATGATAAAATATATAATACGTCATCTTTAGGAAGGATAGTGATAAAATCGACAATGCGATATCACTCAGAAGCATTATGATAAAATATATAATACGTCATCTTTCGGAAGGATAGTAATAAATTCGACAATGCGATATCACTCAGAAGCATTATGATAAAATATATAATACGTCACCTTTCGGAAGGATAGTGATAAAATCCACAATGCGATATCACTCAGAAGCATAATGATAAAATATATAATACGTCATCTTTCGGAAGGATAGTGATAAAATCGACAATGCGATATCACTCAGAAGCATTATGATAAAATATATAATACGTCATCTTTCGGAAGGATAGTGATAAAATCCACAATGCGATATCACTCAGAAGCTTAATGATAAAATATATAATACGTCACCTTTCGGAAGGATAGTGATAAAATCGACAATTCGATATCACTCAGAAGCATTATGATAAAATATATAATACGTCACCTTTCGGAAGGATAGTGATAAAATCGACAATGCGATATCACTCAGAAGCATAATGATAAAATATATAATACGTCATCTTTCGGAAGGATAGTGATAAAATCAACAATGCGATATCACTCAGAAGCATTATGATAAAATATAAAAATACGTCATCTTTCGGAAGGATAGTAATAAATTCGACAATGCGATATCACTCAGAAGCATTATGATAAAATATATAATACGTCACCTTTCGGAAGGATAGTGATAAAATCCACAATGCGATATCACTCAGAAGCATTATGATAAAATATAAAAATACGTCATCTTTCGGAAGGATAGTAATAAATTCGACAATGCGATATCACTCAGAAGCATAATGATAAAATATATAACACGTCACCTTTCGGAAGGATAGTAATAAATTCGACAATGCGATATCACTCAGAAGCATTATGATAAAATATATAATACGTCACCTTTCGGAAGGATAGTGATAAAATCGACAATGCTATATCACTCAGAAGCATAATGATAAAATATATAAACGTCACATTTCAGAAGGATAGTGATAAAATCGACAATGCGATATCACTCAGAAGCATTATGATAAAATATATAATACGTCACCTTTCGGAAGGATAGTGATAAAATCGACAATGCGATATCACTCAGAAGCATTATGATAAAATATATAATACGTCACCTTTCGGAAGGATAGTGATAAAATCGACAATGCGATATCACTCAGAAGCATAATGATAAAATATATAATACGTCACCTTTCGGAAGGATAGTGATAAAATCGACAATGCGATATCACTCAGAAGCATAATGATAAAATATATAATACATCACCTTTCGGAAGGATAGTGATAAAATCGAAAATGCGATATCACTCAGAAGCATTATGATAAAATATATAATACGTCACCTTTCGGAAGGATAGTGATAAAATCGACAATGCGATATCACTCAGAAGCATTATGATAAAATATATAATACATCACCTTTCGGAAGGATAGTGATAAAATCCACAATGCGATATCACTCAGGAGCATAATGATAAAATATATAATACATCACCTTTCGGAAGGATAGTGATAAAATCGAAAATGCGATATCACTCAGAAGCATTATGATAAAATATATAATACGTCACCTTTCGGAAGGATAGTGATAAAATCGACAATGCGATATCACTCAGAAGCATAATGATAAAATATATAATACGTCACCTTTCGGAAGGATAGTGATAAAATCGACAATGCGATATCACTCAGAAGCATAATGATAAAATATATAATACGTCACCTTTCGGAAGGATAGTGATAATATCGACAATGCGATATCACTCAGAAGCATAATGATAAAATATATAATACGTCACCTTTCGGAAGGATAGTGATAAAATCGACAATGCGATATCACTCAGAAGCATAATGATAAAATATATAATACGTCACCTTTCGGAAGGATAGTGATAAAATCGAAAATGCGATATCACTCAGAAGCATAATGATAAAATATATAAACGTCACATTTCAGAAGGATAGTGATAAAATCGACAATGCGATATCACTCAGATGCATTATGATAAAATATATAATACGTCACCTTTCGGAAGGATAGTCATAAAATCGACAATGCAATATCACTCAGAAGCATTATGCTAAAATATATAATACGTCACCTTTCGCAAGGATAGTGATCAAATCGACAATGCGATATCACTCAGAAGCATAATGATAAAATATATAATACATCACCTTTCGGAAGGATAGTGATAAAATCGAAAATGCGATATCACTCAGAAGCATTATGATAAAATATATAATACGTCTCCTTTCGGAAGGATAGTGATAAAATCGACAATGCGATATCACTCAGATGCATTATGATAAAATATATAATACGTCACCTTTCGGAAGGATAGTGATAATATCGACAATGCAATATCACTCAGAAGCATAATGATAAAATATATAATACGTCACCTTTCGGAAGGATAGTGATAATATCGACAATGCGATATCACTCAGAAGCATAATGATAAAATATATAATACGTCACCTTTCGGAAGGATAGTGATAAAATCGACAATGCGATATCACTCAGATGCATTATGATAAAATATATAATACGTCACCTTTCGGAAGGATAGTGATTAAATCGAAAATGCGATATCACTCAGAAGCATAATGATAAAATATATAATACGTCACCTTTCGGAAGGATAGTGATAAAATCGACAATGCGATATCACTCAGAAGCATAATGATAAAATATATAATACGTCACCTTTCGGAAGGATAGTGATAAAATCCACAATGCGATATCACTCAGAAGCATAATGATAAAATATATAATACGTCATCTTTCGGAAGGATAGTGATAAAATCGACAATGCGATATCACTCAGAAGCATTATGATAAAATATATAATACGTCAACTTTCGGAAGGATAGTGATAAAATCGACAATGCGATATCACTCAGAAGCATGATGATAAAATATATAATACGTCATTTTTCGGAAGGATAGTGATAAAATCAACAATGCGATATCACTCAGAAGCATAATGATAAAATATATAATACGTCACCTTTCGGAAGGATAGTGATAAAATCGACAATGCGATATCACTCAGAATCATTATGATAAAATATATAATACGCTATCTTTCGTGAGCATAATCGTAAAAACGACAATGCGAAATTACTCAGGAACATAATGATAAAATATGCAATACACAATTTTTCGGTAGCATAATCATGAAATCGTAAATGAAATATTTCTCAGGTGCATAATGATTAAATATATAATATTTTGTCATTTCGAAACCTGGTGAAATATTTATTAAATATTACCATTACAAATGGTAATAATACAATCTGCAGTAATAAATGATTCAAAATTATAATAATACCATATCCCTGAATATAAATTTTGATTATAATAATAATATATCCCAGAATATAACTTTTGATTATAATAATAATATATCCCAGAATATAACTTTTGATTATAATAATAATATATCCCAGAATATAATTTTTGATTATAATAATAATATATCCCTGAATATAACTTTTGATTATAATAATAATATATCCTTGAATATAACTTTTGATTATAATAATAATATATCCCTGAATATAACTTTTGATTATAATAATAATACATCCCTGAATATAAATTTAATTACAATAATAATATATCCTTGAATATAACTTTTGATTATAATAATAATATATCCCTGAATATAACTTTTGATTATAATAATAATATATCACAGAATATAATTTTGATTACGTGGCGATAAGATCAGTAAATGTAACATTTGAATCAGGAATATAATATTCTATTTTAAACATTATCTTAAGTAATGCTTTTGTCAAAACTTTGAATTGAATAGACCTGCCTATAAAAAGTGTTTAATATATATATATATATATATATATATATATATATATATATATATATATATATATATATATATATATATATATTAAATTTCATACATTCATAACTGCTCATGGCGTATCAAATGTAAACAAATGACGTCATACATTAAGAAATGGACAAAGTCTGACAATTTATTTATTAAAGACATTTCATTCATGGAAGATTGAACTTTATAAGCAGTAAAACCGAACAATCCTTTGTGGCCGAATCGGTTAGGCACGCCCGGATAAATAGCGGTTCCGTATAGGATGCAGGTTCGAATCCTGTCAAAGGACGAATATTTTCTATGTAAATTTCTCGGACATTCAGGCCGGTAAATGTTATTTAATACTGCTTATTATAAACAGAGCATTTACTTAAATACATATATCTATAAAAAGAACATTAAACATAAAAAATGCCTTTAATAAATAAATAAATAAATTGTCGGACTTTGTCCATTTCTTAATGTATATATATATATATTTCAACGAGGTACTTTTATTTGGGTGTTGAAGCTATTTTTGCCTTTCACCAGTGCTCTATGATTTTTTTTTTTTTTAATATTGAAGGGTAATATTCGTGAAGGGTGATATTGAAATTATTCCACATATATTCTTACGTTTTAACTGTCGAGAATTATTGCCGTTAATATGTTATCTAACTCCCTGAAAGAAAGGAAAAAAACGAATTTAACAAAGAATGTTCTTATACATCGAGAACTGGTTAATATTTTTAAAACGAATGAGATGGTAAGCTTAATATTTTCTCAACGGAGATGATACTGATTTAACCAATGACAAAATATCGTTTGAAGACGGAGTGATGCCCCTTACTACATGTGGGAGATAGAAGTTTTTAGATAGAGATATATTAAATATTATATATGTTATATATTAACCTTGTGACCGATTTAAGTTAAGGCTCTATAAATGTTTTTTTTTTTATACGAGCCGATAAATTTGGTAAAGAAATATTGAAAAGGGTAATATATATCTTCAATTTTAAGTATTGATGCTCAGTTTTAAATATTTACTAGGCCATTCATAAACCCGTTGCGTTCCTTTGAAAAGCATTAAATGATAAAAGAAATTGATGTGGTAACAACATTATCAATTGTATTAATAATTACACATTTTAAATAGTATTTAAAGATTTATTGATTATCTGTTCTTCATAGTTATCTCATTGCGTTAAAATCAGGAATAATAGACTAAAACAGGTGTCGACTTTTTTTCAAAATATTAAGTATATTTTTTATTAAACATCAAAACATAATAGTTGGGATATGATTTGAAGTGTGCATTTATATACATGGATTGATATAAGAATGCGTATCGAAAGCAAATAATAAATTTTCTATGAGATTTTTTGCAAAAGTGTAAAATGATAAAGAAAACTATGACTAATTTGAATGAAATTTGGTATTGCTCTCGGCAGAGTTTCAAGGAACGATATGGTTGCAAGTGTGTTTTGATATTAGGCATTCATTGCAGCGTTAAGATTTTGAATTTGTTAGCACCATGCTGAACCGGTTTTTGTATCCATTATTTTGCATAAAATACCCAGTGTTACCAAGCGGTCTCACATATTGAACAGAGTCGACGCTAATTCATCAAACGAGAACCAGTGTTTCTGCGAGATTTTATCGTAAAATGACATGATATTATTATATTACACATAGTATTTTAACGTGTAATCATTAATACAATTGATAATAGTGTTTTTCATAGAATTGATATTAATGTTATTAATATTTTGTATCATTTATTGCTTTTCTAAGGTACCTAGCGGGTGTTCTAGTAAATATTTAAAACTGAGCATCAATATTTAAAACTGAAGATATATATTTATTTTTTAATATTTTTTCTAAATTTATTGGCTAGTATAATTACTTGAGAAAAACAAACTTTGTAGGATAAAAAAAAACTACAAAAGTTTACCACGGAAATATCAGTAAATTAATAATTGAAAATCTATAAAAATGTCCTACGTGATATATTACTTCGAAACCAATGCAAACATGTAATGTCGTTAACAACCAGTCCTGTGGAATCAGGTTTAAGACTCTTTGTGTATTTCGCAAACTACGCATAGAGTTCCTTTACTCCTATTTGAGAGAATCAAATTGTAATCTGGACTTTGATTTGTCGAATAAATGTATATGCTTTATTACTGAACAGACTAAATAATTAAGTATTACCGTCCGTCAATGTTTTGGCAGATGTTAGTATAGACAAAGAGCATTGAAATTTGATGTAAATTATGGCTTTAACATTTTATGTAATACGAAGTTGTTTGGAATTTATTTCTCCCCTGGCGAGGCAAATTCTTCAAGAACGATAATATTGGATTGCACAAAGGTTTCTGATTGAGGATCACCTTGGATATTAATGCAGTTTCTAGCTATTTCTGAGATGAGATATTATGTACACTATTTACATTATTCGGACTATTGTCCTTATCTTTGTTGCCATATTTATTACAACGTTTTGGCCGTTATACGGTCCGGCTTTCTTCAGTAAGAAACCCGGAGCGTACAACGGCTGATACGTAATAAATACTGCGACAAAGATGAGGACAATAGTCCGAACAATGTAAATAGGGAAAATGCAGTTGTTTAAAAATGTTTTGCTTTCGCATCCAAATTAAACCTAACTCGAATAAGGTAAATCTAAATTAAGATCAACTTCAAGAAGATGAATGTTTTGAATGTTACATTAAACTATAATAGTGGAGTTTACATGGAAGTACCCAAGAATCATTTGAGGCCTATAATGCTTTATGAGTTCAAGAACGGACACTCAGTTTATGAAGAGGAATGTCTGAATGAAAGAACTTGCAGAAGATGGTTTGCAAAATTCGAAGGTGGAGATTTCACCCTTGAAGATGAAGATCGATCCGGACGTCCAGTTGAGTTTGATGAAAAGCTTCTTGAAGAAGCCCTTGAAGAAAATCCTGCTTTATCTGTTGACTAATTGTCAGTTGTTCTCAGTTCAAACCATACAACTGTTCATCGTCATCTTCAACAACTTGGAAAAATTCCTAAACTTGGAAAATGGGTGCCTCATGAATTATCTGAAAACAACCTCAAATCCCGAGTTGACATCTGCTCCTCTCTCCATTCTCGCTAACTTATTTCACCTTTTTTGGATAGACTTGTGACTAGCGACGAAATATGGATCTTTTATGGAAATGTTAAGCATCGCAGCCAGTGATTTGGTAAAGGGGAAGGACCCCAGCCACAGCCGAGAATCGAACTTCACGGGCAAAAGGTTTTTCTTTCAATCTGGTGAGATCGCCAAAGAATAATCCACTTTGAATTCTTACGACTAAATGCAACAATTAATGATCAAATATACTGTAAGCAATTAGAGCGTTTGAACCAAGCTTTGAGTAAAAAAAAGACCTGCTCTAGTGAATCGAAAGGAGGTGATGTTTCATCAGGACAATTCGTAACCCACACAGCAAGTATCACGTCACAAAAGATCGAAGAACTTGGTTGGAAGAAAATTCCTCATTCACCTTATTATCTCGATCTTGCTCCTTCAGACTACTACTTGTTTCGTAGCTTACAGAATAATTTGGAAGAAACAGCTTTTGTAACACAGGAAGAGTTTAAAACTGACATTTGTGAGTTCTTCGAATCAAAGCCAAAAGAATTTTACAGTAATGGAATTACTAAGCTTAATAGATGGAAGGAATTCATAGATAATCAGGGAAAGTACATTGTTGATTGAATCTGTAATTAAATGTAACATTTGATCACTTGTTTTCTTTATTCAAAATTCGGACAGAACTTATGGAATGACCTGATATAAAAGAAAACTTCTTTCCCATGGAGACTATAGAAATGGCGTTATCTGCTTCCTTTATAATTATGTTGTTATTTCTCCGGATGTTCACTAAGGCTTTACTTTGTATGTGACATTATTGGTTGATTTCGATTTTTCTCGTAGATTGAGGTCCCAAAGATTAAAAAATATGTTTAATTCATTTGTATTGTCGTCTTTGTTTGGGAAGAATTTGGATTTATTTTTTACAATTGTGTCATCTGTAATATATTTGTTATTAATTATTAGATATTTATTATATTGAGTTTGCGTTCAAATTCTCTAAGGTCATTTTAAATCTGTTATATTGCTTTTCCGGGAAAAATTGGAGTCCTAATTTTAATAGGCTAATTTTTTGTAAGTGCATGTGTAGATAGTTGTATTATTTATGGTTTTGTTTACATCTAAATTCGTATTCCTTTTAGGAATGGGATTTAGAAAAAAAGTGTTAACTCTTACTTTTCACACATTCCGGGTTTTCTAAAAGATAATCTCTCTCTACATCTTTTGGTTTTTCTAGACAGTGAGGTTTTTTTGTTTTTTTTGGTAAAATTGAGATTACTTTTAGATAGTTCTATATAAGAATCTTGTTTTTTTGTTTTTTATAAGGGGCGTTTTGCTGTTTATGTGTTAGTGTGGGATTAAGTAGAGATATTTTGTTGTATTTGTTGATATGAGTAGTGATAGGTGTGTTTTGTTGAGTAAGGTGGCATATGTGAGGATGTTTTTTTTAATGTACGTGTGTGTGTGTGTATGTATGTCTTGGGTTTGTCTGTGTTAGGGTAAATTAGTATGAGGTAAAGGTATTTTTTTTCAAAGTATTCCATGGATTTTTCTC
>OZ010594.1:61520985-61628485 GCA_963932145.1 Acanthosepion lycidas | reverse complement strand
TATATATATATATATATATATATATATATATATATATGTGTGTGTGTGTGTGTGGTTAACATCATATAATTATTATCAATGTGTATTGATGTAAGTTTGTACATCTATAAGTGATTATTTCCCTATGTCGTTTTCATAATCTATATAAATAAAATATTTATCTACATTTAGACCAAATTATTTACCTGACAAAATGAACGGTTTAAACAATCAGTTCATTGACTCCTTCGTTTCTTAGATTTCAATCTTATTTGTTTAAGTTGTTAATATGAGACACTCAGATAACATTGTCTATTAAGTTACCGCCTTGCTTCAACTTCATCTTGAAGTATATGTTGTCGTTAGCATCTTTGTTACTCTGTTCCTAATCTTTTTTCTCCCTTGATATATTTCCATTTCAGTGTTATATTAAACTCATAAAATTTATTACATGAAAAGATATTGAGCTAAAAATCGATTTATATAGTAGAAGGAGTAATCAATAAATCATCAATACGATTGAACATCTAAAAACCAATGAAAGAAACGGATTCATTAGACGCTTCATTGGCCTTTATTTTAGTGTTTTATGTCCGTCTTATTGAATCTTATTAAACTCGTTCATTGTTTCGTGGTATCTCTTCTTTAAAATGATTTGAATATTTGAGATAAATTATTTTTTATTATTTTGCGCCTTACCTCACGGGATCTGATGACACAAATTCTGATGACACTAATGTAATTTTAATTGGGGTTTATAATATTTTTGTTTTGTTTTTTTTGTTTTTTTTAATTCAAGGACGGTGCCTTAACTGAGTCTTCGAATCTGGAGAATTATATTTTTTCCTTACTTCTACATAAAAACAAAGAAGTTATACGAATATCCCCCAAAAAATAGATACCAGAAAATTAAGTATATATTTGGAGAGAGAGAGTGAGAGTGAGAGAGAGAGAGAAAGAAACAGAGAGAGAGCTGTGATGTGCAAGATAGCGGCTCAGAATGAGTAATCGGACAGCCGACTTCGAGTTCGAGTTCGAGAGAGAGTTATCGAATTTGACATGACTACGAAAATGTAACACCCACCTCAGCGAGTAGCGGCTCAGAATGAGTAATCGGGCAGCCGAGTTCGAGAGAGAGAGAGAGAGAGAGAGTTGTGATGTGCAAGATAACGGCTCAGAATGAGTAATCGGACAGTCGAGTTCGAATTCAATTAGGATTTGTTACATAAGCTTACTTGTAAATATAACTGGGGAAATTAAGAAGTCATGAACCTCCCTACATAAAAAAAATATCAAGATTTGTATCTGTAATAAATAATTGTTATTCTAAATAATTTTTTAAGGTAATATTAACTTACAAAAAAGTAATTATGTAACACAAAATTTAAATGAACCACAAAATGTTTATGAGCAGTAGAAAAGCATATATATATATATATACACACACACACATATATATATATATATATATATATATAATAAAAAGGCTTAAACACTAATATTCCATGGTCATAATTTATTCCATTGGAATCGTAAATACGATCCAATTCATCAGACCTACAAATTCAAAAAGAAAACAGAAAAAAATCCAAAAAAATGAATTGGATCGTATTTACGATTCCAATGGAATAAATTATAACCATGGAATATTAGTGTTTAAGCCTTTTTATTATATCCTTACTGTGTCCTGGACATTGAGTTCTACCTGGATTTTATCCTCTCGGAAATTTTTTATTCTAAATTATACATGTGTATATATGCACCTGTGGATTTTGCATATATATGTATATTTACCACTAATATTATCTATATATATATATATATATATATATATATATATATATATATATATATATATATATATATATATGTGTGTGTCCATCATTTGACGAAACGCATCGACTGAAATTAAATACAGTTTTTCTGTTTTCTTGCACACACACACACACACACACACACATATATATATATATATATATATATATATATATATATATATATATATATATATATATATATATCTTATGGTGGACAACTAAACTGGCTTCCCTTTTAAAAAAAAGGTGAATACCACGGGAAATACACCACTATAATTTCTCATGATGCCTCATTTTTCTCTATATTTTGATTAAACAATCATGATTTAAATTTTGACGTTGAATTTTTTGCATAATTTTAAGCACATTTGAAATATATCGTGCATACACATTTTACTTTAGTCAAGATTCCAGCTATGATAGATTTTTGGTCATTGTACAAAAAGTGCGTATTCTGGGAAAACAATACACTTTTGAATTTTTGACATAGAATAAGATCTATTACATGAAACCTCTTCGAATACCTACGACCGAAAAGGAATTTTTTGGTTTCGTTTTCTAATCTTCATTCTGTGTTCCGTTACGACCTTCTACGTAACTATTACTAGTCTACTTAAGTCTATTATTGCTGAAGTGAGTTTGACCCTTACTAACTTTACATATATTTAGTTTTGTGTCACAGAACGTTCCGGCCAACAATGGTTAATGAAACTTTTCGTGGGAAATTCAGCTTGATCGGGCGTAAAACATGGCTCCCATTTCCTCTCAGGTGGGTGTTACATTTTCGTAGTCATGTCAAATTCGATAACTAAAGAAATAAATACCTAGTGACATAAACCCAAAAAACTCTAAAAGGTAACAAAATACGTCATTTACTATATTTATAATTTCTTATTGCGAAAGCTGTGTCGTACCGCAAGTTGATTTACTATCGTACTTTCTCGGGAACTCTAATAATTGAAGCCGAAAACACTATTCACTCTCCATTCGTTCGCCGCAACAGTGTTCTGCTTATCCACTATGTTCGAGATATACAGATTATCAGGCGAATTCCATCGAATAGTTGAAAAGAAGGAAATGAGAAAATCTTAGGAGAAACAGAACTCGAAACAGTTATAGGACATCAAGACATTGACGTTCTACGCCATTTTCTAATAAAACTTTAGGCCTATAAATGCTCGAGTTTTAAAGTGACAATAGCTACTAGAGCTGATTAACCTATTCTCTTGAAAAAAAAATTGTAAGGGAATTGTTATATGAATTTTGAGAAAACACTCTGCTTACTGCCGTGTCAATGAATGCGATTTAATTCATTGCAGAGAAAGGGCTACTATAACCATTATTATTAAGCTTATTGTTCGATGGAGCAGGCGTCCATTTTCAAATAGATTATTCGTTAGCTCTATGAAAATGCATCTACTGGAGACGCCTGGTGTGGTATGCTGATCAATATTACATTTATTATTTATTTAATCATATTGATACCGAATTCGTTTAAGATGAAATGAAACTCGGCTATAGACGTAGCGGGTTTTTGAAATGGTATTATATTCTTTATAGAAACAATAAATTGGTCATTCGATCGTCATCTTAAAAAAAACACACACATACACAATAGAGTCATTATATGAATTCATAAGTTCTTTATGATCTGAAACATAATTTATTTACCTGACGAAATTTGTATTGTGAAAAGATTCAATGAATATATTATTACTTTTCTTAAATAATTTTTCTTTCCTTGCTTCTTTGTTTCTTTTCAATAAGAACACGTTCATGTTTTCTTTATATTGGTTTCTAATTTGATATGTATCAAATATATATTTATAAATGATAATTAACTAATTCTGTGTCAATAACACATAGTTTGGACCGATGGACACGTAATTAGGCGATTTGAAATACGTGCTAGTTCTTTATTTTTATCTTCGGTATGTGTTACTTGTCAGCTATTTAAAACTGGCACCCATTATGTTTTGTTTGTTTATCAAATTAAAAAGCAACGTTTATGCGCTAAGGATGAAATACAGTTTATTTATTTTGCTCTTGTTTCAGTTGAAGCCACCAAACATAATTTCATTAGCAATATTGCTATACAAAATGTGCTGTATTGGAATTTCGATTAATCAGTAAAATTCGTGAAAATGTTCGCACAGATTCATGTACAGTAATGTAGATAATAGCGCCCCAGCAACGGGAAAAATCAGCGATCTGTGTTCGAATTGAAATCGAGCTTATTGCATGCACGTTCGTTTGCGCAGATATTCATAGGAAAAGTATGTACATCTCTTACGTGTACCATATATTATATAACAGGTCGAACTAGGCCCTTCAGCTTGCGTTGACAACAGCATTCAGGAAGGCCACTGACAATTTAAAACCCGTTCAGCGATGGAAAAGCAATCCATCCTAAGAAAAATTTTCATTCTTTTCAGCCTATAATATAAACATTTACCGTAGAGAGGATGTGCGCCTGTACTGAACAAAAAGATGGACAGAGAAAGTCATAGAGAAAAGTATACGGATTTCATATACAGGTTAAAACCTCTTGAATAATGCTGTTACTGAAGTAAAAAAATGGTGGACACACATATCGTATTCGACGTATGAGGGTAAATCAGCACAGTTCCAAGGAACCGTGAGTACAGACACCAGCTTATATGATTTTAATTCTAGTGGTGAAGGCTTTGTTCCGAACAAACCACACTTTCTGAGGAACTAAATTGAGACCTGGTGCACTACGTGCTACAAGCTCCCGAAACGAGTTTCCGCAGGTTTGGAATTAAGAGATGTCCTTTCTTTAGACCAGTTGCCATCCACGGCTATATAACCCAGTCTGTCCTGCTATTGAAGGATAGGAAGAAGAAGAGGATTAATATCTTTCCCAATGGTATTAGCATGTAAATGAATGTAATGGATTCGACTGGAATTCGAACTCGGTTCTCTGATATATATATATATATATATATATATATATATATATATATATATATATATATATATATATATATATATATATATATGGATACCAATTTACGACAGTCTGTTTCATGGTTAAATGCAATCTTCCGATGGACTGAATATCGCATTTATGCTGGGTCTAGATGTCCACTTTTATATTTACATACACGCTATCACTAATAAATATAGAATACCCTAAGAGTATATTTTCATCATATACATATGCGCATGATTGTTTGTGTGCGTTTGTTTGTTTGTGTGTCTTGCGTGCGCACGCGCGTGTTTGTGTGTAAGTATAGCAACTGTGTTACGCCCGTTAGTTTTGGATTAATTTCTGACTAATCATAATGTTTTTTTTTTCTCCAGATTTCCAATCATATGTATACAGTTAAAGAACGTAAACTTAACCGAAATATCTTAGGTCAATCATTGGATAAATAAGACGTTAATAATATTCACTCATATATTCATAAATATTTAGTTTATTATTTCATCATACAATCAAATTTCTGATAAATTCGATAGAAATACTGAAAATTAAAAATATATACAAATACTGTCGTCCTTAAATATGTCATTTTCGTATGACGAACATAACAAATAGCGAATACTCGTTGGAAGTTACTGAATTGAAATATTCGATGAAAGATAACAAAATTAGTCAAATATTTACCAACATATGAAATATAATTAGTTTGATTTCTAAAATTATGAATAACTGCAATAAAAATGCGTATATTTTGTTGCATCACACCGAACCTTACCGTAGTTCTTGATGACGAGATGATGATTGTCGATGTTAATTCATCAATTCCGAAATACTCTGAATAAACAATTGACAATGCTGGCAATGATATTTGCAAAATAAACAAACTGAATATAATGAGGCAATTGTGTAGGATACGTAAATGACAAAATTGATTTTACGTAGGTGACAAAATATTAGGTTGGTGCAAAAATAATGTCGTTTTCTCACATATATTAATATGTGAGAAAACGACATTATATTTGTACCAACCAAATATATATATATATATATATATATATATATATATATATATATATATATATATATATATATATATATATATATATATATATATATAAACTTTGAAAAAGGAAACAAATATACCAAATTAATATATCTTTAAAAAATGAAGTTTCAGCATTGATTTAATATTGTACTAGCGTCATAAAGAATTTTTGAAAGACTTTAAAAGAAAATTGTTTTTTCATGTGCACTGATTTTGTGAATTGGATCGGAGAAAAAAATTTTCGGCATTTCCTCCTGCAAATATACATATATATATATATATATATATATATATATATATATATATATATATATATATATATACAGTGTAACACGGATATAAGAGAGTTGTCGGGACCGGAGAAGAAGTCTCTTGTATCCGGGTTTCTCTCTTATATCCCTGTTTGGTCTATCTTGTTTAGGTAAGTATGGGAATAATTTGGGACCAGAGAAAATCGCTCTTATATCCGGGTTTCTCTTATATCCGGGTATCTTATATCCGGGTAACACTATATATATATATATATATATATATATATATATATATATATGAACACTGTGGTAACATTCAATTCCCCACTTCGAGTGATCTTGGTTACACATGGTCTGAAGATTGCTAGAGATGAGAAACTGATAGCCACTATGTATAGATATAATTCTTAATATTCAAAGTACTAAGATGCTATTCTCTGGAGTGATGTCTCTCAAATCTCATAATATTGCATTACATAATATATAATTATGTATAATATATAATTTATGTATATATATTATTTATTGCATTACATAATATATATAATGTATAATATATAATTATATAAATATATAATATTACAGCGGTTCTTTCTAGATATCATTATGTTTATTTATGTAGACATTAGTCTAGTAGTATTTGTCAGAAATCTGAGCTAGCCCCGTTTTTGATAGTTCTAAATCTCCATCAACTATTAGGTTGGTGCACAAATACTGACGTAATAATGTCGTTTTTGACGTTAAAAAATACGTCAAAAAACGACATTATTACGTCATTATTTTTGCACCAACCTAATACCTCCACTCGTACCACCCGCAATTTCTTGCATGGATCTCTCTAGCGCTAAAATCCTTCACCTTCATCCACGTGTGATTTTGAATCATAGCTCCGCAAATGTATGTATTTTTTCACATTTCAAGATATTGTTATTTTTATCTAACATCGTTACACAATCATATTTGTATGTTCACATCAGACTCTCCTCTTGAAACATCAACGTTTTCCTGAATATGTTTCACTTCCATGTAGTCCATCTGAAAAAAAAAAATCTCAGCTCTCGGTTAGTTTCATCTCTAAACGGGATTCGAGCGCTGCATCCCGTAGATCAGGGGTCGGCTACTGATTCGACCCCTCGGGCCGGATCATGTTATAATGACGTGGTGCGGGCCGGACGAAGGACATTAATGAAAAATTAAGGATAATTACATATGCAGACCCCTGTCAACCTAAATATTTAAAACCATAATGAAAATAAACATTTAGAAATTTACAAAAATTAAAATAACACCTAAAAAATGACTTTTCCTCAAGGAAATTCAAAATACTTCAAAGTGAAAAAAATCAACCGAAGTGAATGGATGAAATTATGACGTGTCGGTTTGAAACTGTTATTGAAAATTGTTCCACAAACGAACCACACACACACATCAAACAAAAACGAAGCACATATACCCATACATACGAGTACAAATAGTTGCAAACATATACACTTACATACATACACATGCTGTATCATCCACACATTCATGAGGCATATATGTAAAATGCGCGTATGTTTAACTGTCTTTAGATTTTTGCTACCTCGCATATCAGTCTCTCCCTGGCATCTTTCACTTTATCGTTCCTTTCGCTTCTGTTATCTTTTAATGTAGCCAAAGGTCATAAAATATGTATCCATTATTTGACATTAAACGTAGGCAACGCAACTTGGTAAAATAAGTCTCATGAAAGATAACTGGCAGTCTAATATTTTTTGTGCACTGAGATGTGAAGACATGCTATGGAAAATGACATATAACAAATTTCATTTGAAGGTCGTCTCTCATGTCAAAAATAGAGTCATTGGTAATCAGGCTCGCCGGCCGGACAAAATGCCTTCGCGGTCCGGTCAAAATGCCTTCGCGGTCCGGTCAAAATGCCTTCGCGGTCAGGATCCGGCCCGCGGGCCGTAGGTTGCCGACCCTTGCCGTAGATCATAAAACCTTGAATAGAATAATTTTACTTCCAGATGTATTTTTAATGCTGTTTCTAACTGAAATACAGCCCTTCACTTCAAGTTCCCTAAAGATACTCTACATTATATGACCAGTCAGAGACTGTCATAGAAATCTGTATTTTTAATAGCTTGTCACTAATACTGACGAAAATTAAAATGAAAAATGTCTTCTTGCTAGAATCTACCAGTCTACACAATTGATCAATGTATATTGAAGCCTAAGCGTTCAGTAGAAAATGTTTCAAATCTCGAGTTGAATGATATTGACAAGTAAGGTTACCCGACATCATTTCAACTGGATTTACTTCAAGAGAATCTATTGGTCAGCTTATAACTGTAATATTTGGGTTCTGAAATCATTACACTGTGATTTGTACCCGAAGCATTTCAACCTTAGGGCAATTTTCACTTTCCTTAAATATCATCATTGCACTGAGTGTTAGGGCTCAGGTTTTGTGTGATAAGTATTTCTATCAAACACTAGATTCATAGCTTTAACTAGTTTTTGAGCCGTTAGTTTGAAATATCGTCTAAAAATATACAGGAATACCTAACATGGGCAAGTTTTTGCTATCAAACTAACTTCGACATTTTACTATTTAAAAAACAAATGATATATTTATATATTAAATACTTTTGATGTAAAATTTATCAAAACCAGAATTCTATTTATGAATCACCACAACCAAAATATGTATTCATTGTTACAATATTCGCTTAGGAAAAACTGTGTAAAATTAGTAAAATATTACAAAACAAAATACTTAATGATATATGTTAGGTCATTTGTTAGATGATAATAAAAAGAAAAAATGATAAAAGTGTATATGACACCATAATAATTCTTGGCGTTAATTGTAAGACAAAATGTAAATTTGCATCGTTTCTCGAAAGTCTCACTAAAACTACTGCATTCATTATCATATTACATCACAATACAGCTAAATTATTATGTACGATTTCCCTTTGAAGTAAATTAAGGACTTATTTGATAGGCCAATGATTTAGTAATTATGTGTTTGTGCAATGTAACTTGTTCATATACAGTTTGTAAACTTCCAGTAAATTAAAATTTTTATGAAGCTCTCACTGATCGCCGGAATGAAAATTCTAATCTTACGATTTTGAACCTAAACGTAATATTTAAAAGGGTCTCCTCAAAAATGGTAATGATTTGGAAGAGAATATTGTGTGTTATTATTAATTATGTCAAGCCGCAACTTGCAAATTGAGTGCAATGCCACACTTCAAAAACTGACCTGACCTATCGGAATTTTTCCTCCTGGAAATTGCAGTTGTTAGAAGTATTTATCACTGCTTACAAAAGTAAAGCACCTTATAACAAATATGATGACGGTCTGCAGTCATAAAAATGTGCTCCCAAAATTTCATTTTTTTTTCTTATTGTAAATACGAGTTTCATTCAAGTTCCTAATTTACTTAAAACATATAGGTTGCTCTAATTTCAATGGTCTGCATAGAATTTGTTAATAAAAATAAACCTCTGTCATTTTCCGATACTGTCCTGCATTTGTTGGCATAGACACACTTGTATAATATATTAAAATGCTGCGCTTTTTGTTTCGCTTCCTAATTACAATTTCCTTTCATAAAATATTTTTTTTAATTTGTGAAAGCAACTACTATAATTTCTATGCGCATTTAGATTCCAATACCACATTTCCAAAGTCTATTACAATGCTAGCAATACAATTATATATATATATATATATATATATATATATATATATATATATATATATATATATATATATATATATATATAATGTGTGTGTGTTTAGTTTATGTTGATATCCTCAATAAACTGCTGACAAATGTTTAATGTTGAAAACAATGCCTTATGTCTGCTCTGACTTAATAGAAATGCATCCTTCGTTTCTTTCAATAGCAAATGATTTGGTTCTCCCTCCGACGAAGATCGATAAAACCTTTTCCTTATATGCCATATTGTTAAGAATAAGGTAAGAAATGCTGGTATTGACTAGTGAGAAAACTCGTCCCTATTATACTGTCTTATTTAAATTTTCTTTTTCGGTACCAGAATGCATTGACAGTTTCGAAGTGATTTTTGAAACGATTTCAAATCTAAATCTAAATGATTCCTTGAAAATACTTTAATTCAACCGTTTCACAAGTTAACATTAATTATCTGGATATTTTACCAGCCTGAGCAATTATTTTTGCGTAGAAGCCTGGGGCAACAACATTACTTTCTCGGAATATGATCATTTCCGAATAAGGTTAACTGCAGAACTTTAAAATATATAATTTTCCAAGACATAAACCTCAAATAAAATATCCCTCACATCATTCAGAACAATTTGAACTGATAATTGGATTTCGATATTGCAAATATAAAATTAAGATTTATGCATAAAAATGTGTTGGTTTTTTCATTCAACTATTCCATCAAACAAATCTAGTCGCACTTCTTTATATATAAAACTAGCAGCATGGCCCGGCGTTGCCCGTGCTTGATTCACTTGATCGTATGACTCATACAGCAATCGCTAACCATTGACTTAAAATATTTTTGCCCTTCCTTGCCTTTAAAAGAGTGCCCTTTGCCGTGCTGAAGTTGCTACATGCCTTACTTCTTGCCTATCTCACACTGCGAATTTTTCTAAGCTCTATACTAAACATTAAATCTGTTACGAAAAAAGAAATAAACAAAATGAACACAAAACGATCAGCTTTAAAAAAGGACTCGTAACTGGAAAAACCGAATGAAAAAAAGAATGTTAACAACAAATACTTTTTCACACCCAACCCAGTTCTACGGAATCAGAATCACCGTTGGGCTTAAGCAAGAGAATGAACCAATTGGAGTAAAGTGAAATGGAGATTTAAATTTTTCCCACTTGTGACGAATGCAGCTATCGATTTTTTTTTGCACGCTAGCATGCTAGTTAACATTCGCGTCAGTCAGCTGTTGGCTCTCACGCTGGCCAATACAATCTTCCTGCCTATTCGTGGCAGCCAGCAACAGGCTTTCACTCTGGCCAGTAGAAAATGGCGGCAAACTACATGAAAACTGTCGTAGAAGCATGAAATCGATTATTTCCACTATCGATGGGAGTTGGGAAATGCAAAATCGGTCCTGGCCTTACCCGCTAAATTGGAGCATGTGCATGTAAATTTAGTGCAAATCCGTCCAAAATTGCGGCCTTGCATTTGTTACACACACACGGGCGCGCGCGCACACACACACACACACACACACACACACACATATCCTGACTTTTATAAATAGAGAGTAGGGCGATATTTTTATTTTATAAGATCAGAGAAAAATTTTCCTTACTTCATAGGATGTTTTAATAGCGCGAAGCTTATGAATATCCCTAGTCTATATTACAACAAATGTTAACGCATGAATTGTTGTAGCAACAAAGTTTCCAAGTCATTCTTTTTCGCAAATTCCCTCCTCACATCGCAAAGGAATGTAATGTTAACTCCGGTAATTTTCAACCGATTTATTCGATTTAAAAACCGATTAAGTAATTTCCATTTCAATATTCCAACAGTTCTCTCTGGGTACAAACGGTAATGTCTTTTATTTAAGGAACGAATAGCAAATCCGTAACAATAGTAAAATAATGATATCTATCTATCTATCTATCTATCTATCTATACATACATACATACATACATAGCGATATATCTATTTCAACATCTACATATCTATCTATCTATTGCGATATATCCATTTCAACACGTACATATATATCTATCTATCTATACATAGCGATATATCTATTTCAAAACGTACATATCTTTCTACCTATCTATCTATACATAGCGATATATATATTTCAACACCTACATATCTATCTATTAAGTTGGTGCAAAAATAATGACGTAATAATGTTTTTTGACGTTAAAAAATACGTCAAAAAACGACATTATTAATTAATTATTTTTGCACCAACCTAATATCTATCTATCTATCTATCTATCTATCTATCTATATATATATATATATATATATATATATATACAGTCCTCTTCGATAAAAGTGACTCACATGATTTTTTTCATAAAATATTTTTTCTATTGTTTTTGGGGTTAAAATAATTTTTAATCTTACTAATATAAAGACCCCTTCCCGACTACCTAAGGAAAAAGTTTATACACCCTAAGGTATTGATAATTTTAAATTTGGATATAAATAAGATTCAGGAAAAACCTCTGTGGAAAAAAAGAGAAACAGATATCGCATTCTAATGATTCAACTCGTAAATTTAAAGAGCTTTAGACAAAATGTTGAAAACGATTTTACAATACGCTCAGAACAATATTCTAGAGAATTCTAGAACAGCTTAAATAAAATCTAGAATATTCCAGAATATTCCAGAAAGACCCATACAGTATAAAAAAGGTTTGAAGTGGTCACTCAATCACTAACCAGATGAGAGGGTACAAACACGCATCAGAACCACTTAAGGCATCTATTATTGCCTTCACAAAAGTAGACAAGTCTACGAGAGAAATTGCAGAAATTGCTATAACCTCGTAATCAACTGTTTCTCGGGTGCTTAGGACACATAGTGATGCCACTCCTGTTCCAAGGAAGGAAACAAAGGGACTAAAGAAAAAGATTGATGATAGAACTAGCAGGGTAATCAAGAGAGAAGTTGCGAAGAATAGGACTATAACTAGCCAAGAAATTGCAGCCAGTCTAAGCGAAGAGCAAGGTCTTAGTCCTGCTTTTTCAACAGTCTGTCAGAACAAGGTCACAAGTCTTGTTAGAACAAGGCTACACATCTTGTACACGAAGGTTTAAGCCGCTAATAAGCAAAGCCAACAAAGTCAAGAGAATTGAATGGGCTCACTATTAAAATAAAATCACCGAAGAAGACTGGAAGAATGTTCTCTTCTCCGCTGAAGCGAAAGTTGAGCTAAATTCAAAGGATAAGGTGAGTCACATTTATCGAACAGAACGGTATATATATAGACCCCCATATATATATATATATATATATATATATATATATATACCGACCTATGTCTATCTCTCTTTCTACCTCTACTTCTCTCTCACGCTCTTTCTCTCACTCGCTATATATATATATATATATATATATATATATATATATATATATATATATATATATATATATATATATGTATATATATAAATTTGTACATAATGATTTATATACGTTTATTTAATCATATGTATCACTCTTATTCGATACATATATTTATATTCTGCATCAATCTGTACATTGCAAGCTACATAGATAGCTCAGTCACTTAATCATATATTTTTCTTCTTATCAATGGATCTCACTTTGCTTATATTTATTTCTCTCTATGTATATATAAAAAAATATATATATTTCAAAATCCATCCAATCAATTCACACAAAATTTTCACGCAATTGAAATATTAGAAAAAAGTTATCTTGATAATAATTTGGCACGCAGTATATATATATATATATATATATATATATATATATATATATATATATATATATATATATATATATATATTTAAGTTATAAGGAACTTGGTAAACCGAATTGGTAAAAGGATTTAGGTGAAATAAATTATCGTAATGGTACCTTAGAGTGGTTTGTCTTTCATTACATATATATATATATATATATATATATATATATATATATATATATATATATATATATATATATATATATATATATATATATATAATTTTTGTTCTATCTATCTGCAGTTTCATCTGTCTACCTCATGTGGTTCAGGTTGTGGTTACCAATATTAAATCACTGAAGGGAACTTGCGTTTTCCTTTACAAATATGATATTGTATGTTGGGACAGATATATATGTATATAATATTTGGCTAAATAATTTCTCTCTTGTTTACCATGCATATATCCATTAGAATATTAAAGTTCTAGAGAATGGTATTATTGTTTATACTTAGATTACAGTCGCATTTATCTTCTTTTATAGCTTAATAATTCTCAATTTATTCATAATTATTAATTGATTATTTTGCATACCGAGTCATCTATACATTTCTGCGAATATCGGATGTTTTTCATGCATTTCATTTCTGCTCACAGTTACTTTTCTATTCTGTAATTTCATTGTAATGTCGTCACTTTAGAGGGTAGACGTAAATGGTTCTCTTCGCATACATCTTTCAATTGTGTGTGAACTGCCCTTATTTCTTTAGAAGGAAATATCACTTCCTTTCAACTCGTCTTTGGAATTCATGCTGTCTTTCAAGATTGGCTCTCTCCTAAGTGTGACAATTCCAGTCTACCGTTCTATTAAAACCATGACCTGTGCTGTTTAATAGTGAGAATCATGACTTTTCCCAGAATCATTTACGCAAAATACCAAGGCCTGAAATTGAAATCTGCGCATCAATCCCATATTCTCCGACTGCCAATCGCACACTACTACTACTACTACTACTATTATTATTATTATTATTATTATTATTATTATTATTATTATTGTTGTTGTTGTTGTTGCTGTTGTTGTTGTTGTATCATTTCTTTTGTTTCTTGTGTATACTCATTTCTTTCTGGGCCCCGACCAGAGATCTAAGGTCACAAATTGTATCATGATATTTTAAACTGAGCAGTTTTGAAAAAAAAATGGCACATATTTTACATAGATAAAGCCCTTCGTAAGATATGGGCTGTACTTGTCAGTACAATTTTTTGTATTTCTTTAACGCATGGGATACCAAGGATTCTTTTAATAAGTCTACTGAAATCTTTTTTATCAATCCGATTGCTCCAACTACACTGGAATTATGCACCGCATATTCGAAATTTCGATTTCACTGTTCTTGTATTGTATCTTCGAATATATATTGCAGTTTGTAAGGACTGCCGTGTCAATAAGGAGACATTTTTTACGGTATCCAATCATAATGTCTGGGCGATTAGCTTTGATTTTTCTGTGCGTGTGTATTTGAAGGTCTTATTCTAACTCCATGACAGGGTGGTGTACATAAAATTTTCTTGCAGTTTCCTTCCTGTAAGTGTTGCAGATATCCCAGTGCCGATAGCGGCACAATCTGTCGTGCAGTGTTTTATATTCAGTGCGTGCGAATACCCTGTAATCTAATACATGATGGTCAATTGTTTCTGGATATTTATCACAGAATATGAATTTTGGACTAACACATTTTTTTCAGTATGTATGCTTGCTAATTTCTCGTAAGCAACGTTTGGTTCTGTACAGCAAGAATAAAACCATCAGTTTTAGCTTTTAACCTTATTATCACATTGATTATCATTATTATTATTATTATTATTATTATTATTACGATTTCTGCTATTGTCACACTACTTACCAAGACTGTGGGAAAAACTAAGGCAGGTAGTGATTTTCCAAGCATGGCACAAGATCGAAAGTAGGGAGCACCCAGTGAGGATCGAAATCACTACTCAGTGGTAATTGATCTAGCGAGACAAGCTTGCTAACCATTACACCTCCTCGAGGTGCCCAACCTAAGTCAAGTAGTGGTGAGTTGTTATGTCTACATTTCATGATTTGCTTTCAAACTCTTTAAAAATTACTGGAAATAGTTCTTCTTAGTGGCTGGGCTGTATTGGTAAGGCATTGTTTGTATTTCTCTGAAGCTTGGATTTCAAGAGATTTTTTCAGTGTGTTTTTGTGTTCCTTTTTATCATTCCAAGCGCACCTACTACGACTGGTACTATTCTTGTTTACAATTTCCACATTTTTCTGTTAGAATTTCGATAGATTTTCAAATTCCTTGGTTGCTATGTTACAGTCCGCTGAGCAAGCCTAATCAATTAGTAGTCAACGTTTTCTTCTTTTTTTTTTATAATTATATCCGGCCTACTCGCTTCAATCTTCGTGTCTGTAAGGATGTTGTAGTCGCATAGAATTTTAATGTACTTTATTTCTGCAACTGGTGCCATGTGATGTTTATAACACTGTTAACATTTTTTCTAAAGTGTTTGCATATTGTTCAGTGTAAATAATGCCCCACCATATCGTGACGATTTTGTATATTGATTTGGCGTAAGTACAGAACTTCCTGTGATTAGATTGTCTATGGTTTCCAAATATTTGTCAACGGACCTGCATTTTTTGGGAATCCATACTATCATGTATAATATTTGTTAGTATTAGGTTGGTTAAAAAATAATGTCGTTTTCTCACATAGTAACATATGTGAGAAAACGACATTATTTTTGCACCAACCTAATGACTCTGGTCTTTTCCTGCAAGAATAAAGTCTTCCGTTTCAGCCATTAAACCAGTTGCTTATAACCCTCGATGACTATTAACGTTATCATCACCGGCTTTATTAGCATGTTCTGTATATTGGCCATGTAACTGTTTGTCTTGCCATCGTTGTTTCATCTGTTCATGGAATTTATCCTTGGCTTTCTTGATCACATTTTTTCTGCAATAGTTGGTCCTTGTGTTCCGCTTTGGTATTTCTACAGAATCTACTAAATGTAAATCTCGTTTATATTTACAACCTTCTTTTATGATCAAATATTTTTTTCTTTCTGTTTTCGTGTTGGTTGAATAATTGTATCATCCAAACATTTGTTATTTCTGTGTATGTTAACCAATAGTTGTTGTCTAGTCTGATAATTCTAGCTGAATAAGACCTCTTTCACGTTCTTTATGGTGTGACGTTGATCTCAACACTGTTTGCTTAGACGATCTGTATCAGCCTTTCGATGAAGAATGTTATGCTTAGACAGACGCTTTCATGCCATAGAATCAATTTGTCTTATGTCATTTAGCGACCAGTTCAAGATTTTGAAATTATATTGAACCACTGAGAGGGCAAGCCTATTAATGACCATAATTCTTAAAATCATTCGCACCGTTCTATAGTACACTTTTCGCTCTATTCAGTTCATTTTTATGGTGGTTTCTTTCACCGTCATTTAAACCAAGGTACTTCTAAGCTTCTTCTTTCTTTGATTGTTACCCCAGGGTCTAAGCTAATACAGAAGATGTGTTGTACTTATCCCCGGAAAATTGTGGCTTTAGAACATGGATCCAAACTTAATTCCATTCCTTGAAATCACTGAAAGTTTTTACTGTTTTCAAAATATATTCCACCTCACTGACATTCCTAGCATATAACTTTAAATCATCCATGTAAAAAAAAAACTATTTCCTTTTGATATATAGTGTAGTCATTCACCAGCACAATAAATTAGCTGGTTAATTCTATTAGGCATATACAAAATGCAGTGTAACCCGGATATAAGAGACCCTGATATAAGAGAAACCCGGATATAAGAGAGATTTTATCTCGTCCCAATTTAGAGCCTGTTTTAATGTATGTAAAATAGAACAAACCCAGATATAAATGAAACCAGGATATAAGAGACTTCTTCGGTCCAGACAACTCTCTTATATCCGGGTTACACTGTAGTAAGTAAAATATTTACCCTGAAATGTAACCCGGATATAATAGACCCTGATCTAAGAGAAACCCGGATATAAGAGAGATTTTATCTCGTCCCAATTTAGAGCCTGTTTTAATGTATGTAAAATAGAACAAACCCAAATATAAATGAAACCAGGATATAAGAGACTTCTTCGGTCCAGACAACTCTCTTATATCCGGGTTACACTGTAGTAAGTAAAAGATTTACCTTGAAATGTAACCCGGATATAATAGACCCTGATCTAAGAGAAACCCGGATATAAGAGAGATTTTATCTCGTCCCAATTTAGAGCCTGTTTTAATGTATGTAAAATAGAACAAACCCAGATATAAATGAAACCAGGATTTAAGAGACTTCTTCGGTCCAGACAACTCTCTTATATCCGGGTTACACTGTAGTAAGTAAAATATTTACCCTGAAATATTTTCTCTGTTGATGTTCATTTCACCAGACTTATAGATTCCATTTATATGATCGCAGTGAAGTTTTGCTTTCTATATCGACATACTTTGATGAAACAGGTGAAGAGTAGTGATACCTTGTATATATTTAATGACTTTATGTTCCAGCAATGCAGTACACTATCAAATGCCTTATAGAAATCTATCCAGGCAGTAGTGAGATTTTTCCTTGTATTGAAACAGTTTTCCAAGAGCTTGCTATTAATAAATAATTGGTCTTCCTATTCGTGTGAGCTACATTTTCACCATTTTGTTTAAGAGTATGTCATTGTTTTCTAAGAAGGAATATGTATTTCTAGTGGTAAGACATATAATTGTTCTGTAGCTTTTTTTGGACATTTGGGTAAATATTCTCGAGGAAAAGAAGGCAATTGACCATTTCTTTAAGTTCTTGGCTAGATTTTGCATATTGTGTTTAGATAATAGATTCAAAATTTCGATTTTTTTTTATTCCAGGGGATTTCTATTTATATACTTCTGTCAGTTCACATACAAAATCTTCTTTGCGTTCTGTCTCTTGCATAATCCAAACGGCTTCTTTCTTTCGTTCTTTCGAGCAAGCCACATTTTTTTGGGGGGAGAGGTCAGGTTGTTACTTCACTTTTTGATTTTGCCTATTTCAATGTCTTCTCATTCGTTTAGACGTATATGTCGGTATAATTCATCTAGATAAATTTGCGTGCTGTCTTGTAAAGTTCAATAGTTTTGAGGTTATGCTTTTTTTGTTTGTAATTCTGGAAGTATTATTCCTTCCTACATTCCTATATTTGATGTCTGATAATTTATTCCTTGGCTACTTTTATACTATTTTTGTTTTCTGTAAAATAATGCCGTTCATTGTGTTTTGGACTCGATAAACTGCAAGCTGGTGAGGTACTAAGATCACGCCTTTCCAACAATTTTCAACTTCACCATTATTTTCCAAGCGACTGGTGTGTATCACAGTTGCTTCATTATGAAATGTAATCTGTGTAATATTGGCACTTTTATGTCCATTCTTCAATCGTTTTCATGTTCTGTTGATTTACCTAATCTGGTTGCGATTTTCATTCCTTTAATTTAAGCATCTGTCAGTCTGTTATTTCATATGATGGACCTTCTTACGTTGGATACTTTATTTTCGCCAATGTACATTCCAATTTCTTGTCCAAACATTTCCTCGCCAAATGTCATATGTTTTGCCAGTGATGAATTTATGAGGTTTGTGCAACGCTTCATAAAATACAGACATAAGGTGTTTGTACTCCTCGAGAGAACATTTTACATTTTCTTTATTTAAATGAATGGGTGTGGATCTAGTTGTAGATGTCGTAGGGCCATGATAGGGATTATCCCGGTTGTGAGGAACTGAAGATTAATTAATTATGCAGGAGTTTCTTTCTATACTAGGTAATTCGACCTCAGGTAGGTTTGTTATTAATTTTTCTTTGATTTCTCGTGTATCTGGTTATCTCATGTTAATTTCCCTCTGGAAGTTCTCAAGGACACATGGAACAGTGGATAAAGGCGTTACTTAGATCCAGTGACAAGACCCAAAGAGAGTGTGTTTGATACGAGGCCAAGGCCGAAACGTCGTATTAAATATGGCGACAAAGATGAGGACAATAGTCCGAATAATGTACATGATACATCATCTCAGAAATATATATATATATGTATATATATATATATATATATATATATATATATATATATATATATATATATATATATATATATATACGCACACAAGGAATATCAATCTTATTACAATTATTGTCTTCTTTGATTTCTATTGGATACACATTTCCTTCTGGATCATAACCAGAGACCGAAGATCAGAAAAGACTCCCTGATATTTTCCACTGATCATTTTTTGTAAAGATATCCTATGATATCCTATAATAATAATAATAATAATAATAATAATAATAATAATAATAATAATAATAATAATAATAATATTTCCTTTGATATCTGGCGTTTACACATTTCTTTCCGGGTCCCACCCAGGGATCTAAGGTTAGAAATGGCATCATGACACTTTCCACTGACAAAAAAAAAAAAAAAATTGCATAGATAAAGTCCTTCGTAAAGTGTGGGCTGTACTTGTCAGAACAATTTTTTGTATCTCCTTGAGGCATGGACTTCTAGGAATCCCTTCAATTTGTCTACTAGTATCTTTTCTAACCAGTCCTAGTGCTCCAACTACAACAGGGATTGTTGATGTTCCCATATGCCACTTTTCGAGATTTCTATTTCAAGGTCCTTGTATTTTGACAGCTTTTTGAATATCTTCAAAGATACATTGCAGTCTGCAGGGACTGTCGTATCAATAAGGGGGCACTTTTTGTTTGTAGTCTTTAAAAATAATGTCTTATTATTATTATTATTATTATTATTATTATTTTTATTATTATCACCACTACCACCACCACCAGTACTGCAAAACAATTACAGTGATGACCTTTGACACATCAATGACCTTGGAATATGTGTGGTTTCCAATTATCTGATCACTTAAATAGATATAGCAATTATCAATTTATTCAAATGGGTCTTAGAAATCTTTGTAAATGGCCATGAGATCAATGCAGGGAATCCCCAATAGTTTATTCTCAGTCCTACCCTATTTCTGCTTTATATTAACGATCTACCCACGAACACATTGATATCATTAGGAAATATCTATGCAAATGGAAAACAGATTTATGAGAGCGCCTCCAAAATTCTAGATGACCAGAGCCAGACAGCTGATCTCTAGTCTGACCAGATCAATGTGGGGTGGGGCGTCTTCTAATTATAGTAATAATAAATACATTCAAAACCAGGCTAGTAATGCTTCATCATCAGAGCCTTTATTTTGCCTATTACGATGAAGTGATTTATTCTCAGGAATTATTATTACTTAGATCGTTTATTGCATTCATCTTCGAAAATGATGCCTGAAATTCTGTTACGGTTACAGGTGAGCGACACCGCGAATTGATAACCAACTTTTTATGGCCTGGATTAAATGCTATGGATGTCGAAGATTTGCGGTTCCAAGAGGAATGTGCCCCATGCCACACAGACAATGCAACAATAGTTTTATTGAATGAAAAGTTCCCAGGTCGCATCATCTCTTGAAACAACGAAGTAAATTAGCCACCACGATCGTGCGAATTGACGCCTTTACATTTCCTCCTTTGGGGTCATCTCAAAAGTAAGGTCTATGCAAACAAGCGAACAACAATTCAACAGCTGAACGATGAGATAATAAAGCATATTGGTGAGATCTAACAGCAACTATGCAGAGACGTCATCAAAAATTTTGACAATCGAGTGGAGGTGTGCCGGCGATGCCTTGGCGGATATTTGGCCGATATTAATTTTCACACGTAATTGCTATGACGTAAATAACATAATCCAATAGAGGAATAAATAAATTTTAACCAATAATACTGATTTATGTACTCAGGCTTTGATCGGTCTTTCTGAAACACACTTTACAACCATTATTTTTCTTACATATCATGATAATTTGCACTTGTTAACTTCTCTTCGCTTCATAAAACATCAACGTTCAACATCCCCTATTTTGCATTGGCCTTGGATCCTTTATTTATCACGAAAAACTAAGCACCGGTGACTGTCTCCTGCGATAATTTTTCGTGTAAACATGTTCGCAGAACAAAATGGAGAGTGACAAGCAGAGAGAAAAAGCAGGTTAACTTACTAAGGATTTCTGTTGATATTTAGCAGACAAATGTAAAAAGGGATGTTAAATGATCAGAATTATTTATAGCACCGACACTCTGGTTATTGAGAGCCAAGATGAAGTGAAACTGTAGATAAAAAGAAATAATTTGTCTGTAACTCGATATTCAAAGGCTGGTCATGTATTTCATTTTTCAGGTTGATTTATGTTTTTACTCTGTAAACAAGACTCGTCAATAAGCCGCAGAAATACTTCGTCTTCGATTTTGCCTGATATTTATTTATTTCAATAATAATTCACTGGACAGTTTCAAACACTACCAGGAAAGGCAGGTAATTATATATAACCATTAGTTTTACATTTCTGTCGCGAAATTTGCTTATCCAATTTCTTTCCATCTTTTTACATTTGTTCTATGATTTTCTGTAACGCCGATCTCCACTGTCAAAATGTTATCTTCTCTTTCTTTACAGTGTCTTGTTCTGATCCTTTCACCTTGATTGGATGAAACTGTTTGAAGATGCGCATAGTCTGATACAATGTTTAGATGACCTGATATGTATTTGGCATTAGGTCATATCCAATCTACGCTAGCTGATGCAATGATTAAACAGAGAAATGACTTATTTATCATACAACTATGTTTAGCTTGCATGCGGGGTCCAGAGTTTATCGGCGAAGAAAATATGGTTGACGTATCGAGTTCGAATTTCATCGGAGGCTGTCTCTGTTGTTTCTCAAAAATACGTTTACAAACATATGAATCTGCTACTTCTGCCCCGTTCCGCCGCAGGTAGAGCTTAATAGCACGGCATATTTGTAACGTAATTTTAGCTGAAACAAAGACTACGTGAAGAAAAACTGAAAGGCGAAAGACAATTCAAAAACTGTTTGGCCTTGGCTCTAAAAAATCCATCTCGTGATGCCTACTTGCTACGGTTTCCACAACAGTAGCATCTAGTTTGATGAACTTTTGCCCTATATTTCAACAGAAATAACATATCAATATATAATCAATTAACATATCAATATATAATTATGAATTTACCTGTAATGACATTTTAATACCATTTTTGCTGTTTACATAAAAACATATGACATAGTAGAGATCTGTTTTGTTACACAAATGATTTGATCATACCGATACTCGGATATATGTTAAATTGATACCATAAATATCTACGAAAAAATATTAACATACTACTTTTTGCCAAGATAAAAAAAAAAGTCTCCAAAGTTCATATTTCGCAATATAAACTGTTAATATATCTTCCAGGTTAGTGATCATGACACGTACAGTGTGTATATAGGAACATTTGCAAATAATTATATTAAAAATCAATACAGATTTTTTCTTAAAAAAATAAGGATATATCAATTGTAATATTATCTCATGTTACCTCATCTATATCCCGATTCAAAAGGAACAGAAAGCTGTATTCTAATGTGTATATATTCATACAGTTTCAGAATATAATCCTGCGACAGAGTATTACATTGTATGCGCAATAGTTGCCGCAAAATATCAAGAACTATTGGTTGTATCACTGCCCGTCAGGGGTTGTCCGATAGAGTCATACCCTATAAAAGATCAATGTTTGGAAATAAGGTAGACATATAGACTTCCCCTTATAGAAACAAATAAACTACATTTTGAATATTTTTTGTTGGCGTAAATGGTGCTTGCAGTGTTCTTCCTAGGAACATTATAAGAGTGCACGAGTTTTAAATTATGACAACCTAGCTCTATGTCGTCTTGTGTATGACGGTAAACTACGTCCTGGGCAAGACGATAAACTATGTCCAGCAGCAAGGCCTCTGATCAGGAGGTTTTCAGGAGCTTGGAACCACTTCTTAATTGCTCGAGTTCCCAGATCCACCCTGACCCGGGAGGTAGCACCTGTTAGGGCTCCTAGATTTGGCAAATATGTAACACTGAAACTGGGGTTTTAATGTCAGGAACACATTGTAAAAACAAAAATTATTATAAGCAATACATTTTTGAAGAAAAAAAATTACCAGCAAAACTTTTTTGAAGGAAAAATTATTACCAGAAATAAATTTTTGACAAAACAAAATATTACCAGCAATAAAAACTTTATCGGCATTAAATAACCCATTGAGGTTGATATGTCGTACATCACAACATACCAAACTAACTCTAGCTCTGTGATTTGGGCAGCAGTCCTAGGCTGGAGTGCATATGTTTTGTTAACAAAATACACACTGGGAAATGCCAAGGCTTACTTTTATTGCATCATGATAATCGCTTCCATGCAGATAAAACCTGTTTTCATCTCTTGACATTATAGGGGGACTTTCAATATTACACTTTCGTTAACTTTACCGAAAATCGTTTTGTTAGGGAAGAAGAGGAGACTAAGTTGAATCTCAGTTAAAATTTATTCTTGGTGCAAGAAAACGATTCTAATAGGTCTCTGATGAAAATCGACAATATATTTGATCTTTGCCGTAAACTCCTAAGTCGATATTTGCTGGCCTCCCTAGCACGTGTTAGTGGAGAATATAAGGACGTTTTTCTCCCTTATGTTGGCAATCTGAGGGTCGAAACTTAGCGTCACATCTAATTCTCGAAATTTATCCGGCAGCTCATGAATGCTCACAAATGATTTTAATTGAACAAAAAGATCTCGTATGATTTTCATTGATTCACACTGGACATTTACACGTTCACACTAAATATTTTCAACACAGTTTAATTTTTGTTGAAATTGCCCAATTCTAAAGATAAGTCACAGCTGATTCAATGCTATACCACGCCATAAACGGCTTAGAATTTTGAGAATCATATATGAACATCTATTGCTGTCCTTTAGCAGGTCTTTTATTTTCAGAAGCAATACGGAATACACGAGTTGATGACGTCCAATATGAAATTCAGTGTATCTTAGTTCAGGGAAATATTCTAAGAAAATCCGTATTTAGTTATTTAATCATTCAGCGATCACTTTTAAGGGAAAAAAATCCCTATACGGATTTAAAAGCGTTAGAGTTAAAATTGATAAATAATTTACAAGCAAAGATGAGCGAATTTCGCAAATACCGAACCGGGAAAATATAAGCTAAGTAAGTCAAAACAAATAAAGTAGTTTACGCATCTTTTCTATTTCACCGCATGTTTAAATATTTGTTTTTATTTTGAACAGGGAAACAGCATGCACTAGAAATGCGGTTAGTGAAAACGAAGTGAAGGTAGTAGAAATATATGTAGCGATTTTCCAAGTGTAGCTTAGATGTGGCACAAGATATAAAGTATTGGGCACCCAGTGAGGAACGAACTCACTACTTATTCGTAATTGTGTTAGTGAGACAAGCTTACTAACCTTTACACCGCCTCGGTGTAAAGTAGAAATATATGTACGTTATTCTCACGTTCGCCAATCTGTCTGTGACCTGTATCATGTCAAGTATTTTGTGGAGAGTTTTCAAAATCTGTTCTGAAGACCTATCATTAAGAATTCCATAATTTAATATTATTTTACCCCAGAAAGATATGTGATAATGTCACTAATACGCAAGGGTTGGCTGCCAGTGAAGAGAACGAAAATTCTTCAGAAGTAACCATGAATCTAATCCTAAACTAAGGGATAATATTCTTCTCCTATTCAAAAAGACGAGGAGCAACTGTTCCAACAATGCATACTACGTAGAAAAAAATGCATCTGATACGTGAATTAGACCTTAAACGTTCCGGTGGAATTTACGTTTTTCATTATCGTGGGAGACTTCCTTTCTTTTTGCTTTTATTTTTAAAAAGATTTTAGCTTTCCGATATTCACCTCCCCTTCTAGTATTTATTGTTTGCGTCTTTTCAACATGGTCTTCTCCTCTAAAGAGTCCGGTCGTCTAGCTATTAGTCTATAAATGTATCCTATTTTTTGTATTTTTCATTTTCGTCGAATGAGGCCGATTTGCGTTTAGAACACTTGTTAACATGGTCGAAGACAATATTTTGCAAAATTGCAGGTGTATCGCTCTTCCTACCCTGACGTAAATGCTATTACATTTGTTTTTAACACAGCTTTCTATATCCACTAATGATCTCTCTTCTCAGATTACAGTTTTCTACATACATACAGCATTTGCTGATTTCTGATTCTATATATAAAATTCAGTAACTTCCAAAACTCCACCCGCTCGAAGGTCTCCTCCTCTAAAATCCTCATATCTTGATCGATCGAAATAAAAATTCGGGGGTAGATGCAAACAGGTGAGCGCTACAAGGTACATTTGGTTTTACTTGGGTGCGTAGCTTAGTACGATAAATTTTCATTCATTTTTGGGGTAAGTTTTGTTATTTAATATACAAAATATTCCTTCTATTTTTTTAAAAAGACAAACTATTTAGTGATTAAAATAAGAAAGAATGATTTAATAAAAATCCAATATTGTTTTTTTTTTTCATAACTTTTCTTTAACTTTACACAATTAACTTTACACAATTCAGTTTCGAGTTCGTTTGCTAGAACTATAAACAAATCCCAAGTACAAACACTTCAAAAATTTGGGATTTGTCTCCAGAAAGAAATATTTACGCATGATCAGTTGTATATTATATGTTCACGAATAAGAAATCCCAAGAATTTATCCATCCTTATTAAAAAGTAAAAAGACAATGTTGTCTTATAAAATTAAATCATATTATAGAAATTAATAAACCGCGAAGTAAGTTTTTGTCAAATTATTTTTACAAACAAATCAGCTTATTCTTTTTTTAGCAATTGGTTTGCGACATTGAACGAAACATAGAGTTTGTAAATCTCAACAAAAAGTGTTAACGATAATTTCAACAATATTAATATTGTAAGAACTTCAACACGAGAATGCCTGTTGCAAAAAATGACTAGTATTATTAAAATTCGACTTTGATATAATTTACCCAAATTAACTTGTCTGGGCATTATTTTTGTTATTAATATTTTTTAAAATTTCTGTCTGATATAATAATTCATTAAGTCTATCACCGCAAGCAAGTTGCAAATGAAAATTTCTCTTAAGCGCCCGATAAATGTGTTTCTCAACTTTCTCTCATACTTAACTATTGTCTATAATCTTCTTAATTAATGATAAATTCTGGAGACGTCTACTGGTTTTAACTTGGTGCTGACTAAGTCGAACTATTATTTATTATCATCTGCTGAAGATGTTCATTATCAGAATTTGATGTAAGGGTACCAGTAACAGTGTCAAGTGTACTGATATAAAAGATCGCTATAGAGAGCGCATCAGAATTAGATCGAAAAATAGGATATTCTTAAAAGATACTGGAACAACAAATACAATACGTTTGTTCGGAATTATATCAGAGGGGGCAATGCAAATTTGAAATGATATATAACTATATTATATAGGTTATAGAAATGGCTTGATAAATTCCATCACAAGGAAGTGTTGGAACTGTTAGTTAAACTTCATATATTTGGGAAGGATATTGGAATAATTCAAATATATATATATAGGGGGCAAATTGTCTGCATACAGACATAAAATAAACTAAGCAAGCATGCACAAAAAATGTGTAATAAATGGGCCTTCAGTATCTGTCACAGTAGATAAAGGCGTTTGTTAAATAAAGTGATAGGGCGCAAACAGTGCCATTTCAATACCTCGTTGAGGCGGTGGAGAACATGGACAGGCAATTAAGCAGGAGATAACTGACATCCATTAGTCATGGCACGTGGAACTAGAACTGTCTACCCCAGTGAGCGAAACAATGGGTTAAGTTCGGCATTCTAACCACCTGAAAAAGGCCGGAGCGTACAACGGCCGAAACGTTGCAATATTGTTTAACGTTGTACCATCTGCGATTACAAAGTCTATACTACAAGGCGCATTTTCGAAAGTGACAAGGAGTATTCATTGGCACCGCAAAAGTGGCAACGAGTGTTCGTTGATATCAAAAAAGCTTTTTTTTTAAGTTTTAAGATGGAAAGCGAGACACCAAAATCCCAAAACAAATTTTGATAGCGAAATATGCTTTGCAAAAGCTAAGCAAGGCATTAAGAAATAGGGAAATCTTGTTCGAAATTTCAATCATTATCATCTTTCTTCGTAATTCTTTTTTTTTTTTATTGTTCTTTCTCCTTAATAATATTTTACTTTTTCTAATATCATTTCAGGCTGAGAAACTTCTTACGTCTAGTATATTTATCGCCTTTCTTGTGGTGAAATGATTAAAAAAAATCTTAATTCTTAAATCATTTCACACCAAACAATGGCTTAATTCCACAAGATTATAAGGGTGTTATATAGGAATAAGGTGTCGCAGCCGACACTCGTGTTTGAATATAGACCTCAAGTGAGCAAACACAGGAATCCACTCGAGATGGAGGGTTACAGAGTTAGAGGCAGAGTTTAAGATATGTAGGGAAGATAGCGGTAGACATGAACAGGCTAAGATTGTAGTAATCGAGGAAACATCCTCATCCTGGGAGTCGGTTCCACTAATCAGCGGTTTCTTTGAAGCTGTTCAAGTGGTAGCAATCTCACTAATGGAATACGATAGGAGTGAGGGTGGTTGGTTACAATGTGCGTGTCATGATGGGTCTTAGCTCCGAATGTTAGAACTGGAGGAATTAATGACGCTAGTTCGTCTTAACACTTCTCATGTAAATATCGTCTGTAAGAAAAGAATTCATTCAACATCATTAGCCCACTTCATATGCTTACGTATCCGCAAATAGTTATTACACGGCTGGTTACCATTTGCTAAAATAACATCTAAAAAATAAGACTTATGTTCATAGAATTTTTCTAGGCCATGATGTTTAATTAAAACATGTCACTTAAAAACAAATGTAATTTTCAAAATCAGTCAGAAATAAGAAAATATCGTAAAGTTCAGCCTTAAAAGGGCATATATATATATATATATATATATATATATATATATATATATATATATATATGAGTATCAGAAAGAGATTTTACAATATGTTTTATAGAAACATATACGGTAGCGTTGTTTTGCTTTGCTATGTTTCTGCATCAACCATGGCATTAACTTCGAAGCCACTATTTCATCAAGAGATATACTCAAATAAGAAACGACAAGGAGTGTATTTTTAAAAAGCATACCTTAAAATAACACCCTATAGAAAAAGCCTATGTTGAACATCAAAGCTGTTTTCATTCCAAGACGTTGGTGGGGTAGTAGGAAATTGTCAGTTTGAAACTCTGCAAAAGTGTCAGGAAAACAAAGGCCGCTGCACTTAAAAATGTGTAACGTTAATTCCTGTAGGTACAGTTTTTTTTTTTTTATATGCGTTTAGATGAAAGAATAAATACGGGAACAAGAAATGAATTTTTTAAGGAATCGGTAAAAGCCGCGTGTATAGTTTACTTGTGTGTGCAGTTTTTACGCTACCCCCATGAAAGCTGATTGACATGACATAACTTAACAGAACCTAAGAAAACAACTAACAAAGAAAATATATCTTGTCTGAATTTCTAGAAAGGGAAGTTACCATCATTTCTATTATTTATATTTAGACTAGTGTTCTAATCTTTGGCCGAAACTGAGATGAGGACAATAGTCCGAATTTCAATACTGCAAATAGAGAAAATATTTATAAATATATGGTAATAATTTTTTTAAAAAAGATATAAAATAAAAACACAGAAGTTATTTCTTCTACTTAAGGTTTGGGTAAAAATAATTAACGTATTCTGGCATTAGTCCTAATGTTTGCTATTTTATATTAATTTTGTAAGTATTTCACCCCCAAAAAAGGCGGGAGTGCCACTATCACGCAAAGGGTTACAGTGAGTAGGAGCAAGAGTAAAGAGGCGTGATAGACGAAAAGATGAAGAGAAGGACGGAGAATAGATCAAGGCATCTAAATATGTCGATTGACATTGCATTTGAATAATTGAATATTATAGATATCAGAGAAGCAAATATGGAGAATAATATAGGTATTAACGATAAAACATTCACTATAATCATCAGGTTCATTTTAATTAATATATATATATATATATATATATATATATATATATATATATATATATATATATATAGAGAGAGAGAGAGAGAGAGATTAACAAAAAGCCATGTAATTCTTAAAATACGGAAATAGTTATATGTATATCACTGGCTTTTCTAAGATTGGCATTAAATTTGGTATGGACGTGTCAAGATACATTATATTCTCATCGGAAATTATAAACATGTTACGCTATTTTTGAATCTGTTATATATCTTCGCTTAAGGTAGTGCAAACTAGACAGCCATATTGTGTCTTTCTGAACAGTTTTAGTCAGACCGTCATTAGTTTTCTACATCAAGTACAATTGCATGTAATGCATCCGCCTTCACATTCTTTACCATTCAGTTGTAACTGCCCATCCTATTGCAATTACCAGCGTTGATCTATTTTTTCAACATCCGATGTTATTTATCTTTCTCAAATGAAGCGGTCTTATGTCCAATTTTAAAGTTTAAATCTGGCATCGAGGTTACTTGAGGGCTGGAAATTAAGGACATTTTAAACGAATGTCTGACGTTGGTCTATATATAAAAAGAAAAACGCGCCCTGTCATTCAACAAAAGTAGCTTTAGATTCCAATAAGAATTTATGAATCGATATGATGTGCAGTTAATGTGAATGTTTGTGAAGAACGAGAGGCAATAAGACACGTATAAAAACACGAAAATGCTAATTTTTAATTCACTTTCTTCCAATCTTTCCCCTGCAAATCTCTCTCTCTCTCTCTTTCTCTATCTCACTTTGCTAGCATAACTACTTAACCTTTGTTGCATAAACATGTACAACCACATTTAACAAACACAATGCGATCCTCAAACTCTCTCTCACTCTCTCTCTCTCTCTCTCTCTATATATATATATATATATATATATATATATATATATGTATATATATATATATATATGTATATATATATATATATATATATATATATGTATATATATATATATATATATATATATATATATATATATATATGTGTGTGTGTGTGTGTGTGTGTGTGTGTGTGTATGTGTTTGAGTCAATGTGAACTCTAAAGTCAATACTTAGAGGCGACGGGCAGTATCATACTAAGCGCAATCGCGTCGCCATGATCCGTACCAAATCGAAACCTTTATTGCGTTTGCTTCCTTTTTAGTGGAAGAGCCTATATTGCTGGTGAACCGGACGTTATCCATGGATGGACTATAAATTGCCAAGAGGATATCTGTGTATGAGTAAAAATAAGGAAAGTCGATAACGTATCAGTATCGGTTGGAAGTAGTTGAATTATTTTGTATGAACTAAAACCGGTAATGAACCTCTGCTAAAAACATCACTGATGGTATGTGCTCAAGTGTTCGGAAATCAGATTTGTTTGATATATATATATATATATATATATATATATATATATATATATATATATATATATATATATATATATATAACTTTAATCACGAGAAACGTCAGCTTAGGGAAAGTACTAAAATTCATTAGTTAAGCATACACAGAAAGACATATACATTTATTTTTTTTCGCTTTGGATTATGATGAAACTTTGAATAAAGAAATGTATTATCAAATCTATTTTCAATCAAATCTATTTCATGACACGTTCCCATTTGTCAAAGTTTAAAAACTCTATCGGGATTTCTTTATCCTAATTTAAAATATATATTGTCGACACGGAAAACTTATGGATAGAAAAAATGTTTTACTTTTCAACCTTTTCAAGGATTGTATGAGGAATTGCCTTGGATTCATTTCATAAAAGGCTAAAGGAATTTCTTGCTTTCGAGCTAGTCTGATAATGGGAAAAGGACTTGCCTCTAATTCGATACAAAAAACTGAGAAAATACATTTGCAACATTCGACTCGAACGAAGAATTTTAAAGAAAATATATCACAATAAATATTAACGGCTTTTTTAAAACACACTTATTTTCTTTCTACTTTAATCACGAAACGCCAACTTAGGGAAAAAGTACTAAGATTCATTATCTAACCATACACGCAAATAAACATACATTTCATTCTTCTTTCAGGTATAATGTGGTTTTTATTTAAATCTGATTTCCTTTTCTGTGAGTTCTAGTCATTGTATATATATATTTATTAGGTTGTTGCAAAAATAATGACGCAATAATGTCGTTTTTTGTCGTGAAAAAATACGTAAAAAAACGACATTATCACGTCATTATTTTTGCACCAACCTAATATATATATATATATATATATATATATATATATATATATATATATATATATATCGAATTCCAGTAGAATCTATTACCTTCACTGACGTGCAAATACCCTTGGGAAAGGTATGAATCCTCTTCTTCTCCCTCCAGCTATGGGTAAAAGAGCAGGACAGACTGGGTTCTATAGCCTTGGATGTCAACTGGTCTAGGAGAAGGACAACTCTGAATTCAAAACCTTGTGGCATTCGGTGCACCAGGTCTCTGTATTCGTCCCTCCAAAAAGTGTGGATGGTCCTGCACGAGGCCTTTACCACTATAATCAAATCTCATGTGGCGGTGTCGGGCTGTCGGTTTCCTGGAAACTGATCTGCTTGACCTTCATACGTCAAATCTCGACGGGAGAGTCGATCATATATATATATATATATATATATATATATATATATATATATATATATATATATATATATATTATAAAAAAAATATGTATATATATATATTTTTTTTTTCTATATTAGAAATTTGATTACATCGCTGTACAAGAATTACCATGTTTCAAAACAGAAACCAAACTTTTAAATTTAATTATAAAATGAACTTTAACATCTATAGCACCGTTCCATTAAGAATGGAACAGAGCTATGGATTTTAAAGTTTTATTTTGTTTTGAAATATGGTAATTCCTGTGCAGTAATTATACCATATGTTTAAAATAGAAAATAATTATAATATCGTGCTCTACTGTTATTGTAACGAACATTGTTTTAAAAAAAACAAAAATAAATATTGGTTTGGTGCAAAAATAATGTCGTTTTCTCACATAGTAGCATATCTGAGAAAACGACATTATTTTTGCACCAACCTAATACTAAGTACTAATAAATACATCGGATTTAAATCTTACTGTTCTTTCTTATTATTTCAATATATATATATATATATATATATATATATATATATATATATATATATATATATATATGTGTGTGTGTGGGGGGGTGGGGGTATGTATTAATATCTTGGCAGAGGGTGACCAATACCTTGGTGTCTACGAGAAAACTACTACTGATTTCCGAATCGGTCGGACCTTGGGTGATAGCACCATACCTTATAAATCTACTTGTACCGCAAATGATAGCAACAATATCCAGCGCGTTGCAACTCTGAAACAGTCTGTACATTTAACCAACACATATAAATCTATAGAGGCATTGAGCTTTCGTACTTGTTATGGTGCAAGTTAGTTTATTCAAACTATTTTGCATAACTTAAGATAAATTATTTTATTATCTGAGGCATAACAACTTATAATTTAACACTCAGATTTTAGTACAGAAAGGATTTTTTTTCAGTATGTTGGTTTTTATCTTACCAACACATCAATGAACGCGCTGTCAGGCATAAGCTGAGTACCATTGGATTCCGTCGTCGTCGTCGGTAACAATATTGACGACGTGTACAGTGTACAGCACCGTTGGTATGCAAAAATCTGTCAACTTTTGTCCGGTCATAACATTTAAAGATCTAACTTCTACCATTTTCTGGAATGTTAGGTAATCTGACTGTTACTAAGAATGCAGAAGGCTATATCTCCAAACATTTGGGTAGAATAATTGTAAGCCAGTGTTTCTGCAATATCTTCTTCATAAAAATTCAAAGCCATTGAAGTTCACTCAGTGGAAGGGTACTAAATCAGTTTATATGAATCTAGGATTTGGAATGGCGGAAGAAGTGAATATTATGACGATAAGTGCGACAGATAACATTTGCACTAGAATCGAAGAATTTAAATTTTAGTGTTTGCTGTAGCGTCGTCTTGGAAAAATATTCCTTAAATTAGCGTCTCGTGGGAAAAAGTTATCTAAACCTAACTTCTTACTAATGAAATATGAGGGAAATGTGTATGCTGTGCCCCTTGGAGAATCTTAGCTTGATATAGATGAACTAGTGTATCTAAGGAATGTATCTGGTCAGAACATTGGCGATGGATATACCGATAGAGAAACAAATGTATTGTGACATTACATGGCAGGAAAATGATTAATCATCAAACATGTCAAGTAAAGGAATTTAAAAATACTCACAGATGGAAAGGGTTGTTCTTTTGGGGTTCGTAAGGATCAAGATTTATACAGAAATCATCGAGAATTTTGACATATAAAAATCCGGTTTAATGTTTATTTACATTCTTTTGTAATGATCATGTTACACGGAGCCAGATAAATTTGACATCCAGGTAAAATATTCGTCCTTGAGCTTGCTGGATCTCTACCCCATTGATCATGTTTGGGTTATGTTATAGAATTAACTATTTTGTCTGCCACAAACATAGGACATCTATGGATTGTCGAAGAACGTGTCTGGGTTGATATATCCAAAACATTCACCACAAAAATTTATAAATTTTATACCACGTTACGAAGGTGAAGATATTTAGTTGAATAAAAGAGTGGGGGGTTTATACATGATGCGGTATCTGTCTGTTATATATTGGTATTCTAGTTGATATGTAGAATGTACAGTGGGTGTAATTGTAAACGTCTCGTAACGCGAAATTGGCGAGAAGAGTTTTTTATTCCAGTCGAATTCGAGGCATTTACTTTTGAGCAAATACCATTTGAATCCATCTCCATCGCTTTTTGCACAACATTAGCTAAGCGTTAAATATTAGAAGAAACTGGTTCCTTAAGTCTTGGTTAGCAGTCAGTCTAGGATAAAGTCAACTTTGATACCAAAGCCGCTTGTACAGTGGTCTCTCAACTCCCTTCACTGGAAAAAAATCCTTTACTTGATATGGAAACTAAATTTCCAGCATGAAGAAACTTTGAACCAGTTCTCCCCATTTGGAGTGGGCGGTACGTGAGTGAATGAGTCAGTTTATATAACAGAAAGTGTACCAAAATCATCAGTCGTTACTGCACTAAATGTGAAATGTATATAAATTATTTGTTCCGAGCAATATCAAAAAACATGGACACACACAGACACAAGCCTACACGCAGACACACATATATAGAGCGATAGAGAAAGAGTGATAGTAACAAAGAGGAAAGGAAGAAATGTAAAAGATAGAAAAACTGACAGTGAGAAACAGAGGGAAGAGCGTGAGAGAAAGCTCAGATAATATTCCTATATACGGATCCATGTTTAGAGATAGAAATTACTAGATCTTGAAAGACATAAATATCAAAAGTGCCTCATAGAATCTTCTGCTTCCTCCCACTGCTTACCAAGTTGCACACCTGGGAATTCGAGCCTAGTTTCACCACTGACCTTTAAGATACCCGTCTATCGCTACAGGTTAATGTCAGTTGAAAGCAATCAAAAATGGAACTGCAAAACAAAAATCAAGACATTGCAATTCTTTGGAAATTGAGGCTGTTTTATATCTGTCTATGGTTTCTGAAGGATATCTACTTTTGGCCTTATCAAAATAAAACAGAATCGTGGGATCTGACATTAGCAAAGGACAGTTATAAATATATTAGTAAACCTGGGTGCGCAGAGGCATAGATTTCTGCTAATCTCTCAATCGAGGTCCACATGTATATCTCTGATCGGTTTTGGAATGTTCTTAGGGAAACGCACTTACGAAATTTTAAGCGCTGGCTTATCAGTGTAGGTGGGAAGAGTAACGATTCGAAGAAACTTTAAATCAGTTTTGCTCAACCTTTTCTTTTTCATAGCCCCTCATTTGTGTCAAAATATTTTCTCGTTCACATAAGCAGAAATAGAAATTCCATGTAACAGGAAAACCATTCTAATGCAAAAGCAAAATGTAGAAGAAAATTTAAATCCAGACTAATGATTACACTCCTCCTGCTGTCTCCAGACCCATTTAAAATATTTATCTGGCACACTTTCGGGCATAACGTTCTATGTTTAGAATCATTACTTAAAATTATAATTAATTCTGTTTCAGCTCATGTCAAATGTTAAAACTGTTAGGACGTCATTTATGTCTTGTAAAAAGTGCCTAAAGGTAAATCATTAAAGTATAGTGCAAGTATTTACTTTCGCAGAGTTTTAAAAACATCCCGATGAAACATGATATTTATAGAAGCTGTATTTATGCGCGGAGTTAACATGTGGAATAACATGTAAGTTCTTGTTACATGAATCTAGGTCACTCCATTCTCAGATGGGACAATATCCCCTAAGCACTTTCTAATAATATTAAGCAACCACGTTGTTGAAAATGAAGAATGACTAAGTCTATGCATATAAAAATATACCCTAACTTTGCATAAGGGAAAACATTAAAAAACTATTGCAATGTAACCTACTGTCTATCAAACATTGACAGGGATTTCCGTCTGAAATAAAAATACAGCTTTGGCAGTTCAAAGCACATTTACACTGACCAAAATTTAAAAGTTTGTTTTCATAAACAGTTTCGCACATCGAGGTACCAGACAGAGATGTTTTTTTTCTAATAATACGATTTGTACTGGAAAATAAACAATCTACAAAATCATTTGTCGGTGAGTAATTCCCATTTCTCCTTTTGTTCCCGTTACTGTTGGGGAAGGACACGGGCGTGACCCGAAGTTCCGAAATTAAAGCCTTACTTCCGCGTTTCATTTCTCTGATTTGGTTAATATTAATATTTTTTATCGTACTGATCATATTGGTAACCTTTTGTTTGTTCATTTTTTTATTAACCAAACTATATATTACACACACGCACACTATCACATAAACACAGACACACTCACACATACTCACACACACACACACACATATATATATATATATATTTATGCGTAATGAGTCTGATAATTACTGACTCCCGGTGCAACATAACAAATTAGAGTCTCTACACAAACCTACTGGATCAGTCAAGATTTTCAAAGAAATGATCTGGAAGGTGAGCTCATTATCTCACGTCTTGTCAGTGGTTTCTCTTCATATGAAAACGGCTGAGCGACGAAGCTGTGTTTAATAAGTGCATACGCGAGGGAACCTCATTACAGTTATATGAGCACCTCAGCCGAGAGGGAAAAAAAGGATAATTTCTAATATCGTTTTCATAAAATATCCAATCCACTCACTGATGTTAACTGACTAAACCGAGAAGGGAATAAACAATAGAATTCAGAAAAATCCGCCCCCCGTGTTCTTACTCGTATTTGCAGCGATGAATTTACAAGAATATGTGTCGAGTTGGAAAAATAAGTAAATCGGACCAAATAAACAACTAGTAGAAACTGCAAGAATGGAGACAGAAAGGAAAGGAAAATAACCCAACATTATTTAGAAATTGCTAAAATTATACGCTTTGAATTACTGCTGAGCTACCATATTATTTAGCTAACCCAATCTTTCCCTAATTTTAGATAATTTTGGAATTTTCCCTCTTTTTAAACATGCCCGAAAATCCACTTTTCTATCTGAAAACACACACAGACACAGATGCGCACACACCCACTCTGAATGAGAGGCAGGAGAAACGTAGTGAACAGTTGGTGATCATCGTGGTTACAAGAAAATTACAAGTATTTTTGTTTTGTTTTCTTATCATGTTTTTACTTCCACTGTGAAGTGTACGGTTATATCTGGAGGATATCTTATTCAATCATTGTACTGAATCGACTCTCTTTGCTGGCTATTACTTCAAAATATTCCCTTGTATATTGGTCTAATTCTCCTAAAAGACGCATAAATAAATGTGCACCGATGAAACTTATTGGCATTTAATCGCGAACTAAAATCGGTAGATGAGCTTAGTTATTGTATTGTATAAGTACATTGGCACGACGTTATTGAAGTGCCTTGTTTTACGGCAGGCTAAAGATGGGATTTATTGCCAACTAGGAAACTTATTTAGTTTGACGTTTTCAAATAATTACCTTAGTACATTTCCTGCACACAATGAATAACCATTCGTCCGAAAAGGTAGTTTATGGAAACTAGATTGGATTATTCTTGGTGTTTTCGAAATAAACTGAAAAGAAGCAAACCCAGAGAAAGTTAAGTAGTGCAAGCGGCGAAATTTGGTTTCAATCCGTTAAAAAACCTCAATAGACATTGAAGATAACTTTTTGTAAAATTAATTAAAATGACCTTGATTGAAGATACTGAATTTATAGATTCTTTTACAATGAGACTTTCATTAATATACTTTTTACAAATCTCTATGGATAGACGAACCAAACTGAATCAGTTTGCAAGATATATTGCCAAAACCTAATTGCAATGCGCTATCAACATTCCAATGAGAGATGACCAACGTTTTCAAAGGATAATCTATTTAAGTGACCTATCCATATCCGCTGGCAAACGGAAGTTTAGTTGCTTCAGTGATGGCAAAATAATACTGGCTTCTGTTTTTCTCTCATCACTGGAGCCACTATAAGGATCTCTTCTCATATTGATCCAGCAACAATTAAATGCAAACAAAATGAAAACGACTGGACGATCTGGGAATGTGAAAACGTATGAAGCAAACTCCAACATAGAATCAAGTTATAAAAGAAATGGTGAAGAAAGGAGGCGGGCAGGAAAGTCGGACGCATTCGCCGACAAATAAATTGCCACAAATAATCAACGTAGAAAGTGATAGATCTGACGTTTACGTTTTAGCAACAGTACTACTGTCACGCAATATGCATGGAAGACTTTCCCAAAGCTTTCCTCGTGAAATCATTCTATAACCATAAGAGGTGTTTTAATAAACAAAAATACATACCAAATGTTTGTTAAATTTAGGTGACATGATACATGTTTATAATGTTTCATTGTATTTTCCTATTTTTAATACGATATATATATCAAAACTGAAATTATGCGTAAAGTAAGTTTATACATAATGTTAGTCCCAGTTTGTGTCCTTAATTCGAAAATTAAAGAAATAACATAAAAATATTAAATACACAAACATTAGACGGTTGATGTGAAATCATTTTTAACTATATATCGTGTAAGTCTCTGTATGTGTATTTGTTTCCAATATTTAGCTCTTTGATAATCCTAAAAAACTATAAAATGGCGCTATACTTGAGATATTTTCACGTATATTAAGATGATCTTTAAGCATTTACATATACGTTAACAAACAGAGCAAGTACAATAGCCTTCCGAATTTAGTGACAGTTAACAATTACTGGCTAGGTGCCAGTAGCCTAGCGAATTTTCATGAGACGTTTAAGTCCGCCTGTGCTTTGAAAATGTTACCACATCCCGAGCACAAGTAACTGTTTCCCACAGGGTTCCAAATTTTACTTTGATCGTCAGGCAATCCGATGTGCGAAATTAACCGAGGAATTGAAAGATGAGTTTGACTGAGAAAGTGGCACATAAAAACTGTGGCTATAATTTGCTGCAATTGCAGAGGCCAGATCTCCGCACACGCACACACACACACACACACACACACACACACACACATATATATATATATATATATATATATATATATATATCAACACTTATCACCAGTCCAAGAAAGACATTTGAATAACTATCACGCAAAAAATTAATTTGTATAATATATATTTACTCTTTCCTTGAAGATGGTAGCGAAACAAGAAACCCGTGTAGCAGAATTATGGAAAATAGAGTATAATATATATTTTAAAATAACAATCCACATTCCAAACAAAAAACGTTTGCGATTCATCTTTTTAAACTATAAACTTTTGTCTCGGTAGATCAACTATGCAAAGTTTCCTATATATATATATATATATATATATATATATATATATATATATATATATATATATATATATATATACGTAGGTACAAAAATAATGTCGTTTTCTCACATATGTTACTGTGTGAGAAAATGACATTTTTTTTGCATCAACCTAAGAGAGATAAAAATTCATGTCAAATACGTTTTATGATATATAAGCATTTATGTATGTCTTATTTGAGTACCAAGAATTGCCAAAGCATTTTGTCCAAACCATATTAATAAAATCTGAATTAATGACGAATTCCCATCTTGGTTGGTCGGAAAAGTTTTCAGTACTCTTAGATAGACGCCATGTAATTCATCACGGAATAATAATAATAATAATAATAATAATAATAATAATAATAATAATAATAATAATAATAATAATAATAATTATAAAAAGGCGCAAGAAAAATATAAACAATAATAGTGGTATGACAAAATACCAACAATGTAATTCCACGAGAAATATTATCTATCAACACTTTATAAATGCTAATTAATAAACTCAATGAAATTCCGGAATGGATCATTGAAGGTATTACATATCCCCTACCACAAAAGCGTGAAACAGATGATCCATAAAATTATAGGCCAAAAACATGTCTGGTCCTCACATAAGAATTGATCACGTCTGACCTGACGAACTGTATTAAATTTATCTCAATGGAATCACCATTCTCCCTAAGGAGCAGAACGGAATTGTTTCAAAGATCAAATACTAATAAATAAAATTATATTGGATAATTGCAGAAAAGCAAGAACTCTCACCAGAGCTTGAATAGATTACCGTAAAGCCATTGATAATATGCCACACTCTTGGAACATTAAGTCTTTGGAAAATTTCCGTAAATATAGCATGGAATTGTGGAAAACAAGATGCCTGAATCGCACCAAATGTACTGTGACATTTAGTTATTTGAATATCCGTCAAGGAAACTTTCAAGGATACTCGCTGTCGTCTATTCTACTCTGTCCTTAACCCCTATTTCGCATGAACTAATCAGTAATGTCTTTGTTTATAAAGGAAAAAAGGAAAATGTTTAATCGTCTATTCTACATGGATGATAGGAAACTCTTTACCAAAGACGACAATGAGTTGAAGGGTATTCGCAATAATGTAAAATATTTCAGGGATGAGATCTATATGGTTATCGGATTAGATAAACGTGCAAAAGTTAACATTCAAGAACGGGAGAATTACAGAAACACACCCACCAGATCTATGTATCATCACAAAGATTTGGAGACAGGAACAAGATAAAACTTATAAAAATCTCGGAGTCAAGAAGGATATGATATACAGCATAACCAAATGATACAAAAAATAAGAAAATAATACTACAGGCATGTACGTCTGGTGTTAAATAGCGTTTTGGATTCACAAAACAGAATATCAGTTATTAACAATTCGGCTGTCATTGTGGTGCAGTACAGTTTGAACATCCTTAATTGGACCATAGGTGACATTAAGCGACGGATGTCAGATCGAGAAAGCTTATCACTTGCCACCGCAGACGTCATCATAAGGCTAATGTTGATCGTCTTTATGTGCGCGGATCTGAAAGAAGCAGAGGATTATTACAACCAGAAATGCCTTAAAAAACACAAAAATCCTTATTCAAAGATACTTGGAAACTACAGAAGACTGGATGATGATCTGTGTGAAAGAACGTGAAAGAAATAAGAAACTTTATTCTGCAATAAAGAAACCAACAAATTCAAAAGCTAATTTCAAGTGAGTGAGGAATCGCAAAATAAACTGTAATACACCCACTGCAGCGGAAAAGAAACTAAAAGAGACAGCAAATACAATGGACCAAATGCAGAATAGATGGCAAAATAAGAATCTTCATGGTGGAACCTTTGCCCGTACCAAACAAACTGATGTTGAGAAGCTATGATAACCATCAGTGGTTACGTCATGCTGGGCTAAAAGCTTAAAGCAAAGGTTTTATTCTTCCTGCACAGGACAAATTCATGCTAACTAGAAATTAGTAAGCGCACATAATAAAAATATGATGAACCGAAATTCATATACTGCGTCAAATGTACAGAAACAATTGACCATCTTATATCAAAATACAAGGAACTTGAAGTGGAAATCCTAAAATATATGACACATGAGCACATAAAGAATTGAAGTTGGACCCCGCGGATTGAATGGGAAATGTTCCGATAGGGTCATTGAAGAAATGATTATAGAAATACGGAAATTGTACTCACAAGTACAGATCATAGGTTACGAAATGCTTTATCTATGTAATATGTATGTGATCTTAGATTTTTTAAGATATATATATATATATATATATATATATATATATATATATATATATATATATATATATATATATATATATATATATATATATATATAACTTATAATATCACGAAAACACTTTTCAATAAAAATTGACCTCACGATTCAGAATGGTTTTAATGTTACTTCGAAATCGACTGAATATGCATATCAGGTAGTCCAGGTTCAAGTTTGGCTGTCAATTTCACAATAGCTGCCTCTCGAATTTTTACTGGGACTTAAAATCTAGGAGACAATAAGGGGATAATGATGATCGTCCTTAGTCAGTGATTTTGGATTTACTTACGGTATATAATAGGAAGGAGAACTGCTGAAAAATAGGGCCTTACTTCGTACACCATCCGTATCATCAGCTTGATTACCGTATCCACACGTCGACTCAGATTAAGTAGTATGACAAGCAGATCGATGAAGGCAGTGGCATTGACTCTCAATCCTTGTGGGAAATGTTGACTAGCATGACACAACATGATTTGCTCACAAGCTCAAGACACTAACAAATGAAGTAAACATATGCATAACTATGTATATTTCCGTGCGGTCAGAGCAAAGAGTATTTCTGTTATTCTCTTTATCGTTCAGTTTCAAAAGGTTCGGGCACTCTGTTTTTATATGCTTTGGGGCTAGTATCTCCGTAACATTGAGCCTTTTTCATTTTCTTTAGTAACGAATGATATGTTAATATTCTTCATACGTCTGAAAGCGGAACTAAGAAATTAAATTTATTTCGAACGCTACGTATTAGACTCTCTTCAAAATAAATTATTAAAAAAAAGTATATTCTAAGGTACCATCTATCTATCTATCTATCTATCTATCTATCTATCTAGACTGGGGTCTTCAGGACAATGGCAATTCTGCTTTCAAAACAATTATGTTGTGGATTTCTATCTCGTAACAAAACATGCTATAGTAACCACAGCAGAAACACATAAAGTGTGTAGCATATGATCTTTTTATCCATGGATCTGTTTGGCACTCCATTGAGGAGGAACAGTCTAGATGTGTGAGAAGCAGGTCCATCTACGAAGTTTGAGCTGAGAATGGTCATATTCAGCTTTTGTTTTTTATGTAATTAACGTCAGGCTATATGACGGTCATATATTCAAGCAAAGCTGACCATAGTCAATAGCGCTGGATGACCGTTGTAAGCTTGAATGTATAACAGCTTGGAATGAGAAATCGGAGATTCGTATTCGAATACCAGACGAGATCGTTACCTTTATTAACATTGGGAAAGGTATTTATTCATGTCTTCTTAAAACTTGTGTAGTGGCGAAATCGAATCAAAAACAAAGGATTGTACCAAATCTCTAATCACGGTATATCCTGTTCATGGCATATTTATTTATCTTATCTGTATTCATTTAACTTTATAACTGCTAAAAATGTATAAAATATAGTATTTGATATTTTACTACTGACATTGTAGAATACATTTAACTAAAAGAGGAATATAATTACAGTTATTAGTAACAACGCTTTATTAACAGAACTGTCAAATGTAATCTGGGGGGGTGTCTGTATAACAAACGAAAGAAACATAGAAATTCAAGAATATAGTAGGCTATATGATGACTAGTCTTTTATAAGGCAGTGAATTCTGAACAATCTCCTCACAAATGAAGAATAGACTTGAAGCAACAGAACTATGGTTTTAAAGATAGGTGCTTAGAAAAACAAGAATCGAACCACGAGGTTTTCGATAAGATGTTCATAAAATGGATGCTTGTACTTAACATCAGAAAAAGACAGATGAAATTTCTAAATCAAAAAGTTCGGGCTTGGAAAAAGTGATAATCACAGGAGAGACTGAAATCAAGATGCACAGAGGAAACTATCAAGCGAGCTTGAGTGAATGGATGGCAGACAAGTTTTAGGAGAATTTATTGAGAACTGAATCGGACCAGAAATTGTGGAGTGACATTAACACCAAATGCGAACTAATCGTCCATAGAAGAAGAAATAATTTGAAGCATTTGACAGATTTTAAATACGATATCAATTGTTCGTATCCTTTACTGTAGTCTATTCAAACCATCGAAGTTATAGATATATTTTGATCTAGCGCACGATTTGTGAACAAAAGTAGAGGACAACGCATGCTGCTAGACTGAAAGTGTTCCTGTTTTTGATATGGTGGATCAATAAATAAGAAGGAATAAAAAGTTGAATGATGGGTTTATCATAACGACTGTAATGCGCATGGTCACCTCGATCCAGTTTAACAGAGCAGTTGGGACTTCAGAGTGGGTTGACTGACGGTAATGTCAATCTTGCTTGACTGTGGAGCGAGGGGCAAGCGATAAGAATATCGACCAGGAATGCGGTTCTTCATCGGCTGATAGTCATATAGATTGGGATGAAAGTGGCCAGGTCAAAAGACAGAGTTCGATAAGTTCTTTTTGGAAAAAATTGGCATAAGATTTCATATTGATATGCGTATGAGAATATCCATTTAGCTCAGAAAAAAAGTGTTTCAAGAAAAAGATTTAGACACATATAGAGAAGTGGGTCAAGCAGAAAAATTTTCAGCACCAAACATATCTCTCTCTCTCTCTCACTCTCTCTCTCTCTCTCTCTCTCTCTCTCTATATATATATATATATATATATATATATATATATATATATATATAGATATATATGTGTGTGTGTGTTTGTGTGTGTGTGTAAAGGAATAGGCGATAGAGGCACGAAGAAATAACAAGGTCATCGAAACGGCTCACAAATTTAGCTAACATATTATTTGTTTTAGTTATTAGAAATGAATTACAAAGAATCTTTGTGAAACGACATGACGTAAAAATATATGTAACTTTCTTTACAATACAACCGAATCAAATGGCTTAATATAATAAACTTAGAATGCATCTACATGCGAGAATGTGTGATTCACATATTTATATTGTTTTACGTATGCGTGTAATTTTCCAGTAGCAGTAATAAGTAGTCAGTGAACGATAACTGCATTAGTACTACTGCTAAAAAATATTGTGACAATAATTCGTCGTATTTTTTGTCTTTCTTAACTCAACATCGCCAAGCCATTTTTGTAACATAATAAACGTGAATAAATATGCGAAAAAATAAGAAATTAATTAAGGTTCCAAAAATTCAGTTGTATAATAAAAAATGACCCTAGACTCGAGCTAACAGAATAATTAATTTCTGCCTGATAAAAAGATCGCTTTGAAAACGAGAAATCGTCTCCGATAAGATAAAAAGACATTCAAATAAACTCATAAGGTTACTGGGTAACAAATATTTCCTAATTCTTAAATATCTATTTTAAAGAGGGGAAAAATTGTTGATTATTTTTTGGAGTAAGACTCGAAATATCCGTAGCAGATGATAAACATTGTTATTTGAAAATTTAAAGAATATAGCGTGTTTCATATGACGTTGCTGATTGGCTTTATATGAATTGGGGTTTTTCGTGCAATCACTAAAATCAATTATATTTTTCTACAATTATTTAACGGGGTTCCACATACACACATACATATAAGGTGTGATGGTTAAATTTTTGAGTAAATTACGCAAAAATTATATCACTGAAATTACATTTTAACGGATATATTTGCCAAAATTCCCCAAATATCTTGAAACACTAAAGAGAAAATTTATTCAATTAAATTGACATTGGCTTCAACCATTGGTCTCCAACCAGCTTCAGAATCTCCTGCGTCTTTTCTGGACCGTCTCCTTGTATAAGTTGGCCAGTGCTGCCCTAATCCTTGCTTTCAGTTCATATTTGGTGTTGAAAGAGGATTTTCCTGTTCTCTCGCTATACTCCGCCCCTCGGTTTATAATTAAGGGGGTTACACACTGGCCGGTCATATGTAAGTGGAGATGTGATCGCAGAAATTCTTTGAAAAATATTAAGATCTGTTGCTTGTGTGGCGTGGTGCAGAGACATGATGCCAGGTACATGGTCTTCCAGCCAACAAACTCTTGTGCTGCCTAAACATAAAAATGTCTTTAATAAATAAATTGTCGGACTTTGTCCATTTCTTAATGCATATATATGTATATATATCTATGCGTGCGCGCGTGCGTGTGCATATATGCGTGTGCGCGTGTGTTTGAACGTGTGCATATATGTTCGTGTGTATGTTTGATTCTCTTGAAATAATAATCGCAATTACCAAAGAAAGGATGAAAACAATGATAAGCAGTTTTCATATATATAGTTAAGTCTTACAAAAAAATCGTGTGCATTTTTGCAAACACCTAATATATATATATATATATATATATATATATATATATATATTTATATATATATATGTAGAGAGAGAGAAAGAGAGAGAGAGAGAGAGAGAGATGTGTGATTGTATCTATATGTGTATTTGTGACTCAGAAGGTGTTGTGCACACACATTCTCAGTGGATACATTAATTTTTGAAATTTAAATTGCAAATGATTTTTAAAATGTTATGCTTGCGGTGAAACATAGTACAGTTTATTAAATATTATCCTCCATCTCTCTCTCTCTCTACACACACACACATATATATATATATATATATATATATATATATATATATATATATATATATATATATATATATATATATATATGTATATATATATATATATAATCGCAATTACCAAATATATATATATATATATACACACACACACATGTGTGTGTGTGTGTGTGTCTAAAAATATCTAGAAAATAGGAAAGAACTCGTTAGGTAAATAATCCAAAGTTCTTTAGTATTTTTGTTAATATTTTTAAAAAAATAGTGCTCGATACAAAAGTAGAGCATAAATATAATTATTTATTTAAAATACTGGTTTCCCTTTAATTATGAACAGTGAACTGGCTGGAAATCACAATGATTTTAGCAAAGATTTTTCCTCTTTTTTTTCTCCAATTTTGGAATATCTTTGTGCCATGTCTTGGACTGGTTGCACTTAGTGGTGTTATATTATCGAACTTTACAGTAATAGTATTAATATTAACAATTTCCTTAATATCGATTTTAATATCGGCATTAATAAAATTATGCATTTTATTCACGGATTCAAAGTCAGAAAAAAGAAAAAGTGATCTATAGCTTAAAAATTTAGTAATACGTGTCTGGTTTAAATAAGATTCAATGATATATATACACTTCAAAAATCAGTAATGATTTCAGTTCAGTAAACTATATCCTTAAAGTTGATTCAAACAAAAACAAATCGTACTAAGGAAGAACTAATTTCAAAATTTAATAACTTTTGCAGTCCATGGCAATAAATTCTTGGTGAGAATTTTATCCAAACAAAAATATAATTTTTTAATGGTTAGAAAATATTTATTAAGAATATATATATATATATATATATATATATATATATATATATATATATATATATATATATATATATATATATATATATATATATATATAATTTTAAGTTCTATATAACTGTAAATAAAAATGGAGATTCACTTATACAAAATATAACAGAATCTTTTAATGAAAACCTAACTGATCAGCTTATTTCTTATATTTATATATCGGCTTAAGAAAACAAAGACTATTCAGAGAATTTTCAGAAAGATGTTATCTCAGTTACGTGAGGTACAGGAATGCTGCTGATAATGTCCTTTCAGATGCTACACTTGTAGGTTAAATTGAAAGTACTTCATTATAGACCTTATCTCGATTTTCAGTTCTTTTTAAAGATACCTCAACGACCTAAATTCCATTTTGACATCAATGCTATTTTCTCAGTGGAATCGTCTCTGTTCAATGTCTTGCAAATATTCTGCGAGCAATGTGTCATCATTTACCCTTTTGTGCAGGTTCTTATTTCGGTTTCATTTTTAGAGCAGCCAGGTTCTTGCTGGCTTGTACTTCTTTTTTCTTGTTGATCGAACTGTACACTAATGTCTATCTATAGATACAATTTTAGAAGGAGATAATAAATGGTAATCATCCTGATTTTTCAAAGTTCTTGAGTTATGAAGGCATTTAAGTAAACCTACAATCTGTTTGTCTTCTTGAGGAGTAATGGCTACTCGGTATTTAATGAATTTGATAGCAGGATATTCTTCTCTCAAAATTTCTTTATAATGAACTTGAAGGAAACTTCAGTGATGTTGCATATCTTGAACACAGGCCTTTAAAGAACGAACCATATTACGGATGTCTTCCAGAATTTCCTAGTCTTTTGATGTGATTGTTTCAGTGGAATAAATTAAACTTACTGATTTGGGAATGCATTGGTGCAGCTTAAGAAGTCATTCTATCGTGTTTAAAACTATTCCATCATGTCTTGCAGTCTAGGATTAGCTTCAATTCTCTTCCGATGAAATGGGCTTTTACAAATACTTGGATCTTCTCGTTTCTTAGTGGGGACTCCCGAAAAATTCGACAGATTTTCTAAATGCAACCGTCACATTTTCTTTTCTCGCACTTCCAACCTGTTTACTTTCTTCCCTAATAAGAATAAACTTAAAAAATGTATATGTAATATCAAGCGCCATCTTTTATCTCCTGGAATCCCGTTCATTATTTGTCCTTTCCTCAAGCGTCTATATACCCTGTCTTCTCTCTCACTTTTACTCCGTGTGACCCCCTGCGCTCTTGTGATAGGCCCAACTGAAGTTAATTTTAAAAATGACTTCTATAAATGCATAAGAAGAAAATAGTAAAAATGCCTCTTTCTAATCCTTTCATAATTCCATTTTCCTAAATTTATCACCTTGTTTTTTTTTAATATTTCTATATTTTGTGTTATCCACGAATACTCATTGCCATTTTTGTAATGTCAACAAATTCTCGTTGTCACTTTTTTAATGCTCTTTGTAGTGGTGACGTTGTAATCGCAAATAAAACTATAGTTATAGTATAGGATCTGTCTTACGTAATGAAATCCTGATATTTATTCGTATATCTAGAAGCAAGATCTTTGGAAAAGGATTTCCTAATTCTTCATCTAATTCCACGTTATATTCACTTGAAATTTTATTGAATGTCACAGTTTTCTTCTATCTTTTTGTCGTCACGTGCACTCATTCTTCAGATTATTCATCGTTATGCTTCTCACAGTAGCCACTTTTTCAATATCTTTTCGTTCAAACCGAATAAATAGCTAGATTCATTGCATGAGTTAAACTTTGTTGATGCTCCTCAGATTTATTTTCCAAACATTACCATTACTGGGGTGCCGTCATTTGTACACGCTATTATGTGTTTTTATCAAAGTCAAGACCAAAATCAGCTCACCTATTTTTTAATAGGTCATGTATAATCTGTTTTTTTTTGGGGGGGGGGAGGGGATAGATTATATACCCAAAACATCGATTAAAAAAACGTTCTAAATTTAAAATTCCCTGTCCCTCTCGTTCCTGCGCATGTGTAGTCACATCAACGTAAACAAGAACAAGCAGAGACCTGTAGTACGAAACACGTCAAACGATTTTTTTCAAATTTGTCTGTCATTCACCTTAACTCATACATATATATATATATATATATATATATATATATATATATATATATGTATCCTATTATGTATATATAATATATAGATACATATATATACATATTCTTATATAAATATATATATATATATATATATATATATATATATATATATATATATATACTCTAATATACATAATATTAGGTTGGTTAAAAATAATGACGTAATAATGTCGTTTTTTGACGTATTTTTTAACGTCAAAAAAGGACATTATTACGTCATTATTTTTGCGCCAACGTAATATATATATATATATATATATATATATATATATATATACATATGTCTCTCTCTCTCTATCTATCTGTATATATATATATATATATATATATATATATATATATATATATATATACATACATATATCTATGCACTTATATTATGCGCTATGTGACAAAGTCTATACATATATATAGTCATATATATATATATATATATATATATATATATATATATATATATATATATATGCACTTATATTATGCGCTATGTGACAAAGTCTATACATATATATAGTCATATATATATATATATATATATATATATATGCACTTATATTATGCGCTATGTGACAAAGTCTATACATATATATAGTCATATATATATATATATATATATATATATATATATATATATATATATATATATTAGGTTGGTGGAAAATAATGACGTTTTTGACGTATTTTTTAACATCAACAAACACCATTATTTTTGCACCAACCATATATATATATTCATATATATACATGCGTATATTTAAACAAACACGCGCACACACACAAAAACGCACATATATATGAAAAAATATATGCATCAATGTGTGTTTATGTATTGTCTTAATACACACACACACACACACATACACACACACACATATATATATATATATATATATATATATATATATATATATATATATATATATATATGTATATATATATATATATATATATATCCTCTTTGGTGTACCCATACGGATTACCTAACTAACTAACTAGCTATATATATATATATATATATATATATATATATATATATATATATATATATATATATATATATATATATATATATGCAACACTGGGTTATGCAACTTTTAACCGTTTCGAACTGAGTCACAGCTTTCATGGAAAAATTAAAAATGAAAATTTCTCTGATTTAAGAAGACAATATTTATGAATAAAAATGACGTGTGGGGAATATTGTCATTATATATATGTTGATGGTTTCAACCATTTTATTTTGATTTTATGAATGTGCATCAACACAGATAGAATGTCAATATTCTCCACACGTGACAAATACTGACGTTATTTTCAGTTAACAATATTAAAATAGCGTTTCTCTACATTCCAGTTGCTACTAACATTCTGTCTTTTTTTTATATAGTTACCTTGTTCAATTAAATTAATTTCGTATTTTCCTTTGATAAAGTCCACGTTGGACTAAACGTGTCAGCAATTACCTAGTTTTCTTATTGTCATTTTTATTCATATATATATATATATATATATATATATATATATATATATGGGGACGTGTGTACTTAACCACGAAACGTATGTAGTATTTTTCGGTATGCACATATATTGCAGCCTTTCAGATTGATTATCGTCATTTATTTTTCCTTTTACCTGTTCTCGACATTTCTGATCTCTCCCTGGGGTTCTATATTACTGTATCTGTCTTGGCGCTTCTAGTTGCACCTGTTAAAAATGTGTCGTTAAGTGTGTTTGCATGCGCCCATAAAAATAAAATAGGCGAAGCCACCATTTCTATTCACATTTGCGAAAATGGAGCAAATAATTCGACAAAATACGCTTGTAGAAATACACATATTATTTTGACATATACTAGAATTTGCTTTTATTTATAGATATTTCAAAATTTCTTTATGTCTTCTCGGGGGAATTACGTTTGAATTTAAGTATGCTTTTACTGGAATGCTTATATGCGATAAAACTTCAAACAGAAAAATGTCGATTTTAAAACCGAAGCTTTTCAAGAAAGTATCTTACATTTAGGCACATGACGTAAGGTGAGCTAAGCAAGAGTAATCTTTAAAGTTAACGGTATAAAAAAATTAAGAAACATTTCTGACGCGTTAAAAAATTTGAAAGCTTTATATAAAATAAAAAGAAATATTCTAAATTTAAGATAATTTGTAATTTTATTTTTACTTATTTTTTCGTAAAATCGTCATTTGTACAATTAATTTCTTTCTAAGTAAAGTTATCTGTAAAATTCACTTTTTGGGGATGAAACTCGAATATCAGTAATTAATTTCTTCCATTCATCTCTGCTTGTCATAATCAAAACTAAGAGACGACCTTCCAGTTGCCCTACGTGACTAGCAATATAGCGATTTTTAGCGTAGCTTAGACGTGGCACAAGGCTTAAATTATGGGACACTTCATGAAGATCGAACTCACTATCGAGATGTAATTGATCTTGCTTGTAAACCATTACACCACATTAATGTACTAAGTTTTTTCTCAACGCATATAGATATGGCACCAGGCCGAAAGTGTGAAGCACCCAATGAGGATCGAACCCATTACTCTGTAAAAATTAATCTAGTGAAATAAACTTGGTAACCATTACATCGCGCCAAAGTGTCCAAATTGACGATGGTATGGGACACCCAATGAGGATCAAACTCACTATTCTCTCTTAATTGAACTAACGAAACAACTTCGCTAACCATTATAGCATGACGAAGTGCCCCATAATGGTTGATATGGTACTCAGTATATAGTCTATTCAAGTAACCTCAACATTGCTACATATTGCAATCGACTTGCAGTCGACTGTGCTTGCCTAACGGGATTCGCCTCGTTCACGCTCCATTCTTGCGTTATGTGTCACATGCGAATAAGTACTGTAATGACGTCACCTATCATCCCTCTCCAAGAGGCGTCAGAAAATTTACCACAGTGATATGTTGTGGTGGCCAAGCGATCGTTGCGACGGCACTTTTAGATCCTTCGAACAGCTATTCCTATCATTATGAAGCAGTTTTAGTTGAGCTCTTAGATTGTTCAGCCAACGACAGGGAATGTGTTATGCGTTTAGACCGTCATGAGACATGTTGCTTTTATCCTACCGATCGACCCGTGTATTACATCAGCTGTGGCGACTTTTCTCTCGTTAATTACGATATGAACCGCGTTAAAATAGCTACGGATCGCTTGAACGTTCGAACGATCGGTGGTACCACGTTGCATCAGCGCGATAACGGAACAGGAGCACGAAATACACTCCACTTTGTGAAAGTACTTAATCTTCAAGTTGAATCAAATGATATTCCTTACGTTATTTCTTTTTTTTTTTCCAATGGCGAACTGTCTTTATCAATTTTTATCGTCTGGCATACAGTTTCATAACCAAAGTGTTCATATTTTCAGTTTCCGTTTCATAAACACTATCTTCGTATTTTCGTATTTATTTAAACTTGGCTTACAGCCAAATCCCGTTAAAATAAGTGTTCTTATATGGTCACCAAAGTTAATCAACGTCGAGACTGGTCAGTATCTGCATGGGTGACAGCTTGGGTATAAAATGTGATTCAAGCAGATATACAGCTGGTGTAATGAATAAAGACTCGAAATTTAGAAATCGGAGAACCGATTTCGAATTTCAGTCGACTTACGCGAAAAACCCTTGGCAAAGTTATGAATCCATCTCTTTTTCCCCCAGCAATAGGTTAATTAGTAGGACTTGCATAAGTAAATCATTATTTTGAGTTGTGGTCATTAGGCATATACATTAGGTATTTTCAAGGATTTAGCAGTATCATTAAGATGAACGCAACAGTAGAACATTAGATTTTATTTGATGGATTGCAGTGCAATTTCATTGAAGTATTTTTCTTCTTCCGCGTTCAGGTTTACGCCTAGGAAATAGTAATTGTCAATAATTTTGAAAAGAGACAATAACACGGACTATTGTTAGGCCTATTTTATCACTATCTTTATATACTCATATTTTGGATTTTATTTTATTTCACTTAATCTATTTTCATACCTGATCAGGGTTTTAGGTAAAAAGAAGGGTAGAATTTGAAATCGCCTAGGTAAACTCTGCTCCTAGTACTACTGAAGTAGATCTGTCAAAATAATAATTTAATGATATTTTTCGGTGCCATTTTTACTATTTTCTGGCAGCTGAGGCTCAGTTCGAAACGGCTTAAAGTTGCATAACCCAGTCATCTTAGAGGTTTTCCGATTGAAATATTTCATACATAACCAGGGGTGACTCCCAAATATAAAAAAAATAACTCTTCAAGAATAGACAGAAAAAAAACCCTCGTCATTCAGCTCATGAAGAGTAATTTGAATATGTGACATTGGACGGAATATTTAGTGTAACCCATTTTAATTCACCAATAAAAAACGTATACATTATACGTTTTATGAATAAAGAATGTGTCGTATCTTTCTGAATATGCTGTAAACCAGACCTGTTTCGACATCTTTCTCTTCTAAAGCGGACCTATGACAACCATTTTGAGCCCCACGCAACCAAGACGTATGCATACATTTTTTTTAATTCTAGTGTTAAACGAAGCTATATCTCGCTTTCGGTTCTATTCCAAACCAGACATTTATCTATATTTTTGATTCACGTGTACCTTTATCCACACTACTTTTTCTCTAGTACAAACCGAAATTGTTTCTAACTTTTATAGTCTTCTGTAAATCACACCTCCATCTACCTCTTTGACTGTCGCATAGAACAATATCGACTAGGCAAACAGGAAAAATGTCAACATTTTTGACAATTCATTGCGATGATAGTCCTCTGGGATTTAACATCAAATAACCAAGCAAGATTTGAAAAATAATTAATCCCACTGACGTCACCTTATATTGGCATAAAACCGAAGTTGTTCAATAACATCAATTTTTTTCGGACACTGAAATAAATAACTCAATTTTTCGAGATCAGAATACACACACACACACACATGCATATATATATATATATATATATATATATATATATATATATATATATATATATATATTAGGAAACTCGTTAGTTCGTGTAAATTACGATGAAAAATTGAAGCCTAATCATCAAGATATTGTAAGTGACCAAATGTGTTTACATTGTGTTTGGCGTCATAGTACTGAAAAATATAGGAAAAATATATACAATATAGGAATATTTAGAAAGATATAATCTTTATTAAACAGTGGTGTTGCAAAAAGTCATGAGAATACAAGAAAAAGACAATGAAAAATCAAAGATCAGAAAATGTGAAAAATCATATTGGGAAAAAATATGGGAGTGATGTGATTTACTGCACGTCATTTTTGCAATCATTTCACACCGAACAAGGTGATAAAGCCACTAAGATGCAATGTTTACTGAGTTTGAAAGAATATGAGAAAAAGACCGCATTTTAGGAAATAAAATAATAAAATAAAAGGAATTATTAATACAAATGATAGCGATTGAGATTGCATTTAAATTATTAAAGATCAAAGTGAACAGGAAAGCCAGAAACAGGAGAGGAGTTCCAAAAGCAAGAGATGAGCGATGAATAAACAGCTATCATAGAACTTACGGTTGCAAAATCGACTGTAAGATGAAGTAAATTTGCCGCCAAATTATTAGCATATTTAAATTCATTAGGTACAAAATAGTTAAGAATATTAGAAAAGGAAAGGATAGAAAAGGCGACGTGAAGCTAAGTTACGGAGGTGAGAATGTGACTGAAACCGATATGCAAGGTCAGGACAATTGTCATTGCAGAGTTTTCTTTGTATTTTATCAGGAATCACTAAATACATAGCAGAAGCACAAGAGCCAAGGTAGCAAAAATATACAACTCATGGACGAATGATAGACTTATAAATCTGTATGACAGATTCTAGCGGGAAAAATTCTATAGCAAGGTATAGTGAAGCAAATTTTCTAAAAGTAGACATATTAATCGATTCAATATAATTTTTCCATGTTATGTCAGCCGAAAACGTTAGTCCGAGTTGCAACAAGAGGAATATAAAAAAAACCCTCAATGGCAGTTTGAGGCAGAAAACAATTATGAATATTATGCTGACTATAAGGAACAATGCGACAACAAACATTTCCATTCATTCGGACAAAATTCAGTCAAATTCATGAATAATCAAAGCAGTGGTATTTTTTAAATAAAGAATATAAGCCAAGTTTTTTTTAATTCCTCAACCAAAAAAGTCTAATCACGTCGTGGAGAAAATATTTAAAAAAGAACAAATAATATAATTCCATGACAAATTGGAATCCACTTGGTTGTTGGGAATAGATCATAAAATCATGTCGAAATGGTCCTTGTTTCACCTCTAATTAATAACGCCGAAAAGCTTAGGAAATAAAACAATAAAATAACAGGGATTATTACTACAAATGATAACGAATAAGATTGCATTTACATTATTAAAGATCAACGGACCTGATTTGAATTATCGTTTAAACCAATCTTCGTACATGAGATTATATCTTTTATACAGAAACTTTGAATCATCGGTAAGATCTGAACTTGTGGAACGTAAGTCAACTGAACGTTTACCATGGAAATAGCGATATGGTAACAGGAATCTTTCATCGTTTGGTCTGTCTGGAACGGTCTTATGGTTGAAAAGAATTAATCGTCCCCAAGACGACGCGAAAGCTTTTGAACTCGATCAAGTCTTTATACGGTAGATACAACCCTTATATATCAGCCATAATCTATTTTTGGTTTGAGCTGTAACTTAAAATAATAGTACAGGAGGAGCTAGTTATTTAAGAAGAAGATCATTTTCTAGCAACTTTAGCAATTGATCGCATATATGGTCTATTGGTAAAATGTAAAATGCGAAAAGCATTACCCTGGAGAAGAATTCAATTGATTATAGGGGCTGATAAATATTCATTCTAACCTCGCGATGGAAGTTTATCCAGAACCCAGCAATATACTTAATAAAGAAATATTTCGAGCAAAGTAGAGAAATTTTTTATTTTTTTTAAATTTTTTTTTTATTTGTTTTTTTATTTGTTTTTTTTTTATTTTATTTTATTTTTTTTTTTCATTCGGTTTTTCCTTTTTCTCTCCAGAACTTTCTGTTTGGTCTGAGATCTTTGGAGAATGTCCTTGATCTAGTCATGCTTATCTTCACTTAGATTTTCTTAATTTAATCATTTTTTTGTCATCGCCTGCGATTCACTTGTCAAAAGAAATGACTTGTTCTGAGTCACGCGAGAAAAACACAAATATTTGAACGTTGTTTATTTTTACTGATTTAATTTGGAATCTTTTTCCTCGGTACGTTTTTATTTTCAAGGTATTGTAAAGAGCATAATGCAATGGACTGATTCTATAAGCAATTTGATGTTAAGTCTTATTTTTACAATGTGTAAAATAAAAAGAATGTGAATATATATATATGTGGGTGTGTGTGTGTGTGAATATATGTGCGTGTGTGTGTCTGTGAGTAGGTGTGTATGTTTGTGCACGCGTAAATATATATAAAATATCGCATCGTAGTGGTTCTAAAAATTTGCACAATTCGGTGTAATATAGATTATCAACCAACTGAGGTAACAAATATTAGACGATAATAAAGCTAGATATAACAAAACAGTAGAACGCAGCAACCATAAAGTAAAATTCCAGTATGTACTAAGAAATAACAACAAATATAAAAATAAGCTTCAACAACGCAAACCTAACATAATATGAATCAACCCATCATACCACACTAATGTCAAAACCAATATCGTTAGAATTTTTCTGAATTTAATTCCTAAACATTTTTGTCATACTCCAAAACTGAAAAAAAAAGATATTAAAAAAACAACAACATTAAGCTGAACTATAGCTGTACAAAAACAAAGATAATTACATATATAAATAACAACAGAACATGTACTCAATATAGATATCCATTTAAAAATAACGTTTCATCAAATAAATTAAAAATATCTCGTATTTAATCTTGGAATTGTCTGGTGATATAAGAATTCCTATTTTCACAAACAAGGGCTAATAATCGCTAGAATCATTGCGTGAAGGCGCCTCAAACTGGAAGTTGTTTTCGGTCACTGCTCGCTTAAAATGTGACTTCAAATATATTAAAACTCTTTGTTTTCCTGTGGGCACACTTTTGGGAGCTGCTTATTCGTATTTCCAATTATATATATATATATATATATATATATATATATATATATATATATATATATATATATAATAGAAAGTAGACATTATATTTCTGAGTTGATATCACGTGTTAGATTTTTCCGCATTATAATTGCCCCAAGTAAGTGTAGATCTGAAAAACTGCATGTCTCCCGTACATACCTTAATACTTTCGTTCGTTGTTCAAGAAAAATTAAATTACTAAATTTATTATAATATCAAACAAGTAGACAGGTTCGCCTATCGCCCGGCTCACACTCTTCCTCGGTCTTTTGAATAGGGGTGAAGTTGTTTCTTCTTTAGGATTGGTTTCCGGTTCTTTTGATTGTGGCACTACCACCTTGCTTGATGTAGTGGTCCTAGCCTATAGTCCCTTACCTCTAGTGGTTTTTGTGCCTTGTGAACAATATCAGTGCATATATATATATATATATATATATATATATATATATATATATATATATATATATATATATATATATATATGTATATATATACACACACACATATACACAGACACATACACACACACACATATATATATGTGTGTGTGTGTGTATGTGTGTGTATATGTGTGTATATATATATATATATATATATATATATATATATATATATATATATATATATATATATATATATATACACTGATATTGTTCACAAGGAACAAAAACCACTAGAGGTAAGGGACTATAGGCTAGGACCACTACATCAAGCAATATATATATATAATCCGATATATCTTTATCATTTTAAAGGTTTTTTTTAGTGGATACTTATATTAGATGGACGCTCCCTTTATTTATTATATTTAGTGTCCTTGTCTCGGTTTTACATAAAGATTAAGAGACAATTACACAATACTTACTGGTAGCAAACGACGTAGATTAAAATGGCATAATTAATATGTGAGGGGAAATAACGTATAGTACGTTTTATATTTATTTATATTCACTTATCGGCATGAATGTTCGAGAAATCATATTAAAATGATTTAGTCTCTCCGGCGGGATTCACAGAGGAAGTTTCTGTTAAGCCCGGTACGTCTTAACACCTAAATCTGACCTCGCCTGACCGACTGCTCATCGTTGTCAAGTTGGTTAAGGCGTGCCTGGCTTATCGGTAGCTACTTCTGCCTTGAAGGACGCAGCATGAAATTTCGCCGCCGACTGTCAATTTTTCTTTAATCGGATTACTATAAAATTCAGGCCTGTAGACGAAATTAAATTAATATACTGCTTATTAAATATCCGGAAGGCATACTGAAATACAGATATCATCTAAAAATAAATTTTACAATTTTACATACTTACATACATATATGTAGATTTTATATTCAACACCATCACTTGATACGACATCAGAAGTGTTGAAACAAAATGTCTATGTTTGTAGTGATTTTATAACATATTTATGTTATAATTTTCGAATAAATTATATTTGCTCTACTCTTTATTGAGCACTCTTTTAATATTAGTAATTTTTGGTTATTGGAATTTATTCTCTATACACCAATCATATACTTGTATATATATATATATATATATACATATATATATATATATATATATATATATATATATATATATATATATATATATATATATGGGGAATTAAAAACCTGTTTACTTATTTCGTCAGATTTATTTAATTGTTACGACCTGAGTATTCACTTTTCTATATCTACATTCAAGTATTACTTATCTATGGAACTCGTTTATCGTAAAGATTTATTGCTAAACTATACATAAGTCTCTGTCTCCATATATAAAGACGTACATTGCAACGTTACTAGACTTTCTTTCCCTTCACAGATTACGTATGCCATTTTAATGTACGTCGCTTGCTACAAGTTTTGTGTAATTGTTTCTTAAGCTTTATGCAAAAGCCAGACAAGAATTCTTACATAGACTAATCGGAATTATGTTAAATAGTTACCAAGTGAATAGTTTTTTTTTCTTTAAGATTTTGAATTCCTCTCAGAAATATATGTAACTATTGACGCTTACACTGCTACTTGTTTGTGAAAAGGGTTTATCGAATCTGTTTAACATCGCCAGTTACAATAATCGCGTCCCTATAATTCGATAATACAAAGCGAGATAAAAGTAAATACTGGAACCGCAGTTTTTCTAGAATGTGTGATACGATTTATTATCTGGTTAGCCGTGAAATAGTGACACTAATACATAAGGGCTTACAGATTGTGTGAAAATAAGAGAAAAAATATTAAAGAAAAAGACAGATGATTACCATTGACACTATATATAATTTGTGATGATCAAAGTTGACCGGAAATCAAGAAAACGCAAGAGAGTTCCACAAGCGAGAAGTCCGATAGAGGAAACTGTTATCATACAACATAAAGATAGATCTAGACATATCAACTGTGATTATGATGTGATCTTGCCGTCCATCTTCTACTAAATTTAATTTCATAAAGTCTATGTATCAAAGAGTAAAGCTCACCAGGGCAATTGCCATGAAAATATTTTTAGACACAGGGAATATACGTTACGGCGTTATGTACCCTGACTAAGTCATACGTAATATATAATAAAACGGATCTCTGTAAATTTAAAAAAAAAAGGTTTGTTACTTATATTTTTATAACATCGGACTAATCACATCAGTTACACATGCTAAATAAGGAACGTTTCAGTGCATAGTTAAAAATATTTAGATATATCTTATGGAAAGTATTCTGCGGTATAGAGGATGAAGATCTGGAAAAACTCCAGGAATAGGTCTTATTAAAACAGTTTATATAATTAAAACAAAACTGATTAAAATAACATAAAACGACGTGGTCACAAGGTACTTAATAAAAATAGAAAATTGTTGAAAAGCCCTGGGCCTATATGTTTAAAAGGAAAGACATATAATGAATGCAAATTTCCTGTTATGCTGTTAATGTGGTAAAAATGTAGGTCAACAAATCTCTTGAAAACTCCCTTAGAAATTACCAAAAGGAAATGGACAAGTCAATATATATATATATAATTCGCAGACAGTACTGTTTAGCTGTATCCCAACTCCTCAGTGCGACTAAACATCCGAATGCCTTAAGCCCGGATCGTCGTTTAAGGCATATATATATATATATATATATATATATATATATATATATATATATATATATATAGAGAGAGAGAGAGAGAGAGAGAGAGAGTGGGAGTGGGATGTCATCTATATTACCATTTTTGCGCGTAGGTTTGTTTCGGAGACGGTTTGTATGGATTTGGTGTCCCTTTATAAAAAATCTTAGAAAATAAAACCATACGGAGGCCTGACAGAGAAATAATGTCCCACTTGAGACAGAATTAGCTGAACATAACTGAAAACCAAGAAATATTATTTAAAAGTATGAAAAACTTTTTTAAAAAATATAAAAACCATCTAACCTGTTCACTTTTATGAATGTAGAATTTTAAAAAGACTATTAACGGCAAAGCCATAAACAAAATGACCCTATGAAGTAAAGTCAGCCTTTCGGTAAGAAATGGTCTCCTTAACATGATGGCACGGATAAACATGTTAGAAATTGCATCAAACGAAAACCATCTAATTAAGAGCTAATGACATTAAGAATTAATATTTTCAATACTACTTATACTTTGTCTTGCTAATGTTCAGACAATACAAGGCCTAAGAAGCACTTAAGGTATATGCTAACTGTGTGGTGTCGTATGACCGTAAGAAAATGCAAGAAAGGAAGTTCTTGGAGTGATGCGGGAAATATAGCGTTTATTATATACTTGACGAAGTCAAGATTTAATTAGTAAATGGCTTTTGAGAGTTCAGTTTGAGACTTTAAAAGTATAGTGTAGGACTTACTTCTCTTGTAGACATTTATATTAATTATAAACACTATCTAATTTGAAAATATATTATTCCGGGGTTTTCATCATGCAACAGTAATTCATGCAAAATATATATCCATCCTCACACACAAGAAAAAAGTACCATTACTAAAATGTCTGTATTGTTTATTTTTAAAAATACACATACGTGTTGGTTTGTCTGCTTGTTTGTTTGTTTGTTTAACAGCGTATCACCTCCTCGTGGGTTATTTATTGCCGAAATATAATTTTCTTGTGAGATTTGAAGTAATAAAAATATGATATTCTGTTTTCACAGTTGAATACATGCTTGACGATTATCAAGACATGTTTTTTTTTGTTTTTTTTTTTAGATATAATTAATAGGGGCGTTTATGTGTTTTATGTTGTAGTTTTCTTTTAAGTTATATGTTGATTCGATTTTTGAGATCGATGTAAGACATTGTAGAATATTGTATAGATTAATGTCATAGAAAAGTTATTTCATGTTGCCTGCATGGTTGATTGATAGATTTTGTTTAGCGGCATATCAATTTATACGTGTTATTTAATGCCGGCATCTAAATATTTTAACTTAGTTTCTTCAACGAGAGATAAAATTTATTGCTGGCCATTTTGCTATAAATTAGTATTGTTGGTAATTATAATTATAGAAAACGTATTGCTGGCTTTTTTTTTTACTATAAAAATGTTATTTATAAATGTAAAAATAATACATTTTAATTGCAGTCTTTTGCTTTGGTTTTGGGGTTCGCTATTTTTCAATTTCTGTGAAATTAACAGGTGCTATTATGTCGGTTTAGAGTGAAACTAGGAACATCAGCGATTACAATGTGCTGTCACGCTCTTCAATACCACCGATCTCCCGATCAGAGGGATCGCTGCCGAATATAGTTTATTTTCATTCACAATATTATCCTTGTATGTTTGTATTTGTGATATGTCAATGTAACTTGTTCTACTATCTCGCCATCCGACTACAAATATCTAAATATCTCGACTTAAAAATGCCTATATCTTTTTTTTTTTTTTTTTTTAAGAAAAAAAGGAAAAAATGAAAAGAAAAAGAAACAGTCAGAAGCTAACCATTTAAAATCTTAAATCATGAGGTCGGTTAAAAGTGGCAATGGAGCCCCTAAAATAGAATGTTGTATTTTTATTTCTATTTTGCTTTGCGTCCATTCAACAGACAAATATATATATCGTAAAAATGTATAAATATATGTGATATATTGGTCAGGAGATAAAAATATGGAAAACAGTCAACAGGATTGTAAACCGCGAGATCGTCATTATCTGATAACTGCGAAATGCTGATTCGTTTAACTGTGGTTGAGTAAATCACCAAACAAATTGTCTACAACTATTTTATGAAACTAAATCGAATTTTTTACAACATAGAATTCAAAGTGATAAATTTTAAACAAAAATAGTCATTATAGGATAGGATAAGGATAAATATATTATTCTGAAAAAATAATATCCTCGAAGACATAATATGTAATTTCGTAGAAGACGTAGTAAATAATATCGACCAGGATATAATATATAATATCCTGGAAGACATAATAAATAATATCCTGGAAGACATAATAAATAATATCCTGGAAGAGAGAATAAATAATATCATTGAATCTACCCAATTCAGAACTAGTGAACATCGTGTGGGCATTTATGATATATTTTTTGTCAAATTGAGTTTGTTTTTTGAGAGGGCGCATCAAATATTTTCATATACAGTGTAACCCGGATATAAGAGGATTGTCGGGACCGGAGAAGAAGTCTGTTATATTCGGGTTTCTCTTATATCCGAGTTTGGTCTATTTTTTTTAGGTAAGTATGGCTCTAATTTGGGACCAGAGAAAATCTGTCTTATATCCTGGTCTCTTATATCCTGGTCTCTTATATCCGGGTTACACTGTATTTACATTTCAATTTAAAACGTGAAAGAAGCAAATGAGAGTAATTGTGTTTTACAATGAAACAAATTTAAACAGTTGAAAGCCAAAATATTGGAGGCGGAAGATGTGAACCATACCTACCATATTAAGATGGAAAATGTCTCATTCTTTCACCAAAGTAACTGTGTTACCTAGTTATTTTTTATTTTTATAGTTTTCTGTTTAAGTCAAAAATATTTCTCAGGATTTACTGTGCATTGGGATCACTTTCAGCCCATCTATGACAGATAGCAATTTATTTTTTAAATGCAGGACATTTTCTCCGCATAAACACATACAAATGTTTAAAAATAATCTTTTCAACAAATAGGAAACAATGATATATATGAAAGGATTCACAGAGATAATTATGTGCCCAGTTAAATCGAACAGGATCTTAGGTAGGAAAGGTAAATTTCTTAATTGTAATCATTAATTTATTTTGTAAAACAGGACGCATAGTTATCGAAAATCTGCTCTAAAACATAAAATAAAAAACATGTAATAAAAAAGACATTAATTAATTACAAAAGCTTTTAATTAATACTTATGAAAAAGGTATATGATGGACACAATTGCTTTAAGGAAGAAAAAACGGCGAATAAATATTTTCTTTTCATTCTTTTTTAGATTTTAATTAAAATAATTTATTGAGTTTCATTTTTTTATTAATTTCTGTATTAGTTTGTTACCGGTTAGGTGATATTGTAATTAGGCAATAACTATATTTACTAATCATAAATGGAAAAGCCTACAGCGATCGTTAAAAAATTTAAAAATAAATAAGAATTTAGTTTTGGGTGTATAAACGTGACAATTCTTGTAAATACATGAACATAACAGCGAAAACTATATTATATTTAAAGCAAAATTACCTAAAATTCAATACAATGTTAGAATACAGAGAATATCTTTCTAATTTTTAAGATTATTCGCTAGTTAAAAACTGTATAAAAAATGGCGTTCATGTTATATTCCTTAAGTAATTTTTACAGATATTTTCACAGTATAAAAAATTAAAATTCCAATTGTCAGGGAAGCTGTCAACATTTTATATAAACTACTAACTCTGTGTAAACAAATGAATATCTGCGATATATTTAAGATAAAAGTAATATTTGTTTCAAATTAGAGTTATTAAGATTTAATATACCTTAAATATAACTCCAGTGTTTTTGAAAAGAAAAATAATAAAAAGAATAACATGATGATGACATTTGGCTAAAAATGGCGCGAGAATCAATGATGTTTAGAGTTTTCTAAATGGAACTGCGTCTAATCAATTTAATTAGTTTCGAAATACAGCGAAATATTTGCTTATTTCAAATAGTAAATTTAATCTATTAGCTTGAAATTTAAAAGAAAACAAAAGCTTGAAGTTATGTATTTCATGTTTAAAAATTCATTTTAAAAATTAGGTAAATATATGCACACGCACACACACACACACACACACACACACACATATATATATATATATATATATATATATATATATATATATATATATATATATATCCGTGATGCTTTAGGATGAGTCACGGGCTATATAAAAATCGACCCTCCTTTTCGTTCAAGTCGTCTGATGATCACGTGAAAGTGAAACTTTCTGTACCCATACTTTGACAGATGTTTTACCTTGTTAGCCGTGTTTTGCCCGGTGAACATAATCTAGACTTCGTGTACTTTACTGAGTAGGTACGATTGCCTGAAGGTTTTTTCTCTTTCGTTCTTCAGTATTGTCGTTTTTATTCCAGACTATTTGCATAAAGGCTTTATCTTTTGACAAGTTGTCTGCTGGTTCCATCAACGGTTTTTGATTTTCATTAATATATATATATATATATATATATATATATATATATATATATATATATATATATATATATATATATATATATATATAGATGCATATATGTATATATCTTTATATATATATATATATATAAAGATAAATACATATATACGTACATGCCAGCTATGACAAGCCAAGACCAACTATGACCAGCTTGGACAAGCTATGACCAACTAAGACCAGGTTAGACCAGTGGTCCGAGTGGAAAAACTCGGGTTCCCCACCTTAAAACCGACCATATGTCACATTCTGATTTATTGGGGTGTCAAGTAAATATTCATACATACATATATACATACATACATACATAGATCCTGATTGGCCCATCTATTCAGATCTCCGTTCCTCACATGGACACATCTTTCTTTGTTCATGGCCGCCTATTCTTGAATGTCTGCGAAGGTGACTCTACAAACCAGCAGTGAACTTACCTGGGTTTGAGTCATAGATCACAGATAATCTGTGATATCTCTTGCTTGTGCACTGTCTCTTTAATTTACCCGTAAATTTGCATATCTTACCGCAAACTACACGAACATTATCACCTGTTTGCTAAAGTGGCACTGCAGGAGAAGACTCTCTCATGTAATTCCAGATGGCTGACGTGTCCATCTTTAAACATTATAATATGATCACATCGCTCATATTTCCAGCTTACCATAAAATAATTACTTCGGCAATTTTATGATTTCCATACGGACTTGCCTGACCCAACGCATCTGATATTAAATATATTCTCAACACTCATCAACGGGTTCTCTGTAGAAAAAAAGGTATTCCGTGTAATTAGTTGCCATTTAATGTAAAAGATCATAGTCAAACACTTCTGGTGAAATCATTCAAACCCTTTTAGTAGACAACGGTAAAAATGTCCCTACCTCTGATGTTTAAAGCAGGATAGTCGGCAAACACGTCCGGCACACTGATATTTTGATCAGATAGATAGATAGATAGATAGATAGATAGATAGATAGATAGATAGATAGATAGATAGATAATGAACAAACTGAGAACATAATGAACAAATTGAGCTTGATAGATAGATATTGAACAAACTGATATATATATATATATATATATATATATATATATATATATATATAATATATATACATATACATATATATATAGAGAGAGAGAATGAGCGAGAGAAAGAGAGAGAGAGAGATAATGAACAAATTTGGATAAATAGATAATGACCAAATTGAGATAGATAGATAGATAGATAGATAGATAGATAGATAGATAGATAGATAGATAGATAGATAGATAGAAAGGACTGTCAGATAGCCAGGCTAACATAAATATATTGAGAGACCTCGGTGAAGTGTTAGATAGATCATTCAAATCGCTGATATTTGGTCAGACATCTTGCCTAAATCTACTAATATTTTGAGCAAATATATTTTGTGAAGAATATGTTACATCGAAACCAAAAGACGAGAGAACATTTCGAATTCTCAAAAAAAAAAAAATTCTTTCAAAGTTTTCAAAATTTCTTTGTACATTTCTACTTCTATGTCTTAAGGGCCAGAAAGGAGGTAAGGCCAATATTTTGCTGTAATCTGAAAAGACAGTTAATTGCATCTGAACAAATCTGCTTCTGGCAAAGCAATTTTTTTTTGGGACATAAGCTGGATTCACTTTGATTGGCGATTGAATAAACGTCCATTTATTCCTTAATTCATGCTTCCTTTATTTTTATCAAATTATTTTGTCGTCTGATGTTCTTTCCCTCAACTCTTATATATATATATATATATATATATATATATATATATATATATATATATATATATATATATATATATATATATATATATATGTATGTATATATATATATATGTGTGTGTGCATGTGTGTAAATATATTTATATATTTACATATATGAACATATGCCTAAATGTATCTGTGCAATGTTTTATCCATGTGTGAGAATATATTTTTATCCTAAATGTATCAACCTTCGTAAAATAAGGATTATCTACAGATTTTACAATTCAATCCCCTTCAGCTGCCATAGTGTTTTAATCAAGCTATTGAGCATTGTATTGATATGCCTGTTTTATCTTTTTTGTGCCGATCTGGGGTTTATATAGAGATTAATCATAGCTTATCTTACTCAGGTTCACGACCAAATTAAGAGAACACGAGAGGTTTGTGTTGTGCCAATATTCAAAATAGAATCAGCGCGCATGAACTGTAAATCCTGATCTTCTAAAAGAACGGAAGCAACTGGCACCGTTGAAATATACGGTACTACCCGGCGGCATCGTAATCAGAGGTTCTACAGAGAGAGAGAGAGAGAGAGAGAGAGTAAGAAAGAGAGAGAGAGAGGGGAATATCAGTTTGTATGCTAACAGAATAAACTAAATAATTAAGATATATATTAGGTCGGTGCAAAAATAATGTCGTTTTCTCACATAGTAACATATGTGAGAAAACGACATTATTTTTGCACCAACCTAATATATATATATATATATATATATATATATATATATATATATATATATAGATAGATAGATAGATAGATAGATAGATACATTGTCACTTCTTTGCAGAAAAAGATAATATCCACGTTTGGAAGTTTTCTAATTCATATTTTCCATCATCCTTATCCGAACTAATGCTCTGAAAAGGGCCAGTAAGCGATTCTTATGGCCACTTTTACTTGCTCTCTTACACACGTTACTAACATAACGTTTGTCGGTATTACCTTTGTTTTCAAAAAACCATCCCTGGGCACAATCAATGATCTATGAGTATCACAACAAATATAGAAACCTTGTCACAAAACCCTCACAAGTAACCTGCATGTTTTTTTCTCTGGTAGGGTTGCATTTGTAGAAGTTTGCGCCTGGTCTCTCTGGTAAGATCTCAAGTATCCGGCTAACTAGTTGTCGAAAGGATGACTTTTCTCTAAATACTGTATGTTTATTATTCACAGCGCGGGACACCTGCACATATGTATATATAGTTTTGTGCATGGCTTAGTGATATAAAAGTCACTCTCAGTACAAATTATTTTTGTCATTCGTTTTCCTTTTAGCTTTTCCGTACAGTACGTGAAATATCGGTGTTATCGTATCACGCATGTAATGCCCATAATGGGGGAAATGACAAAAAGAATAATATTTTTTTTCCAAGCTCTACCTCGTTACGCTCTGGTGTCCACGATATGATATTATATTTCCGACAGGTGATATTATTATTACCCGTTAGCTATTGAACGCGACGCGATATGTACAAACAAGCAAATCTGAAATGTTCATTTCCCGGTCAGCACAATGTCGGTACCAGGAAAAAAATGCACCTGAAGTTTTTTACGTGAGACGGATCGATATGATACATTTCCACGATGGCACAGCGATATATAAAACTGAACATTTTCGTCAGTCCTGTCTGGCATAAAATATTACAAGAACTGTTGTCCACGACGTGAAAATTAATCTGTTAACTAGCGACATTTACAACGCTTCAATTAACGAAAAAATTTCTAAGCGTATTTTTCATCACGGTAAATGTCCAAGAAGAACGGACAATTCTTTGTTCAGAAACATAAAAAAAAACACATATTTGTCTAACACGTTAAATAATTACCATTCCTTGACGTTTCAGATAGGGACTCTATGACGTTTACATCAAATACGTCTCAGTCTATCTAGCTAGTGTATTTTACGTTTGTATATTTTCCGTCCTCTTTTTGATTCAGAAGTTGAATATAAAAACATTCTTCAACCTTTGAAATTTTTTCTTCGATTTTGACTTTTTTTCTTCCATTTTAGCCTTCTTTTTTTCATTTTAGCTTTCGTTTTTTCATTTTAGCCATCTTTTTTTCATTTTAGCCTTCTTTTTTCATTTTAGCCTTCTTTTTTCATTTAAGCCTTCTTTTTTTCATTTTAACCTTTTTTGAGTTTGTCTATAGCAAAGTTAAATACAGCTTCGCGTAGTTAACTAAATGGCTTTTATGTGTTGTTTTTTGCTAATTTTGAAAGCATATTTTTTTATCATAATTCCACTATTTCCAAATGTGATTTTTTTTCTACATGTTCATTTTCTATTACTAATGCATCGGACAAACCTTTGTATATTCTGTTCTTTGGCGTGCTAGTGACATATCTCCGCTATACTCATTTTTGTAGTTAGTTACCTGCCGGATATTAACAGTATTTTGCCTTTATATATATTTTATGACATGCAACTGTTGCCATATATGTTTACGGTATTGGGTTTTGTTCTAAACCCAAATATTTTTAATATGGCCGCCATCTTCCTCGACTCCAAGTTGAGTTTGAATTTGGGCGAGCTTCAGATGATATCAGGCCTCATACCCTGTACTTCATCTACTCCTTCCACCATGACATATAACACATGGTTGTAAGCCCCACCCCTTTTAACCCAGTTGGGGGTCATTACCTACTAGACAACATACTACCAGACATATATTTGGAGATATTAGATCCAAATAATTTTTGACGTGTTTTCGCATGGCCTCTTCCATGTATTTTGTGTTCGCTGATGTTATTTTTCTAGAGATATTTTCCTGCATTTCAATATAATTAAACCACTATGTGTGAGGAGGAGTCTACTATGACACCATTTCACAAAATTAAATTAATATTGTCCCATGTGGTTGAATTGTATAATAATGTTTAATGCAAGCATTTCTATTTGACGGCTGACGTTTCTTCTATGGCCGTAGTAGATTGACAACGTTCAGTGGAAGCAAATTTTTCTTTAAAAACTAATAAAAAATCCTGCAGACACCAAGTTGCGTAGCATTGACCATTTCATGCTAAAGACACGTACACGGACTATCAGTTATTTGTGGAATAACAAAAAGACCAGCAGTTTCGGAGGCTTCATCAGATATACTTAACATCTTGAAATGTTCAAATATTTATAACCTGCACACTGACTTTTAATTAGAGCGAGACTTAGCTAAGTCAAATGCATTGCGTAGAGAAGACCATTCAAGATCCTGATGATACATTATCATTTTAATACACGCGTTAAGAGTGCAAAAATTAAATATTTGTTTGGACAAGTTGAAACCAGACTTTTCTGGATGCTACATAACTAAATGAAGACACTGTCAAACTGTGACCTGATCCGAGTGTCATTCGATTGTCCAAAACTTTTTCTATCATGTTTTCTCTTTCCATATTTTTTCATATGAACTTTTGCTTTATACTAACATAGGAAGAAACGTTTGTGCTAACAAGTGTATACGATAAAACGCCTATATTTAAAACCAATAAGTGAAGCACACACAAGGGAAAGAAGCATACAAATACATGTTACTAAATTCAGTACATACGTAAACAATTTTACAATTCTGTAAAAAACAGAGCTCTAAATTAAATAAGAACCCGATTAAATAGGAGAAGTCTCTTGGTGTATTTTCTCCGAGGTCCGCGCTTTTGAACTGCAAATGACCTGTAAAAAGCTCGGGGCTCCCCTTACTGAGTACATTTATAAAAAAAAAACATTTTGCTTACGCCTTGCACGTGAATACAGACAAATATGCACCTAGAGATACCCGACAACTGGATTATAAATCCCAATTTACTACGGATATCCGTTACATTAAATTGTCAGACAAAATCGCACGGATACACCTACACAATACAATCTATCGATCTTGAAACCCTAAGCTTTCGCCTCATCGCAGAGTAACAGCTAGATTATGTCACATTAAGCAGAGTAAAAGAGGACGCTTCTTTACAATTGATGGAAGGTCTCATCCCATTTGGAACGGAAACACTACCCTGCGATATGGGGACAGTTTATTTGAGACCATGAATACCGAATAGTTTATCTGGCCCAACTTGCCTACTGATATCAAAAACTGGCCACAAACATATTTACAATGTTAAAAAAGCAACGTAGCCAGACATACAAAATACCCTCCTGGACAATTTATCACACCAAACAGTAGTTGCACGAACCTACCCACCAATATAATACGAAGACTACCAGAAGCATCCTCTCCATGATTGCCTACTAATTTTCATCATTGACTGATTTACAAGATGGCCCATCTTTGGCCCTCCGAAAGTTATATCTACAGAAATAATCTCTAAAATATTTTACATGAATAGATAGATGTTTTTCTCCCTCAACAATAACTGATCGTGAATTTCAATTTCAATCTACGCTTTTCGAAGAATTCACAAAACTACTGACAGTCAAGCGTATAAAAACAACATCATATCACCATTGTGTCAATGGTTTAATCAGACGTATTAAGGCAAATTAAGGCAGAACTTACAGCAAATAATTATACCGGGATATGGTTAAAAAAATTTGTTTTCTTATCCATCAGAAATGTAATCAAGGAAGATTTAGGATGCACAGCATTCGAATTGGTCATTGGGACATCATTAACGCTTCCAGGTCAGATATACAAGTGATCTACGTTTTACACACACTAGAACACAAGCATAAAACTTTGCATACCAAAGGATCTTCTCAACTGTGAATATATTTTCTTACGAAATGATGCTGTATAAAGCATTTTTGTCCAAATTGTTCTGGAACTTTTCAAGTAGTTGGAAAAATCAAAATCATTTACCATTATAAAAAAAATGGTAAACAAGATACTATCTCCATATACAGACTAAAACCAGTGTCCTTGGATTTACCAACTAAAAGCAAAATGAAGGAACACTCTATACTCGAATGACAGGATACCAAGTCATGTGAACAATTTCACACATCGTCAAACACGCATATGTCACTACAAAAAAAGGCGGACATGTAAATTGGCTTAATCACTTTAAAACATAGATATTGAAAAATATTTTCAATATTTATCAGCCGGCGGGGGCGTAGGTATAGGATATAAAAACCTATATTTTACGGACAATAAGTGAGGCACAAACAGGTAATAGGTGCCTACAAATAAATATTAATAAATTCAGTACACACGAACATTTTTTTTACAATTCTGTAGAATTAAATCTCCAAAATAAATGAGTGATTTATGGAAGCTGATCGAATAGTAGAAGTGACGTGATGTGCTTTCTTCGATGTTCGTGCGGTTGAACTCCAAATTAAACAGGAAATATATCAGGGCCTGGGTATTGAGAACATTCATGCGCAAAACTTAGATAGGGATTCGGAGCTGAGCCCCGGTAGCTATAAAGAAAAGAAAACAGCTTGCAACCAACAGGCAATAAGACAGTCAACGAATAAGACCATGCCTCGATCAACAGCATAGACATATGTTACATGACGATTCGTCAGTAAGCAATAGTTATTCTACCCTGAAAAAACATAGAAAACCATAACAAAAATGTTCTGTTTCCTCTCTTTTGATTTCCCGTGTTTAAAATAACTGCTATCGCAAGCAAATAGTCACATGTTTCATTAGCGTGTGCTTCACACACACATATTGGCGTACAATACCGCATGCTTTACTCACTTGCAGCAAAACTCCGTCAAACTTTGCCGAATCATTTGCGACAGATCATTTCGAACAATTGGACTATTAGTCTGTTCATGTCACAAGAAATGACATTGGATTTAAATATGTAAATACATGCATCTGCCTTTAGAAATAATATTGTTATATTTAGCTTGGCTATTTTCATATTCTGTGAAGATCATTTCTTCGCGTTTTTTTTATAATTTTGTCTTGTATTTGTGGTCAAGAAACTCAGATTTTATTTTTTCACATACATACAGTTAGATCGCCCCCATAAATGGACATCGTTTATACTGTCCAGTACATTTAACATATATTGCATTTATATTTCTTTAATTGTAGTTTGTACAAAGTATGTTCCCGCAGTTCTATTATATAAACAAAAAAGCAGAATAAAAGTGATGCACATGTCAGGTTCCCGAACCTGTTTAGATGGGAGTCACACACAAACAAATACACACACATACGTCAGCGCACACACGCGCACTCACACTCACACACACCCATATGTGTGTGTGTGTATGTGTGTGTGTGTGTGTGTTAGTGTGTGAATATAAACTAAATATGGAGATATCAGCAACTGAATATGAATGCGATAGCATGCATACACAGAGAAGCAAAAAAATATTTACTTGTTTAATTTATGGTGCAAACAAAACAGAGCTCAATGTAGATAAACAGACCTATGAAGTATATATTAATATATACACATATACCAACGTTTGGGTAGCAAAATGAACCACTTAATATGGTTGTTTATTTTTAAATACAACTGTTCATTTATGTTCTATTTGTGCCTGACGACTTCGGAAAACATGAATATATATATATATATATATATATATATATATATATATATATATATATATATATATATATATATATATATTATTTTAAATATATCAGCCCATGCAAAGGAGTAGAGTAACTAAGCCAAATAAAGTTAGTGTGTGAGAAAGAATAAGAAAAATATGAAACATTATTAAAGAGAGAGAACAAAAGAAGTGTAATGAAGAGGACAGTATACAACGATTGAAATTGCATTTATATTTTTGAAGATCATTGTTGGCTAGAAATAAGGGAGCTGGTGAAAGAGTGTTCAACAAGCAAGTAGTACCAGAAAATAAAAGGTTACCATACATTTCTTATATCGGTTACATCTTGCCAATCCATCTGTGAATAATGAAATTTTACCGCCAATTTAGTACGGAGAATTAACATGAAAATATTTATTGAAAAAAAAAAACAAAAAAAAAAAAACAGGGAAATGTCATAACGGTGGGAAAATCAGTGAAAACGTGACGTCAGGTCAGTATCAATTATTTCCTGATTCTTCTGTGTATTTTATCAAGAATCTCTACTTATAAAGCAGCAATGCCGGACTATATATGGCAGCAATATTCAAGCCTTAGATTAGTGGTAAATTTATAATTATATAAAATAGGTTCAGAAGAGAAAATTGACCATCACAACACAGTGAACCAACGTTTTTAGCAGTAGACATGGCAATAAATTTAATATAATATTTCCTCTTTATGTCAGCCAATAATTTTAGCCCATGAACGTGCAACGCGTCACTCTAATGGAAGTTAGCCATCCTGAGGGAAGGGAGGTTGGAGTCTTTCAGCTAATTGATAGAGAGAAGTTTCGTTTTGAAGGCGCTAAAACTAATACGTCATTACTTGTCCCAGGTATGTGTCTTCCGAGCTATCTGCCGCCAATTTGAAATTATCAAACAGATCAAGCCTACTACCGAGACAGGTGGAAAAGATTGTCATCTGCATAAATATTATGTTTGTGCACAAATAATGAGGTAATAATGTCGTTTTTTGACGTTAAAAATACGTCAAAAAACGACATTATTACGTCATTATTTTTGCACCAACCTAATATCATGTCGAGAACATAATGTCATCAAGAAGGTCATTGATGAATATTATGAACAAAGAAGGTTCCCGGATAGAATCCTCAGGGAGACATGCATTAGTACAAAAATTGCCGTTCATACCATTCATCGGTCCTTTCGAAAGCTGAATAGTTTATTTCAGCTGGCATTGAGAAGCGAAAATAATAGTTCTTTTTTCTGAAAGAAGGCCTTGTGATGTGAGATGATTAACCAATTCAGCGTTGATCCGGACCTCTAGTAATTTGCTAAGGTGCTTGTGCCATATAAATGGCACAAGAACCTTAGCAAATCTATACAGAATCACATACTTACATATAAACACAATTTCACAAAATACAGCAGAATGATATATTCCCCTCTAACGCAGTCTGCACAACTCCTGCTCCAAGCTGAGGTATAAAATAATAAATGTTGTAGGAAAAGTGCCTATTTTTCAAACATAACGCATTATGATAATTACAATATTATACGGAACTTTTCGGAAATTACTTCTTCAAAATTAAATTAATTTTTGAAGAGTTTTAAAAACAATTTGTAGAGATCTTTTAGTCATAGCCATTAACATGCACATGTGTAAATATACATATTCAAAAAATTGGAAAGAAATTTAAATGAACATAAGTGTCACGGGGACAAATTTCCATTACTGTCTGGAAACAAACAATCTGTGGCAGAAATTTGTAGACGGCGACTTTTTGAATTCATTTTTATGAACACCTATGTATTTAAACTGAATATATTTTCTAATAAATTTAGAAGTTTAAATGAACAGACAATTTAGATTTGAAATGTGGACACTTTCACATTTACCGAAGAAAATGTTGATATATTCTCGGTACGACCAATTTACTTATATCTGACCAAATATCAAATAAATATTAATCACTTTCTTATTTGTCCCGGAAATATTTACCAATATAGTCTTTAGTTCATATAGTTTTCTTTCGGCGGTTTCGTTCAGAAAAAGAGAATTTGTTTTTAATTTTTTTTATTATGAAGAAACTAAACTGTAAGTCTTAAACGTGCTCTTAAAGTTATTAATGTTTTATTTATCCAACATTTCTTACTTTTCTCAAATAAGAAATAACCCTGCAGTTTTGAATGCAGTGTTTTACATTTTTCTATATTGGCTAAACAAAAGTTTAGCAAAACCAGAGTACCCTTCCATTTGACTCAATTGTATTCATGACTATTACGAAAAGCAACAGAGAGAAGATATCGTAAAAGACTACGCTGGAACTTGGTGGTAGTTACCCGATTTCAAGTTCCCCCTTACTTGCTGATTTTCGTTTAGTATACTTTAATAGAATGCTACGTTTTTATCGTTTCTGAGCCAACGAGTGATAAAAGAAAATACTTTTACCCATATGTTATTACTTATATGAATGTAAATGTCCCGCTGTTTCTGAAAGTGACATTTAATCAAGAATGTTTGAGGTTAGGTATTTCCTCTCTCTGTGTACACCCTACATAACTGTGAACAATATATATTGATCTTTTAAAATATGACTAGAGGCATGTGGCAGGAATGACAGCTACTCTTTCCCATTCAGAGTCAAGAATGGATGAGCACGTAAGACGGCATCGAATAAATTTCATTTGCGCTATTGAGGTCCAAAGTTATGAGCAGCACGAGATATCTCACTCGTCGAACAAGAATAATTAGAAAAAAAAAATGAAGTATCAGTTCAAATCTTTGCCCCGATCAACTGACGCCGCCCATCAAAGTCATATTGAAAAATTATGGCTTGTATTTGTTGAAGAATTGCAATATCATAACTTTCATCATACAATGCTATGATGCAAGCATATAATCCTGTAAAATTCACATCTATTAAAGAACTATTTTACCAGCTCATGGATAATTCTTAAATTACTTACACACACACACACACACACACACACACACATATTATATATATATATATATATATATATATATATATATATATATATATAATGATTTCAACACACATTGCTTAAAATATCAAATTTCCTTATCCTTATGAATGATGAACTGGCAGGAAATTATCTTTATGTCTAGGTCTAACAAGTTGTCTCACATGCTTCGCGTACGATTTCATCTTCTTTTTTTTTGCTGCTCTTTGGGCTGTCATAGTGGAAAATCCTCTCCGTCGTGTCAAAAGTCTTATGAATTGAGTTGGATCTTTTCTAATTGTTTTATTTTGCCCTAAGTTGAAATCATGATCCTTCTTGATGTTGTGACCTCCTTGTCCAGTTTTCCTCTATACTGTCCCCTCTTTTTGAAATTTATTCTCCGTTCTCTAGATGGTACTTTAATGGACTTTGAAGATGGAGTTTGCGTGTGAATGTAAGCATCATTACTGAAGAACTGGATGATTATTTTCTTTTCACTATTGCTCATTTGAAAAGTGAGTGGGGCTGATACAAACCTATTTTGTCCCGTTCTCTGTTTATCTGGTTGATTCAAATGATGTTTCATTGATTCTTACGACAAATGGTGTTAAGATGGCTGAACGTCTTCTCTGAAACACAGTCAAGAAGAATTCGTTTAGTGGTTTTTTTTTTGGTTTTTTTTTCCTTCGTTTTTTAGATATTAAATATTTTGGGGGGATGGACAAAATGCTGTTACACGATTAAGACAATTTTGCTGTTACAACCTCATATATATATATATATATATATATATATATATATATATATATATATATATATATGATAACGTATAGTTTTAAGGTATGCTATATTTATGGGTTAAAAGTTTGGTGGTAGGGAAAAGGTAAATTGTATTTTAAAAGAGAAAAGTTACAAGCACTCCACTATATTCCCAAGTATCTAAAGATGTTCACAGTGGATATGGAAGCAGGATCAGTGAGAAAGTTTTATCTCCTACATCCTGAAAATGTCTGAAATTAAAAAAAAAAAAAACTTCCGTTTGGATAAATAGCCATTTTCTAAATCTCTTCTCTGAAAGATTGACAATATTCAAAAACCAAATATAGAGATGCACATGCTTAATTTTGAGAAAAGTGTCACATTCATGATATTCAATCATGTGTGAATTGTCCATTTCACATTCAGATTAGAGTCACATATGGATTGTTGTTTATTCATGGGTGTTAATCTTTATGCCCTGCTATAGCTGGCGATAAATTTAATTCGATTTCATTCCTTATCACATTATATCATGGCCACAAGATCATATATTATCTGTAAACAGATGCACATACAGATCGTCTCTCTCTCCCTCTCTCTCCTACTCTCTCTCCCTCTCTCTCCTACTCTCTCTCTCTGACACACAAACAGGCACACATATATTAATACACCTATGAAAACATACATAAACAGAAACACAAACTGATATTTTTATGCATGCATAGATATAAAGTCAGATCAAAAAAGTGGGTTGATACCCAAATCGACAAGAACCTGATGAATGACACAGGGGACATCGGCTGGAACTTTGTGTAAATATTACAGCTGTGTTTGATGATTTTTTAGCAGCATATCGACACCTCTATGGGTTATTTAATGCAGAAATATGAATATTTGGTCATTTATAACTTCAACGAATTATATTTTGAACACAATTGTATGCCTTCGACTACAGATAAAATGCATTGTTGGTCATTTTGCTATAAAAAAGTTATTATTTGTATTTTCTTTAAATAAATATGTACTACTTGCATTTTACTATAAAAAAATGTATTTTTACACTCATACTGATAGTGTTTTGTTTTTGTTTGGTTGTTCAATATTTGTCTATATCAGGGACCCTAAAATGTTCTACCATTCCAGCTGTGGGTGAACCTGGAAACGAGCAATTATGAAACAATTTTGAGGAAAATAAAGGGAATAAAAAGGCAAATATATTGAATCAGTAATATTTATAATAAATAATATCCATAATAAATATAACAAACTGTATCATATCTGCAAATAATTAATTCCACAGTAAAATTGGTTTTCATCAATCGATGGAATATTTTAAAAATGTCCTTATATTTATATGTGTGATATATAGCATGCGTTCTGTCTTATGCCCAATCAGTTAAGTGCCATACGTGATACAAGCTTGGGCGACTATGTCACTTTCGATTCTTGAAACTAAGCAGAAGATTTTCCCTCGGATGTTTGCCGTTTATTTCTTCGGTAAATCAGTTATCAACCAAGGCTATAGAACACAGTCTGTCCTGCTATTCAACCCGTAGCTGGTAGAAGAACAGGTAGGTTCATACCTTTTTCCAATGGTATTTGCGCGTAAATGAAAGTAGCGACCACGACTTGAATTCAAACACGGGTCAATCGATTTTTTATTCCGAAGCCGCTAGTCATTACACCACAACACATTTTTGAGGAAATGCAATGCAAATACACGTCATCCTAGAAATCTTACTAATGTAGGATGAGATATTATAAGTTTATATATTCAACATGTGGTACTTGCTTCCTAGACTTCGAAAGCCATTAATTATAAAATTATATAATCTGTATCTTTTCAAAATACATTCATCCTTTTTCAAATCATCTCTCTGTATATACTTGGGATACAAGGAGGTAGAAATGTTAGTATGACCCGATAATGATAGTATCTTTGTAAAAGAAAACAGGAAAGGAATAATAATCTGAAATCCAGAATTGAGTGAGCATTTGAATATTCCATAATTAAAAATTAAGTGACATTTCAAGTGCTCAGCAAGTTAAGTGCTATGTTATCGGGGCGATCGGTTTTATTAAGCAAATCGATAAAGTGAATGTTTTTACTTTTTTATTTAAAAGATATATTTAATATTATCCAATATCAGAAATTATTTCTTCCCTATTCTCTTTTGCATAATATAAAACCATTGACATTGGATGCCAAGGACTTTATATTAAATTAATGTCACTTTGTTCTGAGCGAAATATATATTCAAAGTATATTTAATTATTGTTCTTTTTAATTATTCCACCTCAATCACGGGGAAAATTCCACTGGTATGCAGGAGGTTACAGGGTGAGAAATTAAGATAAAAGACTGAGTATAGGAAGGATTGAGGAAAGGACAATGATGATCAGCGTTCCAAAAGACAGAAGATCGCGACTAGCGTTGCATTATATTTATTTTTTAATTATCTAGGAAATTTGAGTAAACGGAAGGGAGTTCCACAGGCGTGAAGTGAGAGAATGAAACTGTTCAAGTACAAATGGCGGTTGCATTTAGCTATTTCAACAGTAAATGTTTGGGATCTAGATACTAATCTGGTAGCTAGCTTAAATTTATGCAGTCGGGGCACTAGGGAAAAAAACCGTCAGAGATGTTGCCATGAAAATATTTGTAGTAAAGAAAGAGATAAGCCAAACCACGGAGGCGAGAAAGTGACAGAAGTCGAGATGCAAAGTCGGGGTCGATTACATTGCAGATGCATCTTTGGACTTTATCAAGAACCTCGAGATGAACTGCAGGAGCACCAGACCAGATATGAAAGCCGCATTTACGCACGGACGAAAGGTAGACTTGAAAATGTGTAAAATAAACTCTGACAAGGAAATATTTCTGGCACGACAGAGTGAACCAAATTTCCTTGCAGCTAATGATTCGATGTACTCGCTCCACTTTAAGACATTTGAAAACGTGAGGCCAAGAAAGTTCATTGCGTTTCTTTCCAGTAGTCTAGCGTCACCCTTGCTGATAGCAGGCAGAAAAAGTTTCTCTGTGGTTGTTAAATGGCAGCAGTTGTGTATGTTTACTCATATTGTGGCCTATATATGTATATTTATTTGCACTACAAATTGAATAGCATTATTAAAATAATACATTAATATATGCACATCAAAATATTAGTGTTAAGCAAGCGATTATGTTAACGCTTTATTTCTACGCGCCTTCAAACAATTCTTCGATTTACATCTTTCAATATTAAAGTCAACAAAAATTTTGTACCGATTAATTTTACTGGTCAACGTTTCCAGATTATGAATAAACATCATAAGAAAAGCAGGAATTTCCATCAAAAATTGATCAAATTTAATTTCAAGAGAAATATACTCAAATCTTCAGATTTTCTTCAGTTATCATTATGATAGATAGAGGCAAATCATGATTGTGACGTATGCCAAGAGTGTTATCACCTAGGAAAGGTGTGGTTTATTCGTAATTTGAAAGAAATGAAAGTCTATATCTCTCTCTTTACACACACACAAATACACACACACACACACACACATATATATATATATATATATATATTTATAAAGAAATCGGGTGAGTGTCAATTCGTAAGCATTCAAAGAGATTGAAGTCACGCCACAATACAAGCCGACTAATATGTCTGTCAGTCTGGCGTTTCTTCAGAATATATCGATTGTTCTATGACGAGGTCGCTGAAGGACACATTAAATGAAAGTTATTAGGATACGTTTGAAATCTTTGTCCAGGCTATGAAATAGGATATCATTTTTTCTTATTCATCCTACCTAACATGTCGCTTACCGAGTATGCTTCGCTGCTTATCGAGCTTTCCCACCGAGTGGCACGTCGAATGAAGAATGTCTACTGCATATGACCGAAATCTGTATTGGAAACTGTGAAAAGACGTTGATAACTTAATTTTCCACATGACAGGGGAAGGTTTCTCTGATTCACATGCATATATTTCACCCTTGCGTCCAACCGACCTGCCGTACCCGTCTGGAGGCTGACATTGTTAGATTGAAGCCACGAATGAAGCAGAAAGTCTGTCATCATCTGAAATAATTTATTTCACTAATACACAAATCGTTCAGTTATATAATATATATATATATATATATATATATATATATATATATATATATATATATATATATATATATATGTAGTTTATGAAAAACTAGATAATCCGTATGGGAAACCCAAAGAGGTTTGGAAGTAAAGTCTGATGATCGGCAGTCCTTTTAAAAGGGCTGTGGTGAAATAATTTATTACATGGGACCTTAAAGTGGTCTGTTTATATATATTATATATATATATATTGGGGGGCGATAGATAAATTGTCCTCCAAATTACGCAAAAATAAAAATAACAATGACATCTTATTTTAACAGATATATTCTCCAAAATTACACAAATATTAAGAGTACATTTATTCAATATTGGCATAGGCTTCATCCACGGCCTCCAGATAACTTTAGAATCAATTGCAAATCTTCTGAATGATTTTTTTGTTTAAGTAGATGAATGCTGCCATGATCCTTAACTTCTGTTCATAATAATATTGTGGTTGCAGTCTGGAATGTTAGGTAGGCAGAAGTAAGAAGTCATGTGGTCGCAAGAATTGTCTGACTGCCAGGAATGGCTACCCCCGCTTGTGAGGCATGGTGCAGAGTGCTGTTACCAGATATAGGGTTTTCCAGCAGTCACCCTCTTTATCCATGGCAGCACCAACTCATCAAGGCACATGAGGTAGAACCCCGTGTTCAGCCTGAGGTATTCACCCAAAATTCGGTATTAATTTTCATATCAGAAGAACTATATGAGTGAGTATATTCGTAATCATCAATACTGGACTTATCGAAATTTTTGTGAATTCTCTTCATTTTGTTGAGATTGATACGCAAAACCCCTGAAAAATTCGTATTGGAGCTGCCGGCACAAATACCAAGCAGTACAGTATGCCGTTTCGAAATTTCTGGCGGAGTGAATTGTGTTATTGTCTTCTTTTTCTCACAGCCGGAGCCAATCCGCCCCACATAATTTGCATTTGACAAAAACAAAAGCTAACAAAGCGCTAGCCGAAATAAGAAATATCACGTAGCGACAAGTTACCCATTAAATCATATATATATATATATATATATATATATATATATATATATATATATATATATATATATATATATATATATATGCATGCATATACACACACACACACACATATATATATATATATATGTATATATATATATATATATATATATATATATATATATATATATATATATATATATCATTGAATACGGCAGAAAAGGTGTTTTGATATTTTTTTTATACAATTTCTCATATGATCTCATTTTTTTTCTTTTTAAGATGATAAATTATATAAAACTGTCCGAATTCAACAAACTATTCCTTATTTAACAGTTAAACTATTTCATCCTTGAAAATAGCTAAATGTATAGCCGAAAGCATTCGGAAAATAAGAACATTTTGACAGTTTTTATACAATTTATCATCTGAAATTTTTAGATCACATGAGAAATTGTCTAAAAACAAATCAAAACACATTTTCTGCCGTATTCAAGGAAATGTGCAGGAAGAAGAATTGCTGCCGAAATACACAAATATATATATATATATATATATATATATATATATATATATATATATATATATGCATGTGTGGGTGTGGGTGAAATTGGTTTATTCCAACCGGCGAAAAAATCGTTAGTCTTATTCATTCACGGCATATACTTAGTTCGTATCGGAATTTATTACCTTTATCAAATACACATACACACACACACACACACACACACACATATATATATATATATATATATATATATATATATAAACAAAGACCTGATACGACAGAACAGGAATATCGATTTAAATAAATATAATTTTATCTTCCTTTTTTTTGCCTTTCGGCCAACGTATCATCCAACTTATCATTTTAACTTATTTGGATTGATAATAGATAATACTGGAACACGCTTAAAATTACGAAACACATATAATTAAAAAAAATAAATTTACGATTAAAATACGTAAATAAAGAAAAATCTTTTTTGGTCCAGTCGAGCATAAATAGGAAAAATAAAACTCACATATCTCCGAATAAATTCAATGATCTTAAAAAATTCTTCTTCTGCTTGCATAGTACAGGCTGGAATAATTTAAAGCATAAAACTTCCAAAATTAAAAATGATGTTTTGATCTACCTGTATGCAAAATGGAAAACGAGTCAGTCGAAAAACAAGACGAGCATGATTCATTATCTAATAGGTGCTGTCCAATTGAAGACTCGTGCTTTGTGCAGAACAAAAGTACTTTTTGAAGGGTCGAATGACGTGTCTTTTTGATATACCTCAAACGTACCAAACGACATTACGCAGGTTTTGAATTCAGAGTTGTCCTTCTACTAGAACAGTTGCTATCCATGGCTATAGACCCGTTACTGTCCTGCTATTTATCCATAGCTGGCGGGTTACAAGAAGAAGATTCATAACGTAAGTGAATATAATTGATTCAACTGGAATTCGAACTCGGCTCCCTGATTCCTCAGTCCAAGTGTCTGAGGGTCTTTTCAATAGGTTGCAGCTCTCAATAAGTTCCTTCCCTCTGCTAACTTCCTCACACCACGTTCTCTCATCCACTCGCTTAAGCCCGCTAGTTGTGTCATGCGTTGTTTTCCCTTGTCTCTCTTTCCCTCTATTTGTCCCGTGAGTATCAGATTCTCCAGGCCCTCCTTCCTCATTATGTCTCAGAAACTTCAGCTGCCTCTTACTGATGTTAAGTATAAGTATTGTATGCATCCTCTCTAAGACATCGTTGTTGCTCACACGCTCTGTCCATGATAAACTTAGCATCCTTCTGTAGAACAAAATCTCCGTCGCCTCGTGTCACTTCTTCATCTTTGAGGAAATAGTCCAACATGCCGTAACAAATGACCGATGTCACGTAACAGCTGAGTATTCTTTTCTTTGTTACCAAAGAAATCCTTCAGTCTCGCAATAATCTGCGCGGCTTTTGGAATGTGTCCTTCACCATCCCAGTACGTCTACCAGTCTCTGTGTCGCACTTACTGTCCTTTGTCAAGACGCTTCCCAGAAATTTATACTTCCGAGTCTGTTTATTTCTAGTGATCCCGACCTGCGCATCGCATTTCAGGCTCATCCTTTTACTGATGACTATATATTCTGTCTTCTAGTTTTAGTCAATTTAATCTTATAAACGCGATAAATAGCTTTAAAACTATGGCTATACTTTTGGTTCCATAATGGTAACGTGGATGTTTCCATAAGTCTTTTAGCACTGTCCGTTTGCAAATCTTTGAAAATCGAATCTTGATATCGTTGTGAGTTATCAAGCAACCGCCACTTCTACTCCAACAGTTTATTTTCTGGGGCTTCTCGGCTATGGAACTCCCTTCCGTTTACTTGATTCCTTGATAACTAAAGTCATCAAAAATTTAAAAGCAACGTCAATCACCATATTCTACCTTCTTGAAACCCGTTCATTTTTTGTCATTTCCCCAATTTTCCTGATACTCAGTCTTTTCTCACCGCTTGTAACCTTCTGCGTGCTCGTCGCATTCCCCGCCTTGCTAGGGGTTAACAAAAATATAAACATCTATTTATTAGAATATAGCCAAGTTATTTTCCTTTTTTTTTATTTCGAGTTATTATCATTCGTAATAACTGTGGGTGTAAATGGATAGGGGAACAGGGTTTGAGACTAATATTAAGCAATTACGAAGAGCAACCCATGAAATGACGTTGTGGAGGCCCATATCCTGAGGGGGGAAGGAAACTTAACAAAGGAAGAAGATTATAGGTTGATTATTTGGCTCGAGTATCAACTCCATTCGCCATTGTCAATTATACAGCTGTCTCAGCTGGCGAGCAGGCCAGTGATAAATATTCATCTGCTTTGATTGAATAAACAGGTAGAGAATTAAATAGTGATAAATTAAGGAAACGAACAATTACATTAGATATGATGCAAATATTTCAGAGCCTAGGCAAGAATTTAGCGGAAGGTATTGAAAATATTCGTCCATTGCATTTCTGCTGGATATTCTGGCAATGTCTGTCAGCAACTGATCTTAAAATATCATTTTGTTCGCAGCAAAGAATTAATATAATAGGCGTTCTGATTCAGATGCTATTTAAAACTGGATCCATCTTCCGGCAGAATAACCTTATTATGCTGGTCATTATTAAGAGGAAGAATATATGCGGAAAATTAATTTACCAACACTTTCGTGTGGGATAAAATTACATAGAAGCATGGACATGCAAATAACTCTCAACCTGGCAATATCACTTTGTTTATAATGATGGATAACTATGAGTCTATCTATAACTTACGATTTCTATAATATTTGTTAAGTCTAATTCCATCTATCTATCTATCTATCTATCTATCTATCTATCTATCTATTTCCTTTTGATCATTATCTATCTATCTATCTATCTATCTATCTATCTATCTATCTATCTACCATATTGTGTTAATTATCTATGTGTGCAGCAGTTATCTATCAAGTTTTCAGATAAAGTTTATTTCGTTTTATCCCATGTTTTAACTTCAAGTACTATCTGTCAGAGATTTCTCATTATCTATCTATCTACCTATCTATGTGTGCTTCACCTATAAATTTCTTGAAATATGTTCATATATTTTATCTTCCAGGCCAATCTATCTATCTATCTATCTATCTATCTATCTATCTATCTACCATAATGTGTTCATTATCTATGTGTGAAGTACTTATCTATCACGTTTTCAGATTATGTTTGTATCATTTTAACTTATGTTTTAACTTCAAGTAATGGCTGGCTTTTTCATTATCTATCTATCTATCTATTTATCTGACCTATGTATCGCAGTTTTCTCAAATGTTCTTCATCTCTGTTACTCTGCATGGCAGTCTCTATGCTTATATATATATATATATATATATATATATATATATATATATATATATATATATATATGAGAATATAAAGCTATTCAACTTTTATTGGGTAAAATTATAGAATGTCCGCGAAACAGAATGTGTAAATTTAAGGAGTGTGGATACAGAGATCAGCAACAAATGGCGTTAGTCTGTTTTCTTTGAGTGGGTGAATGTGCGTGTCCGCATGTTATATTTTGTCAGTATTTATTCATCGAAAAAGTTTCATTAGATATTACAGAAAACGTCTGCCTGTTTGTTCTTTTGAAATCTTTTCCCAATTTACATATATGATGCTGCATATTTTGATCAAAATTAAGCATAACACTCTCCCTGTCCTCTTCTATACATTGCGACTACGTTGATGTCATGCTGAAACACCGGTTCTCTCACGATCACTGAAGTAAAGCAACGTCGATGTGTCTAGAAGGGTGACCACTTGAGACGGCAAGTTGTTGTATCTTGGATATGCGGTTGGTACAACAGATAACAGCTGGGAATTGAAACACGGAGAGTCAATCGAATTTCTTTTCCAGGCGCGTCCTTTATATTCAGTTACGCGCAAATCCACTTCGCAACGGTATGAATCCATATCATTTTATCCAGCTGAATATGTTTAATTAGTAGAAAAATTATCTACAAATCATTATTATCTGCCCAAAATACATACAATGTACAAATATATTCTAGCTTTAAATGACAAGCAAAATGTTGATAAATCTCAATAAAAAAAATAAACATAATTAAAGAATTCAAGTAAACAATATCTTACTCGAATATTGGAAAACTAAAAACTGAAAATGTTTGTCTATTTATATATATATATATATATATATATATATATATATATATATATATATATATGTGTGTGTGTGTGTGTGTGTGTGTGTGTGTATGTGTGTGTTTGGAGGGGTATATATATATATATATATATATATATATATATATATATATATATATATATAGATAGATAGAGAGAGAGAGAGAGAGAGAGAAAGAGACAGAGAGACAGGCAGAAACACAGATAGATAGAGAAAGAGAGAAGAGAAAGACGTACGTTGGACCGTTCGCTTTCTGACCATGAGGCCCCACCAGGGTCGATTTTTTCGATGCCATCCGTCTGGAGAAGGCGGTCCCACCGTGTGGCATCTGAAAACTATACCAGTAGTGGAACCAACAGTGTTTCTGCTAGCACCAAACAGGTTACCAAGGATTTGAGCGTGTTAGCCTTTTTTTTGGGGGTGGGGGTGCGGATTGCTGATAACGATAGACAAGGCAATCTCTCTTTCAGAAACTGTAACTATGTTCGGCTCTGCATATTTGCACTATAAACCACAGTGGATGCTATACAGGGATTAGCTAGCATTTCCATATACATACATACATACATACACACACACATACACACACACACACACGCATATATATATATATATATATATATATATATATATATATATATATATATATATATATATATATATGAACTCTCGTTTTCATGTACCAGTTTTCAAGATTAAATATTAAAATCATTGCAGGAACAATCACAGAATAAAACACCGCCCCAAAGCATTGTCTTACACAAATGATGATTTTTTTCTTAATCTTTTAGCTGATATTTTCCAAGACTGATAGTGTTTGGATCCTCTTGTAGCCTCATAATATTTATCGCATTCACATGATGCTCAAAATAGCACAAAGATGATACAAGATCTATATTCACTGACACGCAAATGCCCTTGGGAAATGGATAAATCTACCCCTTCGCATCCAGCTACTCGTTAATTGGTAAAAGAACTCACCATTCATAATATTTTTAAGAAGCTACAGAGATTTTCTTTTTGAACAGCAGAAATGGAATTTTAGCTAATATTTGCGAAAATAGAGGGCTATATACCATACCTATGTACACTAATCTGTATGTCCTCAATCCCTGGACACTATTTTAAGTAGGGGGAATATGTTGTATAAGTAGTCCACCACTAGCAGTAGTTTACCTACTTCACGACGCTGGCGAGTATTGTATTTTGTTGATGTTATAAAGATTATCATTTCATTTCTAACCTCCGTTTTGGTTATTCCTTATTTAATAACCCTTTCTAGGTTTCAAAGTTTAGAATCACTCCCGTATTCGACAAAACAAATTCGGAAATATTGTTCATAAGAAGGCACATACACTGAATCCATCATAAGCATTCAGGATGTGGAAATAATCAATGCTAAACACTTCAACTCCCTGTAATTATCAGTTATAACAAATTTAGTATAGCAGATGAGTATATTTAACAGGGTTTATTTCACTCAATTCCGGAAATTGCTACTATACAAAAACATTAATAGAGAAAATTCGGTATCTGTATATATTTCTGAGATGAGTTATTGTGTACACTATTTACACTATACGGATTATTGTCCTCATATTTATTACAGTTTTTCGTCCATTGTACGCTTCGGCCTTCTTTAGGTAGTTGGAATGTCAAACTAAACACTTTATTTCGCTCACTGTGGTAGACTGATCTAGTTCCACGTGCCATGACTAGTGGTTGTCAGTTATCAGTTATCTCCTGTTAATTCCCATCGCCAAGTTCTCCACCGCCTTAACCAGTTACTGAACTCGCACATTATTGGTCCTTTCACTGGATCTAGTTCCACTGGATTTAGTTCTAGGACATGGCACGTGGAACTAGAACGGTCTACCCCAGTGAGCGTAATAAAGGGTTTACTTCGACAATCTAACTAACTGAAGAGGTGCGGAGCTTACAACGGCCGAAACGTTGTGATAAATATGGCGACAAAGATAAGGACAATAGTCCGAATAATGCAAATAGAGAAAATTCGTGTCATATACCTAAATAGCCTCATAAGATCGAGACATTAATGTCAATGTCATGGACGGTGCCAAATCTGTTCAGATATAATTAAACTGTCGGCTGAATACATTTGTATGATATGAATGGTTAAGAATAGATTTGCCTAAGTTAACACAAAAAAGACTAAATAGCAAGAAAAATAACTTTGTTATATATTAGAAACGACTTGGTGACTTTCAGCAGCAGTAACAACTAAAATGGATATCACATGTGACTTGAAGAGAAGATAGCGAAATAATCAATTTGTTGACATTTAACATTTCTTCAAATAATAGGTTAGGAAATAAAACCCCATCAGTTTTGGAAAGCGGAATGACAGCTACGGGACATGAGAAATCTATTCATCTGAACAATTTTTCTTCATAAAAGACTGTAAATTTTAACCGAATGTAGCATTGTCTCCTCGGTCATTAAATGTCATATATTTCCTTATTATGAAACAGTTAATATATATATATATATATATATATATATATATATATATATATATATATATATATATATATTATTTTAGTCTAGGAAACGGTCCAAAAATATAAATGGCCGACCTTGTGCATGAATATAAAAAATAATACGTATATATCTGTTAACACTGAAACCGTGTAGAAAATATAATGCGTGAGTTTAATTCGCATTTGCGACAATTTAGAAAAATCAAAACTGCTACTAAATTGAAGATTGATACTTCTGAACAATAACTTACATGCGGCAGCAAGGGTTCTAATCCTGAGATTGGAGATTTTTAAAAGCGTGCAACCATCTCTGAATTGCTTTTCTCAGGTCCATTCTGACTCGGGGTCGTAGACCCTTTTAGGGTTCAGTTATGGGAAAGAAGTTAACACTCAAGCTGTGGTCGAAACACTAAGTACAAAAAATTTCATAGAAAAATACCAGCTATATATTTTCATAGCAATAAAAAAATTACCTGCAATATATTTTTTTATAAAAAAAAAAAAAAAAAAAAAAATACCAACAATACATTTGCTGTAAAAGAAATTGCAAATCATCCCTAGAAAATTAAATTTCAGCATTAAGCGACCCAGTGGTTGATATGATGCAAAACAACCAAACCAAACTAATCCAAATTCTGAATTTTACCGAATGGACTAGGACTTAGGAAATATGAACAATCTTACCCCCTCCACTATATATATATATATATATATATATATATATATATATATATATATATATATATATATATTTGAAATGACGACGTAATATAAATTATTCATAAGATGTTGAAATTAATAGAAAAAAAGTTTTTCACCTTTCAATTCTGATTTAAACAATTTCAATTTTTTCTTGCCTTAATATATTTTTTTCTTTCTTGAAAACAACTGAAATCAACTTCCTCACAACATCGCTGATTGGATATTTTTTTTATAAAAGAAAAAACAAAATTGGTTATAACTAAAGACGCATAAGTATAAAGGGAACAAAAACTGCCACAGAAGGTAGTGAAAGAAAGCGAGAAGAAAGAAGTAAACATCAATTGCAAGATAGAATGCATAGTAGTTCGACAAAGCAATAGGCCAACATGAATATTACAAACTGTAGATAAAAAAAATGAAAGCTATGCAACAATTTCAATATTTGAGGATATTCCTTCGTAGTCAGCCTTGAGAATCTTTTAGTTCTACTTAAACAATGATCACCAGTTTTAATGATCCTATATATGTAAGAATAGTATGCATTTTGTGTAATAATATTTCTTCTATCAATAAATGCAATTAGTTATTTATTTCCTCTAGTATTTCATGGCATTTAAATGACTTATTCTCAATCATATAATTTTTATGTTGACAATAACATGATGCATTTTTATGTTGACAATTTCAATATTATTTTAGGGACTTATACATCAGTTCTTTGACAAAAAATGAATAAAAGAAAAAACAAAATACGACGCTATGTCCGTTTTTGCTTTTAAGTTGTGTTAGTTGAATCAAAGCGCCAAAATCTTGGCGATATTTGTTTCATTTTGTCGAACACTATATTCACAAAGAAATTAATACAATATGAAATTCCTAATTATATCAGATGTTTTGTGTCAATTTTGTTATGAGAAATGACATTGATAATAGAAACATAGTTCAGATAGATAGATAGATAGATAGATAGATAGATAGATTCATTCATGCGTATGTGTGTATCAGTGTGATAGTGAGAAAATTAAAGGCGGTCGTTTCGGTAGATGTGTAGCTGTTTCTGGTTTAACGTATATGACAGATTATTTTGGTCCACGTTCCCATTGATATTCTGTAGGGCTGGGAATCTCGTGCTGTGCTAATTGACCGAGGAGCTGACGGGGGAATCTACTTCGTTTGAAAAATTGTGCTCAAAATTCGGGGTTTTATCTTGGCTTCAACAATAATTACTGCCGCTGGGAGACAAAAACTTACGCTGACGCACAATAAAATTACAACACCAAAAATAGGTTTCTTTTCGCTCAAGATAATAAAGCTGGATCGTTGCACATGTTAATATACATAACATGTGTCTTGAATGTTCTGTAGAAATAGGGATATGACAAATTACCCCTTTTGTATCGTAAACATCACTAAATACATTTCTCAAGAACATTCAACGTAGATGGTTACACAAAACTGGTATGCCTCTATGTAGTGTGTTATTTGAATGGGAGAGAAGATAATGAATGTAGATTTTCGAATATAATGGCTTGAAATGAGGAGGTCAAGATTCAAGTATTTAGGAAAGCATCAATATTTGAGTCTGTTTTAGGGAGATAAAAAAAAAAACTACTGTCAATGAAACTTGCTTCACACATTTGGATCAAAAACTAAATTATAATCATTGTGTTCCGTGGAAGTACCATGTGGTGTCCCAGGTGTAAAAGTCTGAAGATGTTTTAACCAACAAATTGAGCTCATTTAAAAAGCTGTCATTGAAAATAGGGATAGATTAGTGACAGGCTTGCAAAGTTCGTGTCTGAGAGAAAGCACTTGAACTGGACAAAGAAATATCCAAACAGGACACACAAAATATTTTGAACTCATCCAAACTCAATCTCAATGAGAAGTTCTAAAATAAATTATATTAATGAATGACAACGCGTCTCAGATTATGCCTGTCTGCTAAGTTGCCTGGCCACTCCCTATCTCAGACACCTGCTCAGGGACATTTGTGTTTAGTCGACAGCCACAGAGGAAACCTATGGTTTTTAACTGCCAAATTGTCCAAATCGTATAACAGAAAAATTATCCAATTGTTAGATTAAGCACTGAACTATTGTATCGTAGAAATGATTAAAGATATCTTACTGGAATTCTCCGATGTTTTTACAAAATTATTGGACTCTACCGTTAGCAATAAGTATGTATTTATTTGGAATTATGATCCCTCTTTCTATTGTGACATCTGATCCATATTTCCTCTCTACTGCTCCCTCTTTTTTTTACTTATTCACCATTCTCTTGATGGTTCTTTAATGGACTATTGAGAGGGAAGTCGGTGTATGTCCCATTACTGAAGGTCAGAATGATCATTTTCGTTTCATCATTGCTCAGTTGGGAATAAATATTGGGGCTGACACGAAGATTTTAACCTGTTCTCTTTCTATTTAAATAACTCAAAGGATCTTTCAGTAATTTTTACGACAAATGGTATAAAAATGGCTAAACGTCTTCTCTGAAAACCTAGAAAAAAAACTCAATTAATTTAGTGGTCTTTTAAATATTAAATATAATGTGGGATGGAGAGTTATGTCATATTGTAACACGATTTGGTACTTCTGCTATACTGAGTGGATTTTATTTACAGACTAGCAGTATAACCCGTCTTTGACCGGGTCTTTAATTACTGGGACTTTTTGCTGTTCAGTTGAAGCAGTTTAAGTTTAAAGTGAGCCCAACCGAAAATCAATATATGTAACAACATTTAGGTGAAACTGAGGCGCATTCCCAAATTAGGGGATTATCAATTTGACAACGGAACTGTATAATAATAAATAATATTATTGTACTAATTTAAACTATTTACTTTTATTAAAGTTTTTCTGAAAGATATATAACCAAGAACAGATAGTAAATAGTAAAACCTTGATGAGAGTTATAATGAACAGGAAATAGTGGAGAGCCATTATCGCCAACAATTTGGTCTCAAAATCTGCACTGAAGAAGTATCTATCAAATAACAAAAAATTCGTTGAAATCAGAAGAAAACTGTGGAAATACGCAAACAACATCCGATCACACACATACATACACACACATTTTGAGAATTATAGATATAAATTAAATAATTATATAAATTTAACTGTATAATAATAAAGAATATTATTGTAATAATTCCAACCATTTATTTTTATTAAAGTTTTTTTTTAATTTTTTTTTTTTTTATGAAAGATATATATCCAAGGACAGATAGTAAATAGTAAAACGATGCTGAGTGTTATAGTGGATAGGAAATAGGGAGAACCATTGTCTCCAACAATTTTTACTCAAAACCGGCCTTGAAGAATTATCTATCAAACAAAGAAAATCATAAAATTAGGATGAAAACTGTAGAAATGCGTAAACAACATCCGATCGCACACACACACACACACACATAGGCGCGCATACATACACACATTTTGAAATTGGAATCTGAGTTTCCTTAATCTGAAAGCAAACGTCCTAACAATTTTGTCACTGGATATTAAAAAAAGGTTCGCCTTTGATACAGACTTTGATTGTCTCATCCAAATGTAACTCTTCCATGATTTAGTCCTCATGTGTTGAACTTGTTCATGCAGTAGAAAGTTGTTGGTGGGCTACTTGAATGAGCCAGTTATCATCCCGTCATTTCTCATTGACTGCGGACAATTTGGTGGACGTTTAAGACAGGAACGTTGTTGAATATCAAGCAGAATATCTTGGGTGAGAGCTGTAATATTAGAATAATAGCATGGCTTGTGGACTCACTAGCACAATAGTTCTGAGTTAAACACCTGGCTCAGTCTCTGTGTAATTGAACTGAACTGAGACACTAATTCGAAAATACGTTTTTAACTAGGCGCCCAAGGGGGTCGTCAGTGATGTTTTGATTTGGTTCATCAGGGAGATTCGGGTCTTTCAACATCATACTTCCCATCACCAAATCGACCCAATCAGGGGAGATCAACCCCTGATTCCCATTTTTTATTACACACTAACAGCTACTCTGGCATTTTTTGAAGAATAAGAGGAAGAAAGAGCACATATTCCGCACATCCGATTGGATGTTTGTAACAACTAACCCGCTGCGCGGACTAATTTTTAAATGGCCCGCGGTGAGGACTGGCTTCTTTTCTTATTTCGGTGGATTGCAGTTTCGATGGATAACTGAGGAGGTAATCTTAATGTTCCTAAATCTTACCCTATTTTCTCCAGGACTGTAAGGTTTAATTATTTGCCGTTTTTATTTTATTTGTACTTTTTTCTTTTCTTTTGGCGGGGATACTTGAACTCAAACCAATTATCACATTTTATCGTTTAGCCTGTTTCTTAACCTTATTGCATGTTAACTTTAAATAGATGTATTCGCAAAATTAAGATAATAATTGTCCATAGCCATGGCGTATATATATATATATATATATATATATATATATATATATATATTTCCCGTACATACAAAAATGAAATTAAAAATATAATAAAACACTAATTGAGCAATACTAAACGAAATAAGAATTTATCATTTGAAAGCCTCCTTTGCGCCTTATATCAGCTAGGCTGATGCTAACCTCCCGGAAAGAGACTTTGGGACTTGTCGGGCTAAGATTATCGGCTAATATGAAGTGGAAAGATATTGAATCCATAGCTAGGTCACATGATAAGAAAGTTGGTCCACTGTCCTAGATAGTTTTTCTCTGCAGAGTATATCTGACATATCAATAAGTCTACGGTTCGTCCAGGTTGAGAATATTGATGCCACATTCCGTCCAGTGCTCATGCTAAATATTTAAAGATTCTTCCTAAAAGAAGAATGAGTAATATTGTGGGTTCTGACCTGGCGTCTCGGCATCAGTCTCTCTGCTTCTTTGCGTCTTTCTGCATTTTCTGTAAATTCTTTCATCATAATTGTTCCGATGAAGTCTTCGCTATGGTACCAAAACTTTATGAAAGTCTTCTCAATTTACAGTTCAATGTGCTATATGCAAAATTAGATTATATTATAACAGTTTATTTTCTCATTCATTTTGATAGTGGAAATCTCTTACGGCTCTATGGTTTCCAGTTAAATCTAATCATCAAAAATTTAAATGCAATATCAATAGTTATCTACTGTCTTGCTGGTTAATAGATATTGAGTCGGAATGAGAACTCAGTGAGCCGTTTTCAATTTCCAGTCTACCACAGAAAGAAATGGAAGGCTACGGCAGGAAGATTTTCTGCCTCGTCAGTCATATATCGATAGATACATGTTCGCCCAATCATTTATCCCGTGTGGCACTTGACTGTCTTCCTGACTATTTGTTTCTGTTTTGTAATTCTTCCACACACATTAATGAATCCGATTAAAAAAAAGACGAAATACTCCTAGAAATGTTATATATATATATATATATATATATATATATATATATATATCATTTCTAGAAATGTTATATGTATATCATTTCTAGAAATGTTATATATATATATATATATATATATATATATATATAACATTTCTAGGAGTATTTCGTCTTTTTTTTAAGAAGGATATGTTCCAAAAATGAATAATTAAATAAACACATTGAAAATCTGGAGCATCAATTCACAACACGTGGCTATAAACAACACCTAATCAGGGAACAAATAAATAAAGCAATTTCCACACCTAGAGAAGACACCCTAATGTACAAGATTAAAAATAAATCTAGCCGCATCCCTCTAGTAACCACTTTGAACCCCACTCTGCCTCCACTATCCCAAATAATCAAACGTCGCTGGGAAATACTACATCTCAAACCAGACCTAAAAAAAACTGTTTAAGGAACATGGCCTTCTTGCATATCGTAGACCTAGGAACCTAAAAGAAATCATAGGTAGTAACCACATTTCAGGGGACAAGGTAATCCGTAATAAACTAAGAACAAAAACAACAGGATTTTCCCAACCATGCAACATCAAAAGAAGTTTATGTTGCAACCATGTTGAAAACAGGAATTCATTCACTAGCTCAGTCACTTAATCTACTTTCAAAATCTACCACGATTCTAACTGTAGAAGTCATAACATAATTTACCTCCTAGAATGCACACTATGCCAGAAACAATATGTAGGAAAATCTGAATTGCCCTTTCACTACAGAATTAACAATTATCGTAAACGAATTAAGTCGACTCCCCATGAAAAATTGTTACCTGTAGAACAACATTTCCGCCTGGAAAAACACGATTTCAAGACCCATGCCAAATTCACTATAATTGAGAGAATAGAAAAGTTCAGAACAGATAACATTAGAAAGATTTTAGAGTCGCATGAAAATAAGTGGATACAACGTCTAAAAACAAAATATCCAGCCGGGCTAAATCACAAATTTAACAATATATAGATATAACTCAACAAATAAAAAAATAAAAAAACTACCCACATTTCTCACCCACACAAGACAGACAGGCTTACGGAGGTGTGGAGGCCTCACACTTATACACTCACCCACACGAACATACACACTTACACACATCATACGCACTCACTCCCTAATGAGACAAATGATAACACACACCCACAAACACTAAACAGAGACACATCCCCTCACCAAGTCCAATAAAACTGTCAAACTGACCAGAGAATTCATAGCAGCATCCAGCTCTTATCTCAAATAACAACTTAAAAGAGACTGTTTGACCAACACAAGGAATGTTAAAAGATTCATGTTAAAAGGATAAAAAAATAAAAAAAACAAATGAAAACTACAGACAAAAGTTAATTTTCTCCATCAAGACATTAATTTCTGTAGTTTAGTGCTAGCAGCAAGCAGAAATATTTCTCCTCCCGATGATGGCCATTTCGGCCGAAACTAGTCGAGGAATCTAAATGGAATAATAATAAAAAAATGAAAGAATATTAATCTACAACCCAGTGTGTCTGAGAATTTTAATTTTTATTGTTCAAAATATATATATATATATATATATATATATATATAAATCTAGTGAGCCAGACAAACCTACCTAGAAAAGGGGAAAATTATAAGATATATTTTATATGGTGAAAAAATTGGAAATATCGAAATTAGAAATAGTTATTAGGTTGGTGCAAAAATAATGACGTAATAATATCGTTTTTTGACGTATTTTTAACGTCAAAAAACGACATTATTACTTCATTATTTTAGCAGCAACCTAATATATATTCGACATTCGAAGAGTTAGAAAATTAAAAAAGTAATAAATTCAAATCTATATTTTAGACATTTAAATTTGTCGACATTTTAAACTTAATTCATTCCTTTGATTTAATAGTCTGGTTTGATTATTGCATCATATATGTATATTTTTCGTGTTTTAATGCTATTTTTTGAATTTCAATTTAAATGAAATGTAACTTTAAATAATTTACGTATATTTATTAACAGTACACTGCAACTTTGGCGTTGAAATATATAGCATTACTATTCAGGTTTAAATGTAGGATATTTCTATATTTCCTAGATACATATATCTTGTTTTATCATATTGATGGAAAAAATTATCTCTGCAAGACGAAATCTTTGATTCAGTCATCAAATAAAGATAACCGGCGGTTGGATAGTTAAAAGGATTGTATTCTTCAAACTTCCATCTTTCTTCTTTGCTTTTTGATACATTTTTTTTCTTTGAATAGGTTTAAGGAAAGCTTATCGTGTTTAAGACTTAATATGATTTATTACATATCTTAAGGTGACTAACTGATAAATTTAACAATTTGTTTGAACAGGCTACGTGTATTTATGTTAGATGTATGTTGTTAAATCAGATAGACAGATTGTTAGAACGATAGATGCAAAATAAATTTTTAGATTTCTAAGAAATTTCCATGTTCAGAGAAGAAGAATTATAAATACAAATTAACATTTAAGTTTAATAAGCCTTTGTATTTCTTCAATTTCTTGTAACTTCGATAGAACTTATGGACTGTCATTGAATTCGGAACGACATAATTTATACAAATGTCTGTTTAAGAAGTGAAATGCAAGATAACACTGATTAACCAATGAAAATCAAACAGCTAAAAACGGAAAAAGCTGAAAATTATTTACAATATTACACCATATCTCATACTCTGATAAAGCTTTAATAAAATTGAAACATGTTAGATTGATAAACCTTTCGTAATTGATCTTTATCTTATCATAGATGCATACATATATATGTGTGTGTGTGTGCGCGTAAAATTAGGAAGTCGGCCGATTCCGTGACCTTGATGCCAACCTTTCGTTATATATATATATATATATATATATATATATATATATATATATATATATATATATATATATATATATATATATATATATATATATGTCCAGTTTTGACACAGAGTTCATTACCGAATAACAATAGCGTGTTTTATGTTTGAAGGCAAATTTCACATCCTGAAAATAGCATTCAAGCGTAAAAGTCATTGTCGCTATTAAATGTATAATTCTGTATCCACATTGCATAAGCAATATCACAGATATTACACATGTTTTCCTTATGAATACAGCATACTTTGAAACTATATATTATCATATAAAGGTGTCTCCTCTTATTTTTCGCCGTCCAGCAGCCAAGTTCTAAAAAACAGTCAGTCAGTCTAGCCGCACAGATGATTTGATTATAGTGATGAAGGCTTGTGCCGAACCATCCACAGTTTTTAGAAAAAGTCAAATGCAGAGAACTGATGCACGTCACACCACAAGGTCTCCAAACAACACCCGTCTTGTTTTGAATTCAGTGTTGTCCGGTTATCGTTCAAGAATATATGACACATATTATCCTGCTAAATACACATAATTGCTTGGAGTAGAAATAGTTTCATACATTTCCCAGGTGTATTATCTCCTTAGTGAGCGCATTAAATTCGCTATCCACCCTCTCTCTCTCTCTCTCTCTCTCTATTATACACACACACACACACACACACACACACACACACACATATATATATATATATATATATATAGTAAAGTGTGCGAAGGGACTGTTGGGCACCGTTTGTGAGCAAATGACCCCCCTGACAAATCTGTGCCAGAAATTTTAAAAGGTCATGTTGTACTGATTGACATTCATGCCGGAAGCTCCAGTACGAACATTTCAGTTTTTGGTTGTCAAACTGCGGGCAGTGCAAAGCATTCAGAAATAGTTGAATGATATTTTATGCTGTTTGGAGTGATCACTAATGATGGTGACGTTATGACTCCGTTCATCTTCCCAGAGAAGGTAGTTTTTGCTTGTTTTTTTTTTTGGGGGGGGGAGGTATTTTCATTGTGCTAAAGTCACATCGGAACTGGCAGATGATATGAACTTTCCGCTTAACATAGTCTACATTATAAACTGCAGTTTTTCTCAATGCCTGTTCAGCTAAGAAAAATATAGAGGGAGTTACCTAGCCATATTTAAGGGCTGTTGTGCTCGCAGAAATTGTCTGACACCTGTGATTGGGTTTGTCCTTGTTTAGCACAGAGCAAACTACTGTTGCCGGACACAGAGTCTTCTAGCATCAATCCCTTGAACTATGGCAGCACTACCGCTTCAAGCCACGATTTTGGTCGCCGTGTTGAGCCTATGTGGGAAGAAGAATGGTGGTATATCATCGCCATTCAATACCGATCACTCCAAACACCTTTTTAATCACCATTAGACTCATGCAACTTTTTCGAATTTATTACACTGTCCTTAGAGTTACACCAAACATACTGAAATGTTCGTATTGATTCCGACGCGAATTCCAAGCAGGAGAGCATGTTTTTTTTTCTAAAATTTCTGGCTGGTTAAAATACGTCATGGTAATCTTTTTCTCACATACTGTTCTCAAGTGGCCCTACTGTACTTTACAGGGAATCAAATCAAAACAGTCAACACGCATGCGCGAAATTAAAAATAAAATTATGGCGACAATTTATCTCCCACACTATATATATATATATATATATATATATGTGTGTATGTGTATGTGTGTGTGCCTGTGTGTGGTGTGCGTATAAATCGTTCTCTATAAATATATGCGATTGTCAGATTATTCGGCATTCTTTTCCTTTATAGTGTATCAGGAATCATTACTTAGAATTCCATCTCTTTGTGCATGTAAAACATCAAAACATTGATTATACAACAGAATTTCTCCTGAGGAAGTTGGCCTGTCATCGCTCTGAGCAAAGGGCAATCCGCAAACATATAACAACTACACGGCGCCTATTCTAATTTCCGTCATATTTTGAACAGCAATACAGCGGTACTCAGCCGCTCTAACTGTAAGAACTGATTCTAAATTTTGAAATCCGCTTATATCAAAGGAAAAGATTTTCCCAATCAATAAACGATCTTTTAGTTTGGGCCGACATGAGTTAAAATAACTTTCAAATGTCAGGTCAATTTGCCAGCTGAGTTTAAAACCTATTTCGCAATCATAGGAGTTTGCTATTTTCGATTTAAAACGTCTTTCCTTAGAAACGACCAAAGATAGCCAAACATTCTCACTACAAATAATATATATCTACTAGGAAATCAACAAATCATATTGAAGTTTTAATAGATGTTTTATATATTTATATGCATATAATCTTATCATGGACAATCCAGTGAGATTTTCCTATGGATAATGTGTTCCAAATAAAATGGTATCATGGAGACTTTCTTAGGAAATTAATGAAAAAGTAAAATAAAGCAAAATTATAGCGAGAAAAATAATGCGCGTATATCTATGGAAAATTGTGAATAATTCTAATTTAAAAATTATAGATGTAAATTGTTATTAAACTGTTATTTAAATGATTAATTAGTATATATTTGAACAATATTGTCTTAAATATTATATTAACTAGAAAAGGTTGGTGTGATACAAATGTCCGAATGAATTTGCAATAATTACCTGGAGAAATCGAAAACATTTTCTATAAAAAATCAAACATTCTACTTAAGCCCCTTTAGAGGGAAGTCATTCACACAAAACATCACTATTAATATGCCTGAGTGCTAAATACACATACGCAATGATTATAAAATATCCGTCAAGAGAGGGCATGTCAATATCTGCATTGAGGAATCTGCCATAGGTAAGGGCATCAAACCCCTGCTATAGATACGGGTATCAAACAGCGGCAAGAGATATGGGCATCGACCACGTGCCATAGATAAGGGCATCAAACCCCTGCTATAGATACGGGTATCACCCAGTGGCTAGAGATATGGGTATCAATCCCCTGCTATAGATAAGGGCATGAAAACCCTGCGATAAAAAAGGGCATCAACCAACAGTTATAGATATGGGTATCAATCACCTGCTACAGATATGGAAATCAACCCCCTGCTATAGATATGGGCATCAACCAGTGGCTAGAGATATCGGTATGAACCACATGCTATAGATATGGGCATCAGCACACTGCCATAGATAAGGGCATCAACCACCTGCTCTAGATAAGGGTATCAACAAACGGCTATAGATATGGGCATCATCCCCTGCTGAAGATATGGATTTCAACCGCCGGCTATAGATATGGGTATCAAACACCTGCTATAGATAGGGGCATCAGCAACCTGCTATAGATATGAACATAAGCCACCTTCTATAGATATAGGCATCAAACAGCGGCTATAGATAGGGCATCAACACCCGGCTATAGATGTGGGCATTGACCCTCTGCTGTAGATAATGGCATCAACCCCCTGCTATAGATATGGGTATCAAGCAGCGGCTATAGATATGGGCATCAGCCACCTGCTATAGATAAGGGCATCAACTCCCTGCTATAGATATGGGCATCAACCAGCGGCTATAGATATAGGTAAAAACAATCGGCTATAGATATGGGCATCAACCACCCTGCTATAGATATGGGTATCAACCAGAGGCTATAGATATGGGTATCAGCCACATGCTATAGATATGGGCCTCAATACCCTGCTATAGATAAGGGCACCAGCAACCTGTTATATATAAGGGTATCAACAAACGGCTATAGATATGGGCATCAACACGCTGCTATAGATATGGATTTCAACCGCCGGCTATAGATATGGGTATGAACCACATGCTATAGATATGGGTATCAACCACCTGCAACAGATATGAACATCACCAACCTGCTACAGATATGGGCATCAATCAGCGGCTATGGATATGGTCCTCAACCCCCAGCTATAGATATGAACATCAAACCCTGCTATAGATAAGGGCATCAAACCCATCCTATAGATATGGGTATCATCCAGCGGCTATAGATATGGGCATCAACCCTCTACTATAGATATGGGCATCAAACAGCGGCTTTAGATATGGGTAACAAACATCGGCTATCGATATGGGCATCAGCCACCTACTATAGATAAGGTCATCAACCCCATGCTATAGATATGGGTATCAAACATCTATAGATATGGGCATCAGTCACCTGCTATAGAAATGCGCATTAAAACTCTGCTATAGATATGAGTATCAACCAGCGGCTATAGATATGGGCATCAGCCACCTGCTATAGATATGGGCAACAACCAGTGGCTAGAGATATGGGCATCAGCACCTTGCTATAGATATGGGCATAGAACCCTGCTATAGATAAGGGCATCAGCACCCTGCTATAGATATGGGTATCAGCCACCAGCTACAGATATGGGCATCAACCAGCGACTATAGATATGGGTAACAAACATCTGCTATAGATATGGGCATCAACCCACTGTTATATATATGGATTTCAACCGCCGGCTATAGATATGGGTATCAACCACCTGCTATACATATGGGAATCAACCCCTTGCTATAGATAAGGGCATCAACAAGCTGCTATAGACATGGGTATCAACCACCAGCTATAGGTATCGGCATCAGCCAGCTGCTATATAAAAGGGCATCAACCCCCTGCGATAGATATGGACATCAGCCAACTGCTATAGATATGCGCATCAACAAGCAGCTATAGATATGGGTAACAAACATCGGCTATAGATATGGGCATCAACCATCTGATATAGATATGGATTTCAACCAGCGGCTATAGATATAGGCATCGGCCACATACTATAGATAAGAGAATCAACTCATTCTATAAATATGGTCATCAACCAGCGGCTACAGATATGGGCATCAACCCCCTTCTATAGATATGGATATCAACCAGCGGCTACAGATATGGGCATCAACCCCCAGCTATAGATATGGGTATCAACCATCTGCTAGACATATGGGTATCAACCACCTACAATAGATATGGGCATCAGCCACCTGCTATAAATATGGTGATCAACCCCTGCATCAACCAGCGGCTATAGATATGGGTAACAACCACCGGCTATAGATATGGGAATCAACCTCCTGCTATAGATATGGATATCAACCGCCGGCTATAGATATGGATATCAAAAACCTGCTATAGATATGGATTTCAACCCCCTGCTATACATATGGGCATCAGCCAACTACTATAGATATGGGCATAAGTCACTTGCTATATATAATGGCATCAACCCACTGCTATAGATATTGATTTCAACCGCCGGCTATAGATATGGGTATCAAGCACCTGCTATAGATAAGGGCATCAACGCCCTGCTATAGTTATGGGTATCAAACACCGACTATAGATATGGGCATCAGTCACCATCGATAGATAAAGGCATCAACCCCCTGCTATAGATATGATCATCAGCCACCTTCTATAGATATGGGCATCAGCCAGCGGCTATAGATATGGGTAACAACCATCGGCTATAGATATGGATTTCAACCGCCGGATATAGATATGGGCATCAAAACCCTGCTAAAGACATGGGCAACAATCCCCTGCTATAGATAATTGCATCAACCCTCTGCTATATATATGGGTATCAAATGCCGGCTATATATATGGGCATCAGCAACCTGTTATAGATAAGGGCATCAACCCTCTCCTATAGATACGGGCATCATCCACCTGCTATATATATCGACATCAACCACCTCCTATAAATTTGGGTATCAATAAGCGGCAATAGATATGGGTAAAAAACATCGTCTATAGATATGGGCATCAACCTCCTGCTATAGATATGGATTTCAACCGCCGGCTATAAATATGGGCATCAAAACCCTGCTATAGTCATGGGCATCAAAACCCTGCTATATATAATTGCATCAACCCCCTGTTATATATATGGGTATCAACCGCCGGCTATATATATGGACATCAGCCACCTGTTATAGATAAGGCCATCAACCCCCTGCTATAGATACGGGCATCAGCCACCTGTTATATATATGGGCATCAACCACCTCCTATAGATTTAGGAAATCAATCAGCGGCTATAGATATGGGTAACAACCATCGATTATAGATATGGGCATCAACACCCCGCTATAGACATGGGCCTCAACCCAACGCTATAGATAAGTCATCAACATCCTTCTATAGATATGGGTATGAACCACCGGCTATAGATATAGCCATCAGCCACCTGCTATAGATATGGGCAACAACCACTTGCTATAGATAGGGCATCAACAACCTGCTATACATATAGGCATCGATAAGAACATCTACCAGAGGCTATAGATATGGGCATCAACCCCCTGTTATAGATAAGGGCATCAACCCCCAGCTATAGATATGGGTATGAACCACCTGCTATAGATATGGGTATCAACCACCTGCTGTAGATATGGGCATCAGCCACCTGCTATAGATAAGGTCTTCAACCCCCTGCTATAGATATGCGCATCAACCCCCTTCTATAGATATGGATTTCAACCAGCGGCTATAGAGATGGGTATCGACCAGCGTCTATAGATATTTGTATCAACCAGCGTCTATAGATATTTGTATCAACCAGTGTTTATAGATCAGCGTATCAATCACCTGCTATAGATATCGGTATCAACCAGCTGCTATAGATATGGGTATAAACCAACGGCTATAGATATGGGTATCAACCACCTGCTATAGATATGGGCATCAGCCACATGCTATAGGTATGGGCATCAACCAGCGGCTATATATATATATATGGATAACAACCACTTTCTTTAGATATGGGCATCGGCCAACTTCTATAGATATGGGCATCAAACAGCGGCTAGATATATTGATATCAACCATCGGCTATAGATATGGGCACCAACCACCTTCTATAGATATGGGTATCAAACCCCTGCTATATATAAGATCATCGCCCTGCTGTAGATATGGGCAGCTAACACCTGCTATAGATAAGGACATCAACATCTTTCTATAGATATGGACATCAACTTCCTACTCAAACAAAATCTAATTTGAATGATATTTACTTGATAAACAGGAATATATTAATCAGCTTTAAAATCAATGTAACGTGTATTCGATTCGTTCAACATGCCGTTAGTAGTAAGTTAGGTTATGCAGCTTGCCACCCTGGTGTAGTAAATCTATAAAAAATGAAATATTTTGTATTTTATGTATAATAATAATAAGAGTGACCTTTATAATTTTGCTGGGTAAGGTGCATATATTGCCACAGAAGGAAAATGTTTCTTCTACTTTTTTTCAATAGGATCTTCTCATATTCACGGACAAGCTTCTTAGTATCCTTATAAAAGAACAAAGAAAATTAACATGTTGATACAGATTCATTTTTTCGAATGATTTCGACATAAATACAGTGACATAATCTGGGTGTTGCTTTTTCTGAGACGAAATGTTGTTGTGTTAAAATTACAGAACCCTGATGACGACACTACTAATGTAGAAATTACTCGGAATAAATGAATATATAACAATATTGTAATTTCCTAAATGGACGCTTCTTCTGTAGCTAAATGGGATGGCACATCAAGCTATATGACGGTTCCATGTAGGTTACAGTTTCGATTCCTGTCGGAGATCATATATTTTCTATGAAATTTCTCGAACAGGTCGGTAAATGTAGTAAATACTGTATTATAAACAGCATTTGCTTAAATATTTATATCTATAAATTATCGTATAAACAGAAAATATATTATTATATATTGTTATATTTTATATACTTAATATATTCGCCGAAAATTTGTAACAAAAATCTTTCAAGTCACTTTCCATAATTCCGCTAAATACGGAACATCATTAACTTAAGGCCCTAAGTGTTTGTTTGTTTTTTATGTGGGCGATTTTCTAGTAAGCCGTAAAATCCTATATGATACAGTAATAACAATGACGATATTTTATGTAGTGAGGTTGTCACCTTATTCTCTACATCCGATATTACCTTAGTCATGTCAGCAAAAAACATAATGAAAAGAAAAAGGTACAGAGAAAAATTAAGAAAAGCAGAAAGGACAAAGATATATCAATGGGAAAACTCAAGTCGTTTTTTGTTTCATTAATTCATGAAACGAATACTGAATTCAGCAACTAAGAAAACGACATGTTCGTCATTTTCCACACCCACTTCAAGTGAAGCGATCTGTAATTCCTTCTGCAGCAAACTGGAGAGAATAAAGAGTTATGTTCAGTAAACTAATCTTCTATAGGAGGATTGAATTGAAACCCCCTATTTTAAGTATGATGGACTCTGCCGTCTAGCTATAATTTTTACAAGACGAGAGTCTCCATCATGCATGAAACAGGGAGCTACTTTTCAATCACCGTATATCGTAAGCAGCTGTGTGCCATCCTTAACTGTATTATAAATACTTGTGTCAAAAGTATTGTACATTTTGCAAATAACAACTATAGAAAATGAAAAGATAACGTGAAGATTACTCCATGATAATGATACTGTTGAAACTTGACTAATGCATGGAATAATAATGCAACACAAAATGTACTTAGAACAAAATGTATTGAAACAAGAAAGTGTACACAATATTTACATATAGTCTTTTGTATATTCCTGGGAAGACCGTTCCTGGAATGTGTGTTGATTGACTCGCAGTCGGGCAGAGTCTCTAGTTGGATCTCTTCCTACCTTCCACTATCTTCCCGGTACCAACCATATTTATATGATCGGTACTCCACTATGCAAATTAGGTGGATCCTACCACAACAGATACCTATATTATACGGGAGAATATAAATAGGTAAAGATGATCAAAAAGTAGACACTAAATAAAAAAGAAACGCGATATAGAATGAAAATCTAGGAGAGAACAATGGTAGTGATACAATAATTTAAACGATGGTTAGCATTATATACATAAGAAAATCTTAAACCTTTAAAATTACGGAAAGTGACAGTTGAAATTTCTAGGGTACATAATGAGGAAATAAGGCTTAAAAAATTGGATGCCTTCAGTATATATTAAGGGCAAGTGAACCGACAAAATCAGCCCCTGACCTAGCTAACTTGCTTGTGTAACTGGATGTCAGAACAGAGATTAGGAGAGACAGCGAAACAAAACAAAATTTACTAAGAGATAGAAATGATAAGAAATTGATGATATCCTTGATATTTTGTAAGTAAAATAGA
>OZ010594.1:61513485-61515985 GCA_963932145.1 Acanthosepion lycidas | reverse complement strand
TTTTCCCTGAATTCTAATTCAACTAAATCACTTAGGCTCCAATGTAGCAAACATGTCCGCTGCAGTGTGGCTCGTGAGACACTGATATTGAAGCAAATTTTTGAATGAATTTGCACGAACCATAAAACAAGAGGAATAACACGCAATGCTTTATATATGACGAAAATAATTTTATTTCCTCTGTGATATGTCAAATGGTTATTTGACTTTATCCTTGATATAATGAATAGGATAATGCGCCGTATCGTAGGAACTATGAGACTTGTCGTGTTTTTTTTTTAAACTGTTGTCTTTGCCCTTAAGTGTAGTATAGATTTGGCAGGCACTTCTGGGTTAATCATGGATGCATATACTCAAAACCATCCCCTTATTCACATCTACGAGCAACAAAAAGTGTAGTGTGTATGCATATTGTAACCTCTTAACTAATATATTCAATGAACATAACCCAAAATTCAGATATAATACAATATGTTTAAAGCAGATTTAAAACATATTTGAATCGGTCAGCATTTCTTGCCAAACATTATGTATATTAAGTAAAGAAGTTTCAAAAGTTGGGCAGTGTATTGGGAGACAGGAGGATATCTTTGGTAACAAAGAAAATAATATTAAAATGTTAGGTGACATCTGTCCTTCTTTACGGCAGCGATTTTTGGAGGATTTCCTCAAAGATGAAGAAGAGACTCGAGGCGACAGAAATATTGTTTTACAGAAGGATGCTAAGGATATTACGGGCCGATCGTGTGAGCAACGATGAGATCTTAGAGAGATTGTAAGCAAGGGGGGGCTTATACTTAACATCATGAAGAGTCAGCTGAAGTTTCTGGGACACATAATCAGGAAGGAGTGCCTGGGGAGTCTGATACGAGTTGAATAGAGGGAAAAAGAGACAAAGGAAAAAAAACGCGTGATATACCTGGCGGATTAAACAAGTGGATGAGAGAACGTGGTATGGAGGAGGAAGCAGAGGGAAGGAACTTATTGAGAGCTGCAAGGGACAGAAGTAGGTCGAGAGCGATGATCGTCTACGTCGTGAAAAGACATCGCACATAAAAGAAAGAAATAATATAAAGCTGTTAGAAACCAACTTCATTTGTAACTACAACAGTAACTCTTGACCTGATTAGTTAATTTATCTTCACATTAGCATTCAGAATTTAAATTAAAAAAATCACGTTTAAATTAACGTTTCTTGAGAATATATAATATAATATAACATAATATAATATAATATAATATCTAATATATTATTTAACGATTTAATATCTCGGTTTGCCATAATATTACTTCTTTACATTTATGGTTGTTGCATTGTCGAGTGAATCAACTAAATTTATTAGTTTGACATCTAAAGAGGCACGAGGTTTATGACATGCGTGGCAGCAAACAAATGACAAATTCTATTACCTACTAAAATAAATACAATAAAATAACTTTCTCCACGCATATGAACAAAATCGCTAGATCAGATTTGAACGATACTTTTAGAGAGAACCAGCACTTTGCTCTCCCATGAACAAATTGAAAAATATAAATATGAAAGAAAATGGCGACTACAAGTATTACCACTTTTATATACTCACATACCAGTTGTGAAATGTTTTGATATATTTTCAAAATAAGGGAAGAAAACCTTAAAAATTAAAAAAAAAAATATGCTAATGATAAAAAATTGTCATCAAAATCTGTCGTTTTTGTCCAAGGCAATGGTATTTCACATGTGATAATAATTATTACAAGCAAATATTCTGCTGCTGGTGACCAGTAGCAGATTATTTGCTTGTAATAATCACTTTTTGTACATTTCTTAGAATCCAGCCGATTTTAAAATAACTTTTCCTATAATGCTTAATTATTAAGTTATACAGGCGAGGTTTTACTATTATATCTGGAATTAAAGGATATTATCAACTAAAGAGAAGTGAGCATTTTATAAGTGAATAGAAATAGCCAACGAACATAGAAACCTCATAGGTAAAAGTATATGAAGTGCAACGCGCTATTTCCGACGTGTTTTTTTGTTCCAATGTATTCTTTTTTCGCTTGATGATTTATCGCATAATCTGAAAACTAATTCATGCTAGTTTGGTTATTCGAGGAATTATCTTAGTGATTTGCATTTTCGGAATGGTTGCATATACCATTTTGTTCTGTTATACACTGAAATATTTTCTTAATCGAAAAAAATTTAAAAAATCTGATTGCCTTTTTGTACTTATCAAAGTTGATATTAATTGGGCAATATTTATCTTTTTGTATTAATTTCGGTCTTTTTTCTGAACAGCAACTTGTTAGCCATTATGGAATTTCATGATCAACATCGTGTGCATATAACGTGAACGGGAACGGTAAGATTGAAGGGCGCAGAATAAAATAAGGTACGCGTTTTATTTATGAGGCAAGTGTGGAGTGAGCATTTCTTTTTCTGCTCGAATTGATTTTCATGCAACGCAAAAAAAAAAAAAAGATATTAGATTCCATAGGAAGGTAAGAAATG
>OZ010594.1:61498485-61508485 GCA_963932145.1 Acanthosepion lycidas | reverse complement strand
AACATAAAACTAAACTATATATTTTCCTTTTCTTTAATACGGTAGTAGCAGCAGCCACAGCATAAATCACCGTTATTTGCTACCTCACTTTGGTATTTTTACTATCTCATAATGCCAGTTTACGAGCCAGTAAAAAACGTTTACCAAACACTCTTTGTATACTCTTGAATATTTGCTATACAGAAGTGAGGTGGAAAATTTTTCCATGTGAAAATTGACGATGACAGACAAAAAAAAAAAATGGAGAACCCCTGTTGTAGGTGATTACTGCTCGTCATTTAATATGTCAAAATTACAGTGACAGGATTATTCTTTCGAAATTTAATATAGTGATGTTCCATTAATTTCTCCGCCGTTTTCACATAAGATTATCTTTCTCAGGAACAGGCATTTAACCAAGGAATTATCATCTACCTTTGGGAACATTGCTGAGCATTTTTAGGCTTTCAACATCCATTTACTTATACGGTTGATCGTGAAAAACGATCAAGAGAGTTAAATTATTATGCAATCGACGTATTTGCAGAGGATATACAGGCTACTCGTGGTTACAAAGAAAGCTTCTATTACTATAGTATCATCGGGGATATAAAATGATGTCTTTCTGTGAATATGAAACAGTTAAATGAATGGATAGGTCCCGACAAACAGGTAACACCCTGAATCAAGACAGAGCGGCATTGCCATAAGCATATGATCTGCGTTTAGTGGGATAGGCAATGGTTAATTTACTATGAATTGATTCAAAACAACAACAAAAACCTGCCAAAACTAAGCTGTATATTGAACAAATGAAGAGGCACAATCAGGTAGTTTAGTTGCAAAACCTGACCGACGATTACAATGCTCAATCCAACGTCGCTAACATGACCAAATATTCAATTCAAGAGCTTTGTAGGGAGTTTTTACACTACATCCAACATATTTCACTATGTTAGCCCCTTCAGTCTATTACTGTTTCCAATCATTTTCTAATAATCTAAGAGGCGTTTCATTCAACAAAAAAGTGGAGTTTAAAACATGGCTTCATGAGTCATCATCTTTTGATTTGTATCGTCGATACACTGTATTGTTAGGGGATATTTGGCATGAGGTCGTAAGCAGGGAATGAGAATACACTGTTTAATGACTCCTCACAACTATTAATATATTCTAAGAATTAAAATGAATCACAAAAACAAAGTTTTGTGACAACCTAATCATATTTCGAGTGAAACGTCTGTTTCTGTCTACTGGCAGAGCAGATTTGATACCCAAAAACTAGAAATAACGTTCAGCTTTAATTTTTTCGAATAGATTCAGTGTTTATAACTAAGATATCTATCACGTTAGGTATTATATCTGATGTTAATCGCCTTCAATCAAATCTCGAACATAATGGATTTTACATTCTAAAGCGTAATAGGAGTTGGAAAACATGTCTTCTAGAAAATATAGGATACAGTGAAGAAAAAACGCCTGAAAAATTGAACACTGTCATGCCTACCGAATATAGGGAAAAGCAAAAGAAATTTACCTTCACGAGTGTAAGTAAATTTCAATTTCATCATCATCATCATCAGCCCCTTGATTTTTAATCGTAGGGCGGATCGGAATACAGAAGCCAAATAACTCTTTTCCACAACGGTCTATCAACGGCAGCCATCAGCAATTCTGGTACAGACGCACCTGTCCATAGTTTGACTATTTTTTCCTACTTCCACTTTCAACAGTGTCTTGCCTAATGGTCTTGCACAGGCTGTCGTGCCTTGTAATGCTTGTTAATATCTATGACTGATTCCTATAACATCATTGCAATTCATGCCTATACTTGATCTGCTTAGTAATTTTTTTTTGACCTAGCATATGCGCTGAATCTTTAAGTTTTCGTATTTTCAAGAGATGTTCTCTGTCTATTATTTCAACCTCATTCCAAAGAGGACGGTGATCTTCCTTTATCCTCCTTATATAATTAACCATAACTGATTTTTCTATTTTCTCTCGTGATATGGCTGTACGGTGTTCCTGCAATCTTATCCTAAGCCAGTTTCTTCTATATATTCATTGCCAGATCTGCATTACATTGCGTACACACGTTCCGTAATCACGTTCACCTCTAAGGGCGGTCATACCTTGTAAGGATGTTTGCATTGTGTTAAACCACTCACAAAGATTGCCATGATGTCATGGGGACCCCAGATATTTTGTATATTTTTCCTAATAACGAACCATACTGTATTCTAATGTACTAACTATTTTAATCTACTATCTTAAATAATTATTTTAATGCACTACCTATATTTGAATATAATTCACTATCAAAGGTTTTGCCAACATAGTAGCAGTATAATCCTGTGTTTAGCTGGTGAATAAGCGTAGATGTGACTGAGAAATCGTCACAACGGGTGATTATATTACTTCCTTGTCGGACCGAGGTACTCGCAAAGGTCTTCTGTACAAAAACGGTAAGTGCTCAGTGGCAAGAAAGAGTTATTTGTCATAAAAAAAAAGTATTATGGCCACATTTACAAAGCTAAATATTGGTTTGTCCTGGTATATTAATGTCATATATATATATAGTTATATATATATATATATATATATATATATATATATAATCAGTAGTTACAGAGAAGGGAATAATCAACAAATGATAAATCCTGTGGACAGTGGAATCTTTCAGAAAACAAAGCAGTCTACACGAATCCCGGCTACGAAACACACCGGCTGTTAAATCCTCTGATTAATAATTCGATGTAAATCATTCCGACATGCAAGGTGTATCATTTAAAAACTTGCGGGTATCAAATCCTAAGTGGTCTTGCCCAGTCTACATCTCAATAGGTATAAATTATTTTGCGGGCACATGGAATGACACCAAATTATTTGGCAGCTGTTTATAAAGACATAGTCGATCAATATATATATTTGTGTGTGTGTGTATATATATATATATATATATATATATATATATATATATATATATATATATATATATATATATATATATATATATATGTGTGTGTGTGTGTGTGTGTGTGTGTATGTGTGTGCGTGTGTGTATTCCTTGTCCGAATGTACCATTTCTGATAGCACTACCTATAAAGTCCATTTCTTTGCAAATCTATTTAACCATTCAGTTTGAGTTTTCGCTGGGAATAACTGGGCAAGTGGCCTCCTCAAATCGCAAAGACGTGACCAATTGCCTGAAACTGTCACGTGTTTGAGTTCGATTTAGGGTATTAGCCGGCAAGTTTCGAAGAAGACAAGCACGAGAAGCAAAGGTCAGAAGCGATTAAAGGAAAGCGAACAGAAGAGAGAATAAAATGTTAAGACGTTAGCTGTGCACTTCACGTGAGGTGAGGGAGATAAACTTTTCGAAAAGTCGAAATACGTGCCAGGGACAAGAGATGGAAAGCAGGAACCGGAAGAAAGGCAATGAGACTATGGGATATTAAAATTGAACGAATTCCTTCGGGGAATAATTCATGCTGACTATCAAAAATAGATAATGTGACGAATATAGGAAACACAATATGCATTTCTGATGGATAATACGCAATTTACGTCTGTTTTCAGTAGCGCTTTTTTTATATCTAAAATGATGTGTGTGTAGTACAATGGAATAAGAAATAATAGAAACTAATTCGAATTCAAGTCAAGTTTATTACATTCACTTATACGCAAATACACTTAGAGGTATGGATCCATCTCTTCCCAGCAACTATGGGTTAAAAAGCAGGAGGTGTATCTGGGAAAAAAAAAACATTGTTATTCGCAAGCATTTGTTAATACTAACACGCGAAATAAGAAAATTATTCTGACATACCAAAATAGGTTTGGCTATAAATAATTTGCAAAATAATTTGATAAGACTTGCAAAAAGAAACAAACAAATTAAATCAAAATATTTTTCAAAAATATTTTTTACTGATAGTTCATCCATTACAAAGTTGAAAGATCGACCCAGTTGGTCTTTTAAATGATACGAATTGCATGTCGCAATTATTTACATCCAGTTATTAATGAGAGGAATAAGAGCTGGTGAGTTTCTTAGCGGGGACGCCTACTGATGTCGTAATCATTTTCCAGGAATTCTTCTTCTTCGACTCGTGTAGACTGAATTATTTTCTGAAAGATTCCACTGTCAACAGGATTTATAAATTGATGATTATTCCCTACTCTGTAACATACTGAGTGAAATTTAATGGAAGAATTAAGTCAGCATTATGAGAAAGAGCAGGATAAATATCTGTTGACCGTGAATTTAAAGAAAGCAAATTGTGGTTATCATGCAATCATTCTCTAAGGAGATTGTTCGAAAAAGTAACAGTTCTGGAGAAGAAGTTATCTGAGTGGATCTTCCTTGTTTTATCAAAGGAACGCGAAAAGAATGTGGATGGTTTGACACGTGAATACTGTATGGTGTGTCCTAGTTGTTAAGTTCCGCGATGAAGTAACCAAGCAATGAAACTCCTCCAAATATCTGTCAAAGTAATAACGATATAGCAGTTAAACGTTGGCGATATTTTCTCTCTGGTATATCGCAGGATGGGAGATAATTCATTACCCTCATGCTCACCTAAGCGCTTTTGAATTCTGTTGATACAGAACAGTTAAGTTTTTGTAGCACCAGCCCATATATGGAGACAATACCCTATTCTTGATGTGACATGACTATTATAAAGATGGGGCCTGACAACAGATCATAAATACTTTCTGAAGCGCTAAAATGAACAAACTATTCTTATATAATCTTTTGAAGAGGCTAGAATATATGCGTTAAACGTTTATGAAGTATTTAATGATAACCAGTATTAAGGCCATTAAGCTGTGAGTATTTGGAAAGAGTGGAAACCAGCTGACAGGAACCAGTCTATCTGAAAGTATTGTTTATGTTTTTATTATTATTATTATTATTATTATTATTATTATTATTATTATTATTATTATTTAAAATGAGAATGGTGAATAATAGTTGATGCAAATTATTACATTGAGCATGGAAAACGAAATGGAACAAATCTGGACCGGTGGATTTAATAGAGATGTCGATTCAACAATGTTACTTATTGTTGCAGTTTTTTTTTTGTATATATATGTATAGTATATTTATTTCTACATTTTAATGTACAAATTGTGGCACGTGGCCGAAGAAGGGGTAGTAGATGCTGGTCCAAACTATCCTATACCTAGCTAATCAGATTCACGACCCATTCATGCATTACAATTACCCATTCACCACAAGAACACGTCCATCACCAATCAATCCTCCAGCCACCATAATACCACATTCTCACAAGGGGGACCTTTAAAACGCGCCTCACACCATAAAAATATAATGATGATATATATGTAATTTAAAATTCTATGGATGAATACAATGATGGAGAGGGGAGATGAACCCAATAAGAACCTAAAAATTAACCCAAAAAACAAACTAAACATTTGATGTTAATAGGGACCGTCCAACCCTCAAAATAGAGAGGCCGCTGTATTCTGCCCAGGGGACAGAATCAAGAAGCTCTGTCGCTAAGGGAGTGGGAAAAGGATAACACATTATACGAGAAAGGGAAAATGTAGGGCTTACCCAGTTGAGATAAAAGGAGGCCAAAACAAACTGGGGAGGTTGGGAATCTCGACTTGGATTATAACCAAAGAGCGGCCGGGATACAGGCCAGGAACAACACTTACTCACATTAACTAAGTACACTGAAGCTTGTCTAACCTAACCAAGTGGAGGGTTCCACAGGAAGCCACCCCGATGTACCATAGGTTGACCTAGAAGAGAAAATCAAGGCTAGCCCCGTTCACACGAACCAAGCTCGCCTCTTGTACCCATCCTTCGCTAAAGACTGTCGAATGCAATCGTTTTCTATCAGTTCTAAACTTCACCTTGAACTAATGCTCAAAGAATTAGATCAGATGCTGATAAGAAAGAAGGTTGCCCCGCAAGACTTCCTCCTTTCACGTCGTCCAAATCACCATTCAAGCCGTGGCCAGTAGCGTCAGAAACACCATCCGTTTCACCCCGGAATACGGGGGCGACACATTGTCACACGCGTATGCGCGATCAATGGACACAAGCTGTTCGGGAGCGAGACAAGCCGTCAGCTCGCCGACGTGATCCCATAAGGGGCGGACAAGGGGGCAATGGTAGAAGGCGTGCGAAGCCGTTTCTTCTAAACCAAGACCACACCGTTCACAGTCTGGCAAATCCGCCAAGCCCCATATGAAAGCCTTGTCGTTGAGAGGCAGTCGATTCCGAGCCAATAGCCAGCTAAGTGAAAACTCAGGGTTACTGAGGTAATCCGCCGCTGGCGCCCAAGGAACGATACTCCTCCTCCGACAAGCCGAGCGTATCTGGTAGGGAATCCTTCGCGGGCCCCTCCACTAATCCACGATAGAAGACCTTCCTAGGCCGTGAAAGGTCACTGGACCGGGGAATGGCCTTCAAGGCCAACCGACACTCGCGAAGGAAAACCGATTGATCCCGGGGTTTACGACGGCGCTCAACCCTCGAGATGGGGGGACTGATAGTAAGGCTAGGGAACACATCCCTAACAATCCCCTCCAGAATCGGATCTCCTCCAGTCAATGGCCGGCGTAGGAAAGCCAACCTTGAGGCACGGATGTTCCTCAACAGGTGCGGCATTGCCAGCTCCCCATGACACGGATGTTTAGTGCAGACTCGTCTGTCGACCCTATTCACGCGTCCCCTCCATAAAATGGAGGATAGCGATTGCTCGAGCGCCTTCCAGTGGGTCTCACAGAGAGGAAGTACGGACAATCGATAAAGAATCAGGGGGAAAATGTATGTAGCACACACCTCCACCCTGCTCTTCACGGACAACCTCCGTCGATTCCAAGTCTGAACGACAGAATCGACATTTGCCCGTACTTCAGACCAATCTTCTCCAGCAGGAGGTCGGGCCCAAACCACACTCCAAGAATGCGGACAGGACTGTCCGTCCAACCGAAGCGTCCCGGAACAGCGACCTCCTTCCAGGCACCTAACCGCAAGCCGAATGACTTGTCGCAGTTTATCTTGGCCCCTGTCACCTTGTCGTACCGATCAAGCGCCTTCTGCACCGCCTCAATGTCGCTGCGGGACGCCACGAAAGCAGATACATCATCGGCGTACGCGGAAACCCTGGCTCGAGACCCTCCAGGAATGGCGATCCCACGTAGGGCTGGACTGCCGGTCTCGTCCTTCAGCCGGCGAAGGAGAGGCGACAGCGGACAACCCTGACGAATCTACTAGACAGTACAAAAGTGTCCGACAACCTTCCGTTCACCTGTACCACAGCACTGGGTGAGCGATACAGGAGGCTAATCCAGCGGCAGAAGTTGGGTGCGAATCCAGCGGCCTGCAGGACAGTAGCAAGGTAGCGATGGTCGACCCTATCAAATGCTTTGGACTGATCTAAATTGATCAGCGCGGCTTCTTCGTCGTCTTTTACACCCTCTATGATCGTGCGGATCAGATGCAGATTTCTCTGAATTTTTCGGCTCCTCACAGAACAAGTCTGCTCAGGTCCCAACAGAGACTCGGCAACTGACTGCAAACGCTTCTGCAGGATATTGGCCATAATCTTTAACTCTGTGTTTAGCACAGTTATGGGCCTGTAATCGTCTAGGTTCCCCCCACCACCTTTGCCCTTTTTCAACAGAGTGATCACGCCCCTGGTGATCCGGTTGGGGATGGACCCCGACCGAAACCATTTGTTGAACACTGCAGTCAAAATCGGAACAAAGATGTGCGATAGCCTCAAGTACAATTCATAGGGCAAACCATCCAGACCGGGCGACAAACCTCTGCCGACCTTCTTCAATACCGCGTAGACTTCGCCCTCCATGATCTCTCCCTCGCAGCTAGACGCTTCAGTCGGCGAAAGCTGAGGAAAGTCAGCCAAATAGCTGCGAAACTCCTCCTCACGGAGACCAGGCTCCTTGGTAAACCGGTTCTCGATAATGGCGCCGAAACTCCTCGCACACGTCGTCAGTGGCCCGAAGAGTACGCCTCTCTGGGGTCTTGACTTCACGAATGTAAAGATCGCCACCTCGACGGACCTCTTCCCTACACAGATCTGCACCCAATTTCACAGCTTCGGAAGACATCTTGCTTAACTTATGTCTAATTACCTGGCCCATGTAACGCTCGCTATTCAAACGATCCAGGGCCTCCCTAGCTAAGGCTATCTCTAGGGAATCCCCCCTAGCCATCGCCTGGAATAAACTAGCCTTATGCGTCTTCACCTTGTCAGCTCTATCTAGAGCGAGCCGTTTGCTGAAATCAGTGGTGAAAGACCTAATCCTACATTTAAGGCGTTCCCACCACCTATTCCCGATAACCGCCCCCACTAACTCCCGCTGCACTAGTCTAATTAGCTGCTCTTGGAAGTCATGCATGTCCAGTAAAGACAGATTGAACTTCCAGTACCCAGCCATTCTAGCCCTATTGTCTAACGCCACCCGGGAACAAACGAGTTTGTGATCCGAATAGCCTACCCAGTGGAACGTAGGGCAATCTAATAGATCTATGTCGGCTCTTCTCACTAACATTCTGTCAAGGTAGCTAACTACCTTGTCAAAAGGCCATTTAAGACCCCACATCCACATTCTCCCACCGGGATGATCGACCCGGTATCTATCGACGAGACCATAATCGTCGATCAGACCAACCAGGTTACGATCACCCCTTCTCCCACTAGCACCCGGCCCCCTGTCTAACTTGGGGTCCAGGATGGCATTCGAGTCCCCCATTAAAATTAGGCCCGTTGAATCCACCAGGAACGGCCCCAACTGCCGAAAAAATGAGACCCACTCTTCCCGGTCATTAGGCGCATAAACCGCAACGACTCGGAACGAACAACTTTTCACGGCAATATCGGCCACGATCAACCGGCCCTCGGTATCGGTATGCACAAGGTCCACCTTCGCATCAAGAGTACGTCTGACAAGCAAAGAAACTCCTCTGGCAGAACGGTCCCCATATGCTAAATAGACGACAAAGTCGTCCTCCAGCACACACGCATCGGAACTGCAAACAAATTGGGTCTCTTCGATCGCGGCCACATCCACATCAAGAGACAGAAGGTCCCGGAGCAGGCGGGCCGCCTTACTCCGATCCCTTAAGTACCTCACATTCAACGTCGCTATCTTAATTGACATCTTCTAAGCCTGCAAAAAAGAAAAGAATAAGTGCAAAAAACCTATTAACATACGGGACGAAAATCTGCAGCTGACATGACTCCGACGGATTGTCCCAGGCTCCCTACGCCTAACTCCGACGTCATCCGTCCCTCTGAGACAATCCCGACGACGTCCGTTGGGTAAGTTAGTTTTAGGGCTCTATATAGTGATGGATGCAGGGGTACCGGGACCCTCCCTGCACAAAAATTGTGCATTTTTATCCATTAGACATCGCACGTAGAACTAGAATAGTCTACCACAGTGGGCGAAATAAAGGGTTCAGTTCGACCTTCTAACCACCTGAAGAAGGCCGGAACGTACAACGACCGAAATGTTTTGATAAACATGGCGACAAAGATGAGAACAATATTCCGAATGATGTAAATAGTGAAACGAAATGGAATAAAAAATTAAACGTAGATTCAGAAAGAGACAATGTCAAAAGAACATTGACGAAAGGGGTCACGTGATATATTTAATGAAAAAGAAAAAAACTGGAAAATAACCTATCTACTGTTCTCGTATAAATGATTGGCAAAAAGACAAAACTTACTCAGAAAAGAGGAAAAAACAGGAGGTTGTGGAGAGTCTTGATCGTAAATATCCTGAAAGAACACGCACCTAGAGGAAGAATAATAAATAAATTGTTTAACACTCACCGTCCTAGAAAATGTTAAACATTCTAGGAAATGTCTGTCTTTCTTTCTACAGCGATTGAAAGACGGGAAAATGTATTCAATAAAGAAATTTGAAAACGGATATATCCATTTTCCCGGTCATAAAATCCCTTCATTTTCTTATAATCTGTCAGGTCTCACGACGAGCA
>OZ010594.1:61448485-61493485 GCA_963932145.1 Acanthosepion lycidas | reverse complement strand
AATCAATACAATCTTCACATACCTAATGTGTTCCTTTTTCAATGTTAATCGATCACCTAGACGGACCAGATTGTCGGGTGCCAATTCGGCACTACTTGCTCTTAACATTTTATTGTTTGCATTATTATTTCTGGTTAGGCAGGTATCGGACAATTTTCAGCCAAGTTTTCAATCAAGAATTGTCCTTCTCCCAGAATGTCTCATAACCAAGGCAACAGAACACAATCTAATCTGTTATTTAAGCTATAGGTGGAAGAAATAAATCTATTTTGTGAGAAAGTAAAAGCGACACTCCGGGGTGGAATTTCATTACGGCTTTGTCATCTCACTTTCGGCAACGATAATGTCAATGGTACGCACATATCTATGTGAAATTAGATACCTGAAATTCGTTTGAATTCACCCTTAATATTTTTTATGCGTTTCTCTCTGAAATCGACTTTAGAAATCGGTAATGGTCTCAATATTCACCGGTTCTGGCATCAACTGTGATTAATTGCTTGATTTTATTTTTTATGCGTGATCAACCCTGTGTGCAGAGACATATTTTGTCGGGTGAAAAAGGATATTTCCTGATACAAAACCTATTACTTAACACGTAGTTAGGGGAAATGCGCGACTGCTATTCGAACTGCGCTCTCTGTTTCCTCAGTCATAGACGCCATCCATTACACCACCTGCACATTCGCCTAGCAGAACAGAATAATGGGACACAGCATTGTACTGACTGACTATTTTCATGTTCATTATTTCTCAAATTAAAGAATATATTCTGCAAATATCGCTTAACTTTGATGGTTCAAATTAGTTCTAGTAAGTCCACCTGCTCAAAGGGCGTAATCAGTAAAGCACATTTTAAATACACTGTCAGCTAATCTAAAGCACTTAGTAAACACCTGCCAAAGTCAATGTGGAGATAATCATCAATTATTTATATATTTATACTGAATGATTCAAGCCTGTCACCTTAGATTTAAGTTAAAACGGAGAAGGATCTTAAAAGGTTTTTAAATATAAAGAATTGAATGTGTTGTTCTAAATATGCGATTAGTGATTGAATTTATTAAGAGCTGCAAAGGACATGGATTTGATGAGTTATAATCGCCAACGTCTTGAAGAGAGGCGGTTATAGAAAAGAAGTCTAATACTAACTTACACAAATATCAATTATTATTATTATCGACTAAGTAAGCAGCAAACAAATAAAATAACGCTATCTGTATCTCTTAGATATACCATATGCCAGCCATCGCGCCCATCCTGATATGGCTATTTCAAACACTTATTTCACGAGTAAATGTGCCTGAGATAATGAGAGGTTTTAATAAATGCTGCGTAAAACTTTACAGATGAAACACTAAGAAATACCCTCAGGTCTTCTGACAGAGTCCGCTCAGACAGTTTCCGATTTAAGGCGTTCTTAAGTATATAAATATTACTCCCAAGTTGCCTTGGCTGCCTCATACTTTAAACTTAAAGAAAGGCAATAACAGCCTTCCCATTGTATTACTATTTTATATCTACAAGGACAGCAAATTATTCCGGAGATGGAACCAAACTACAAGCAGCTCACAGCGTATACAGTAACGTTAGATTGTATTATTTTTAAATTAAGGGTGATGTTATGCAAATACTTGTGGTGGCATATTTTTATTATCATTTGTGAAACCTTCAGAGTAGAGGAAATCTTACCTAATTTTAAAATTTTGATTTTAGCCTCGATCACCTCCAGCTTTTACTGTCGCTTAGTACTTAGTTGTTTAGTACTTATGTTGTCCATATCGCCAACAATAATGTGGGTGATGTTCACTCGTTCAACTATTATTGTTATTGTTGTTGTTATTATTATTATTATTATTATTATTATTATTATTATTATTATTATTATTATTATCTTTAAAACTTTTTGGGTAGCATATTTTTAAATTGCATATCGGTAAATGGTGTGATTTTGTTGTTGAAATAACCACAAACAGCTACTAAAAAAATTAAACAGGCAATATACTTTGGAGGATATGGGTTATTCATGCTAGATTTTTTTAGTTTTATTTTCTGGCGAGATTGTGTGGCAGGGATTTTTTTAAATTTTTTCGTGAGTCCGTTGCTTTATCAGGCTTAGATCTCTGACACAACAGAAAATGTTTTAGTTTTTAACTCTCATATTTTCGACTTTTCGCCTATTTCCATTTACATGTATTTCTATATATTTATTTATTCAAAAACTTTTTTATTTATTTGGATTCCCTGAAATTATTATTATTATTATTATTGTTGTTGTTGTTGTTGTTGTTGTTGTCATTGTCGTGGTTATTGTTGTTATTCTGAAATGTATTTGCATATCGAAACAATATATCAGGAGTTTATTTATTTGATGTCATTGCCATATTTATTTTATGCTATTTTCTTCATCTCATTTTTTGTAGCACTTATATCGACCATGGTTCTTTTTCGGATTATGTGTAAATTACAGAAAATCATGTAAAACATAAATAAAGTAGCCAAAAACTAAGAGAAAAAATAAAGGGAATTATTTTTTGGGTTGCGTTTTGCCAGAGTTTTGAATGGAAATTTCTCCTTCGCTAAAATCTGTTGCCACACAATGTGGAGTTCAGTCTGTTATAATATTTAACATTGCCTTGAATATTCTCCAAGGCCTGAACGTCTTGTAACTACCAGCATCGAAAAAAAACATTGAACGTGTTCACCACATGGTGATGGATGACAAGTGATTTACTTTAAATCGAATAACCAATTCTATTGGCATATCCAGGGAGAGAGTTGAGAACATTCTGCATAATTGGCAAGACGAAGGATTCTGCACGCGCTAGTACCCTGTCTTCTGACACTTGGTCAAATGTGCACCAACTTGATCCCATCAGGGGAAAATCTGACGGTATGTTAGGCAGATCCTGCTGTTTTCCTTTAAAATGTCAAAACTCAGAATGAATGTTGTGAGCGAGAGCCAAAACAAAAAACAAAAAAAAAAAAAAACAATGCAAGCAGTGGAAACAGCCCTTCCCACCCGCTCCAGATTAGGCCAATGTTGTTTCACATGCAAAGGTAATAGCCTCATTTTTTTGTTTGGGGGGGGGCGAGGGTGATTCAAAGGGCATTGTTTATATTAACTATCCTCAAAAGGCCCACACCATAATTGAAGAGTACTATACCAACTTGCTAGTTATGATATGGCGAAAGTCGTTTTGTTTTATCAGGAAAATGCTCTAGGTTATAATTCCATGGCTTCTATACGTGGCCACAGCATTGAACGGATTGACCCCACTCCCTATTCTTCTGATTTTGTTGTATCTAACTATAATCTGTTCCCAAAAATGAAAGAAAACATTGCTGGGAAACAGTATTGAAGTGATGATATCATATTTGCTGTTAGGGACATTTCTCACCAACAGAATTAACAATCTTCTTTGAACTGTCAAATGCCAGTTTACCTAGAAGGAGACAAACTATATATTAATATAGAGAGTTGAGATAAATGCGTGCATGGTTTCACTGCTCTAGCATCATCCCTTCATAGTCAGCCATTGAGCTTCTAAGACTACGTAAATATAGACAATATAGTAGATGCTATCTTCCATTAGAAAATATAGCGTTTATATCATATATCAAGAACCTATAGAACATGCTACGTATATCTACAAAATATATGGATTGGAACGAACATCAAGAATATATTGTGGTTGCAGGTGACAATTGCATAAATTTTTTCGAAGCACCAATATATCAAGTATGACCAAAACCGTTGCAATTTGCTACACACAAACACAAACATAATAGATTACAAGTTCGTGTATTTATATTTCATTTGGAAGAACCCATAAAAAAAGGAACTCGGTGGCCATTGGCATTTTATTAACAAGGAAAATGTCTTTGATATTTTTCTGAGATATTTTAACCTCTGTGTAAATGTGCGAGTAATTACTCGTACATTTACTCAGAGAATTGATTAACTTTTCGATCAGCAACGCAATAAATGCAATTAGACTATGTAAATCATACTACATGACTATTCCATTGAAATGTAACGTTGTTGGGAAAGAGTCGATATCACACTAAATATAGTACATATAATTATATTTCTAAAACTGGCTATAATACAAACCCTAAAAAGGTTTCAATTTGAACACTTAATAATCGGAGGAAACGACATGTTAGAAATGCTAGAAAAGATGCAATTATTATACCTAGTATGTAATATTAGTTCTTAACCCACAACCCTATATAAAATCACCACACTAGCTTATTTACAGTGTTACCTGTGGACATCTGACCTCATTTTTTGTTGTTTTTATCACAATGTTTCGGACGCTGTACCTCCCGGCCTTCTTCAGGTATATTATAATCAAGATAACCAACAGGAAAATTTCAACTGCAAAAATTCTTTATCTATGGTGTGGTGGGTAGAATGTTCACGTTACGGCTCGATTATTATTCACCTGTTTTCACTAAGTTCAAATATATCCTGCGAGAGATTGAACACACAATTATTCACGAACCAAAGATTTAATCATTTAGGTTATAGTCTGGTGGGAAGTATTGGCTTATGATTTTGTGGACATAATTTGAAAAAAAAAATAATAGTTATTAGGTAGGTCAACCTAATACAGTAAATGACTGGGAGGGTTAATCTATAATAATTGTAATAATAATAATATGTTTATATATGTGTAATTTATAATTATTATATTCATTATTATTATTATTATTATTATTATTATTATTATTATTATTATTATTATTATGTTAATCTAGAAGATTGGCGTATGTCACTAGAAATAACGTACATGGGTTTAGGAACAAGACAACCCAATGCCTTTTCGGGGAATCCTAGCAAGGATAAATGATGGCAGTTTTCTGTAGCTCTACAATCTTTATCTCAATTCTAATTTTTCCAGTTGTTCATTTATTTTAGATGTGTGGTTCCAAGAGCACCCATTATTACAAAAAATTATTCTAAAGTCTACTTCCAATCTATACTTCGAACGTCTCCGCCTAAACTCTGAAAAATTATTTGCTATTTATTTTGTTAATTTTTTCCGACAATAAAATATATGCTCACGGGTCCTCTTTGGTCTTTGAACAATAGTTGCGGTTTATTCCTGTTTAGGATTCTTTCTAAAGAGTTCTCAGTCTCTTTCGTCGTGTGTCTTAGTGGTATCATCCCTTTACTTAGGGTGAATTAACTGAAGAAATAACCAAGCAGATTAGGCTCTCTAACCGTGGTTCCCAAGCAGCTGAGGAGAAAAGCATCTATGAATTCAAAACCGATTGTGTGCTAATGTGCCTACAGAAAGTCTACGGGGAAGGTTACTCGATAAAAACAACCCTCAGCTCCTAGCAGCATGGGCCACTCGTGGGGATAGCCTGCAGTCTAAAGACGCAATATTCTTCAGGCGCATGTGTTTCACTACCTCCTGCTGCCTAAATTAGCATCAACTTTTAACCATATTCAGGAATTCCTTTGTTGCTCTCTACAATTATTTTTTTTAAGTTCTATTTGTCGAATTTAATTACATTTACTTGCTTTTCGGTTTTTAATGCATTTTTAATGGATTTTTGATCACCGCCATATTGTCTTTAATCTGATAATGTAGTTATAAAATGTTTTATTAGCAGAGAATATATAATCCTAAATATATGCGTTGTTTCATTTTCACATAATGCTATGCTGTTTGCGTAGACTTTACAAAAAGCTAACGGATTTCCAGTTGTTTTTATTATTTTCTCTCATCGCCACTTGTCTAGTTTAGAAAGTTCACTGAATTTTTAATATTTATACTGTGGTATATTGCGGTGAATCTAGTTTTCTATTTTGTTCCATTGACACCTTCTCTTAGGTTTTGGCTACTTTATTTATGTTTTATATGATTTTCTGTAAATATTTCTGGATATGTATTTCCATTTATACGTTGTACATCACCATATTATGTAATTACATTATGTGGCTGAAAACCAGAGTCATATGTGCCAATAAAATCATTTGGCAAATACATTTAAAATGTTTCGCTCACATTAGCTGCCTGAGCTTTATCTTCCACATCATAATTTTATATTCTTTCGCGTAGCCACAGAAACTATAATAAATTGATATTATATCAGTTACGAAAAGTAATAATGTTTGAATTCCTCTCCGGAAAATATCTCTTCTAATGCTGATTTCTGTCAGGAAATCACCATTTGTAGATAGGTATTCCCGATAATTTAATCCATTTTCGATTTTTGTTACAATACGTATTGATGATCGTAAAATAATATCAGTACAATGAAGTAGTACACTGATTTTTCATGCCTGGGCAAAACACATATCTATCTTATATTGGTCTCATTTCTACTCATTGAGAGAAATAGATGTATTCCATCCAAGGATATTGCACATATTAAAACGTGTTTAAATATTTCCAAATGACAATGGAAGAAGCTAATATAATTTCTTGCTTTAAGAAGAATTACAAATGATCATAACGAGCTAAAACAGATATGTTTTGATTTCATTATAATTTTTGTTGAGGAATACGAAAATAAGTAAGTTTTTTTTTTCATGTATTGTATCATATTTTATTGAACATGTTTCTTGAATTGGTTTTAATTTTAGGACATAAAATCAATAAAACATATGCAATCAACACACCTAAAGTGTTCGAATAATGTATGAAAATCATGCCATATTTAAGACTTGCTGAATTATGATATATGAACACATGTATTAATAAAAATGTGAGTATGCATGTGTAAAATTTCTCAGAGCGTATCAACAGAGAAGACAAAATTAATGAAAAGAATCAAAAGACGTCGGCTAAGAATAGATTTATCATGTCTTTATTATTATTACTAATATATATATATATATATATATATACACACACACACACACACACACACACACACATATATATATATATATATATATATATATATATATATATATATATATATATATATATATATATATACATATACACCTAAGTATACGATTTGTTTATACGGAATAAATTCTAATAAACAACAAATACTATTCTTAAAAGAGTGCTCAATACAGAGTAGTGCAAATATAAAAATATGACACCAGAGGTGTTTAAACAAAATGGCTATTTTGTTATGATTTTATAATTTGTGATACAATTTTCGAATGAATATATATATATATATATATATATATATATATATATATATATATATATATATATAAAGAGAGAGAGAGAGAGAGGGGGAGAGATTTATTACGCAGCGATTTAATGTAAACATATTTTATTGAAAGGATTGGCATACTGTGTCTATATTAAATTTAACGATCTTCTTTTCTAAATATCGAAATATATCATTTTTGGAACCTCTTGCGCTAGCACTAATGAATCAAAAACAGAGATCTACCCAATAAAGGAAATCACATTATTTGAGGTCTTGTAACACCAGGGACAATTCAAATCGATAGCACATGGAATTCGAAGCGGAAATAATGGCACATTCAAAATGTAGATGTTCAACACTACTTTGAATATATGTTAGGAAGGAAATCCCCCATCAATACTTGAGACCTAAGCTGTACAACTGAGAATCCTCTTTTCCTGAGAGATTATTAAAATACACAAATGTCAAACTATAGTAGCCCTTGCTGCGCCTCAATGAATACCGAATGTCAATTCATACGTTCAATGGTTGCTTATCTTATATATATATATATATATATATATATATATAATGAAATGGACAAAGTCCGACAATTATTTTAAGACATTTTTATGCTTATACATTCTTTTTATTGATGGTATATATCAATCCACCCACGGGGATCGAATGTGGCACAAGGCCTTTTTAATGTGGGTATCTCTGAGCCCGTAGGCCCAGCCAAAAATAAATAACCATCCAAATCCGTCGAGGCGGGCCAGTTCCGTCAACCTCCCCTAACGAAACCCTACCCTTCGGCGGAGCCTCGTCCGGGTTCCTCTCTGCAAGCAGAGAGTTCGACAGACACCCGACCCGGCAGCTCACAAAGCGCAGATACTACACTTTGATCCTAGCCACCGGGCCGGGCGGTATTCTTTTTATAGATACAAATATTTAAGTAAATGCTCTGTTTGTAATAAACAGTATTAAACAACATTTACTGCCCTGAATGTCAGAGAAATTGTCTTAGAAAATATTCGTCCTTATATTATATAGCCTGACGTGCCTAAACCGAGTGGGCCACAGTGGAGCGTTCGGTTAGCAAGGTCTATTTTACTGTCTTTAAACTACAATCTTCCATAATTCTCTCACGTACATTCATATCTGATCATGCCGTATCCAAATACAAACAAATGTTGTCACACATTATAATATGTCTTCATCTTCCTGCACTGCTTTGTTTCAGTTTATGTTACATATATTTGTCATTACTCTCTATAACTGGAGTAATTAAATGTAGCAAAGTGGATATTTTTATATCTATATGATCCGCCGATTTTTTTTAGTCATAAATTGCAGATTTTATCTCAGCGTTAAAAACAAATTGACGCAGTAAACCTATTTCTGATGACTCCAAAGACCTTGTGAAATGAATCAAAATAGTCGTTTTCCAAATTGTTCAATCTGTTTAGAATAATTTCCCATTCCAAATCAAATGTAATTGTCTAATATCGATCGAAACATTACGGCTTTATATGCAGTGGTGATTAATTTTCATTAATATGAGTATAATCTTCTAATGTATATCATGTTAGTCGAAGAGAAATGCATGTAATGGTTTGAATGACAATATGCGGGATTCTCAGTTCCCAGTGGGAAAAGGCTGGCGACTTACATTTAACGCCTCAAAGACAAAACTATTTACATCCCATCACCGCTGATCCAGACCACGGAATCCCGCCAGACACCACCAACAGATATCTCCCCGAGGAGGCACCGTTCTTTGAGACAATATAGAACCTCAAAATCACGCACAACATCAAGTGGAACTCTTTTATACGATCCATCGCTAAATATGCAAGTAAAATGATCGACTACCTGTACCGCTCTATAATTACCTAACTCCTCATGATATACTCTAGCTTTATAAGAGCCAGATCAGGCCTAAAATGCAGTCTTGTTGCGATATTTAGTCGGGATCTGCCTGGTCCTCACTTTCCAGTCTTGATAAAGTTCAAAAGTCTCTCCGAATTATTTTCCACCCTCCAACGTCTCTCTTACAGGCGGAATGCGACAAGACTCTCACCGCTCTATCGCTGTTTTCATGGAAAGTGCTCGGGCGAACTACATTCTTTTGTTCATCATATCTAACCTATAATGCTAGGAGCCACCATGTCACGTACATAGTAGCAAATTCCACACATTCCCTCCGTATTCCAGTAAGTTCAACTACAACAGTTTCTTCCCGCAAAACACCGCCTTGTTGTACAGATTCACAAGAGGAGATTATTTTTTCCAGACTACTACAATCTTAATCTGTGTAAGCCTAGAGTTAAACCATATCCCCATTCTTAACCATATAAACTACGCTTTCACGATAACCTCTACCTAGAGCTCCCCTGTGCTTTGTAAAGGGTGATACTTACTGGAAAAAAATAAAACTCAGTGATAGAACCTCGTAAATCCTAAATCAATTGGAGTATTTTCATTTGCTTTTGTTTAATTCCTTTTTTTGAGGAATGGTGTTATTAGTAGATATAAACTTACACGTTTTTATGTTTATTCGTATCATTAAGTGAAGTATACCTATCGGTGATAGTCTCAAGCCGTTTTTCCCGTTGTTTTCATGTATTTCTTCAGTTTAAAATAGATTTATAATGCTCTCTTGTGTCTTAAATATTGGGTTTTACTGCAATATATATTTTTTCTTTCAACTTGCTTTTATTTTATGGTCATCGACATAGATTGATTAGGCTTTTTATTAGGTTGGTGCAAAAATAATATCGTTTTTTGACGTATTTTTTAACGTCAAAAAACGATATTATTGCACCAACCTAATATGTTCATTTGAAAATATTGCATAGTAGTAGAAAGTAAGCGAACCGTGTTTAAAAAAATGGTAGCTATTCTAAATCGGTGCGGATACTGTCAGAATTACGCTGACAAAATGTTGACTTGTTTTGACATTGTTCTTTTACTTAATTTGTTTTAAGTCTGACATTGCGAAACCATTAATTCAGCTAAGAAATGGAATTTATTAATGACTTTTAGCCCAGAGATAATCATATAGTTGACGGCAAAAACGACATAATCAGACATGACTGAAAGTTTCGCCCTACGATTAATACACTAAACGAAGGCCGCCATTAGGCTAACGTTATCTTCAACATTCATTACTGTAGGATATAATTTTTATTCAAACAAATATTTCTCAACGTCCCGACTCAAAAATAATGTATTTACTCAAACATTTGCACCGGATATCTGGATTTTAAATATCCCGATTCAATTAATGCTAGTTACAACAGGAAAATAACTGACTATTATTAAACTCCCACAACCGTATCTCATGCACGCACGCACGCACGCACGCACGCACGAACGTGCTACTAGTGGCTGGCTTCTGCGGCGGCGGCTGCACCGCGCGCGCTGCCTGCCTGCCGGGCTACCCACTACCCTTTATTTCCGGGCTCGCCGTCTCTCGCTTAGCTGCTGCTGCCGTGCCGACCGAGACTGCCTCGCTCGTCGGTCGGCCAGTCTCTTTCAACTCTAAAGCGACGAACCCTTTTCGTGTAACAACCTTTGCTTTTTTTTAGATAATTTCGTACTAGTCGACGCGTAAAGTGTGCAGAAAGTCCGTCACCGCTACAGCCGCCCTTTACCCGCGGCTGATCGATCACGTTGCACCAGCACCAGGAAGCGGAACCTTCCGGCGGGCAAGTGTCCTCGGCACAAAAAAAAAGTTTTCATCCTGTGTTCCTTCACAAATTCTCTTACGTCCCCTGCAAAAACTCTTCCTTCTGGAGAATAATTATGAAATAAATTCTTGCTTCAATTACATTATGACATTGCGCAGTGAAGGCCGAGATCGCTCTCAATTTCGACTACTGCAAATTATTAATTTTCATACTACTATTTCTTCATACATTCCACAATGTGTATTTACTACATAACATCCAATATACAATATGTGTTATATTGTCGTGTTGACGTTTGCGTTCTCGTTGTGTAAGCATGTCGTATTCACTTAAAGAATACTCGACGTCTTCCTCGCTTTTCCAGACATTCTGCCCAGTGTAGAATTCACAGTTTTCCCAATATGATAACTTTATATATTTGGTTCTCAACCTTTGCTATGCTGCGGTACATCAAAAAGATTAGGTTGATTTCTCCAAGACGAACAACCCTAGAACCGAATTAGAGATGTCTCAATTACTTACACGTGCGGAAATGTAATTTCGTTGAAACGTTTTAAAATATGACGGAATATAAAGAGAAACAAAATATTACGAAACAGTGAAATTTCGTAAGAATAACGAAAGTAGTTCTGATCTGCTGTCTAATATCAATCCGCCCATTCGCAAGGGAACACTGGGCATTTCAGACAGAGATGAAGAAGAGATATAAGGAAACAAAGATGTGGTCCGACAGAAGAATGATGAGATTACTATGGAGCAAAAGCCAAGTTTTAAAAACGTAAATAAGAATGACGTTCATAAAGACAAACAGAAAAAAGGACATTTTGAGGGACACATAATGAGGAAAACCGGATAAGAGAAATTGACACTTACTGGACATATTGAATCAGATAGAAACATCGAGTAACCTACCTAACAAGTATGTGTAAATGAATGATATTATAGCGGAGTGAGAGAAACATAATAAACATTGCTATGTGCTACAAAAAATTGGATCCTGTGGAGAGCCATGGCCACTCATGTTTTATACGACGTCATCATCATCTATTCAGTTAGCGCACATAAACGCCACTCTGGATGTCATCCTCCTCCATCGCACAATTGTGTATCATGGTTAGATTTAATGTACAATAGTGGCAAGGATTATCGGATCATTTGCACAAACTTTGGTGAGGTTATCCCGTTCATTCTCTCAGTAGTTAAAGCGGCAGGACTTAAACATGCTTTGAATTCAGAGTTTTCCTAGACTGGCTGCAAATCGAGACTAAAGGATCGAATCGTTTCTGCTGGTTTTACCCATAGCTGGAGGGAAGAGATTGATTCATACACGTCAAAATATATTAGCATGTAAGTATGTGCAAAGAACTCGACGGGAAATTGATTTTCGGCTTAACGATTACTCAATTCTAGCTGATATCGATTATTCGACCGTGAATCCACTTTTATATTACTCTGCATATAAAAGATTTTCACAAATACTGTGAAGTTTGTAATCATAGTCCTTCTTTTTTGTTTTTTAAATATCATAATTGTTATTTTCATCCCTACGTCTATATACAATATGTTAATTGGTTCGGAACAGTTTTTCAAAGTTCAGATTATGTTAATAGCATATTTATTAGTATATATTTATATATGCAGTTTAGAAATTCAGCCTATATGCTGGGGGTTCATTTTATAACTAAATATTATTTTTTGCGGCCTTCGTATATCAAAATATTCGTGAATGTGGAAGGAAAATAGGTTATATTCACGATGTTTGTTTTTTTGTTTTGTTTTGTGACATAATAACCTCAATGGGTTATTTAATCCTGAGAATACTTTTTTTTTGTTTCTGGTAATATTCTATTTTTTTTAGATATTTATTGCTGATACTAATATTTTTTTAAAAGTGATTCTGATATTAAAATCTATTTTTAAACTTTCATAGTGCTTTAAGTCAGGTTGTGGGGTTAACTATTTGCCCATAACTGGGACCCTTACAGGTGCTACCACCCCGGGTCAGGGTGGATCTGGGAACACCAGCAATTAAGAGGTGGTTCCAGGCTCCTCAAAACCTCCTTATCAGATGCCTTGCTGTTGGACGTAGTTTTTCGTGTTATACAGGACGCGGATGCAGTTTATCGTCATACCCAGGACGCTATTCACGGTGTAAAATAAACTAATACATAAAAAAGTTTTAAAAACTCCAACCAAATAATGTATTCATTTAAAATAATTCTTTTTTCATAGATACTATATGCATCTTAATCTACTTCGTGGCTCTCTGTCGCAGATTAATCAATGCTCATTGCATATTTGATGTCTACATCATCTTAGATGATATCGTCGTCTGCAGCGTCATTTTGTCTTTCTGGAAGAAAGTTTACATTCACTGCTGATCAACTCTTGTGAAGAATTATTGAATGACTTATATTGAAATGCGCCTGTTGATAATATGGATTCAACGCCTATGACTTAATTTAAATGGACATCTTGTTGCCTTTTTTGTCGGAACATATCGATATACTGTGTGAAATGTGTGTATTGATGTAATAGGAAAGAACAGTTAGATTAATGATCCAAAATTATGTAGTATTTCTGTTTTTATTTTTAAGAAGGAGAGCGTAAATAATAATAATTATTTTTTTAAGATATGGCGCCATCGCGACACAGAAATTACTACGTTTAGAAACTGAAATTCGATGCCTAAAGTTTAATTCCAATATTAAACTTAAAATTTAGATCACAGTTTCATTCTCAAGCGATGCTCAGAATAACTAACTGGAGAAAAGTTTTACTCACTTATAGGTTGGCTTTCTGTTTCGAAACATAGTAAATTAAACCGCATTTGCACCCTATGTCAATATGAGAAATTAGCGATTATGACATCCAAAATATCTTTTAAACCAGAAATTAGGAATTTTAAGTTATTGCCTTCATATCAATTTTTTTATTAAGTCCTTATGAGGCTGGATAAAAAATGTAATTAAAAATCTCACTGTTATATCGACAATACGTTTGCTTTTCTTCACTTTCTACCCTCCTTACATTTACGTTGCATTTGTTATCTTCTTTTCTTTTACCTTTACTTTACACATTTACGTTACGCTTGCTTTTCTCTTTCTATTCTTCACCCTTCTTCCCTCCTATTTTCCTTAGCCTTTCTTCTCCATACCTTCCTCCTTTCTATTACACTTACCGACATGTGTTTGATCATCGTGCGTCTGTTTATGCATTTTTGAAAATAATAATCTAGTTTTAATGTAAAATAATAATGGCGTTTTTTTAGTTTTTGTTTTTTGTTTTTAATAAAAAACGTTAGGTGATCGCCCAATGAGACCGTAAGGTCAAACCAAGGTCGCCTATTCAACTCACCTCCTGATTTTTAAAGTTAAAAGCTCTACATTTTATTTTTACTTTTATTTTATTTCTTCACACGTGTATTGAACATTTATTAATAGTACTATTTCCTCGTCGGTTTCAGCTCTGATCATTAACCTTTAATATATATATATATATATATATATATATATATACATATATATATATGTGTGTGTGTGTAATTGGACAATATGATAAACAAACTGAATATATCACATTAATAATGAATTTATGAAAAACGAAGCAAAAAGTCCTATATCATGCTTTACGTCTTTCAAGGCAAATCTTCAGACTAAGCAATAATTTCACTATGTTAATGTTACAACACACAAGAAATAACGTTTTTTTTTGGGTTTTTTTTTTGGTTTTTTGGAGAGACTGGCTCAGTTTGACTCACAGATGTATGCATGACAATGTTCCTTATTTATGTGAAATAAATCGACCAGAGGTCAGTATTTTCCATGTCATATTTTGATAGCGGTCAATGCTTTTTATGATCTCCTTTTCTTTTGATTACTGCTCAGATGCGTCCGAGCATGCGTAGAATCCAGTCTTTGCAGAAAAGAATCTGACATTTCTTTTAGATCAGGCTTCTTTTCATCTTAGTGCTTCATTAATTGAAGATTATCTTTCGACAACTCTGTTTATAATTTTCTATAAATTCTCACCTGGATTCAGATCTACTCTATTCTGCCACTATTCAATTTTTGTCACAATGATTTTCTGCAAAAAATTCCGAACAACGTTTGAAAAGTGGCATTGAGCCCAAACACGAATAAATATTGATATGAATACGCTGTTCAAATTTCCCCTATTGTAACACCACATACTATGCAAAATCCATCAGAGACAGGAATTCCAGCCCAGCTGTTCCAGATTTGGCCATGACGCCACGAATTATCCGACCTGATCGGGGCTTCACAGTTTGAATTGTATACTTTTCATCAATCCTCTTATCAGGTTGTATTTGAATCTTGTATGCATGATAAACTGTTGCAGAACAGATGCATCTCATAATAAACATTTTTCTCCAGACTTTCTTCTCTTCAGGTTTCATGTTGCTTAGCAAATGCCACAGCCTAGATTTCATAGCTACAGTTAGCCGTAACTTACGAGCCAGTTTGAATAATTTAAGGCCAAACTCTAATCTTCGAGGTGGAGAAATTGTCATATAATTTATATCTGTACCATTTTGAAGCAGAGCAGCATTTATGGTTTTACAGGAGTGGCCTTCATCGATTGGTCACCTCCAGCTTTGGATTTCACTAGATATCCACTTCAGGCCTTGTAAGATTTTTTTTTTTAAATTGACGGCAGCAGTAAACTACTGTTTTGTTACAACCTAAATTTACAATAATTTCTTGTTCAGAAATCGTTTAGAAGCACAATGCGGTCCCTCCATGTAGATGAAAATATGACGTAGAGCATATATTTTAAGTCTAATTCAATACACAAATACAATCACAATGCCTGTTAATTTGGGAAGGATAGTGATTTTCCAGGCGTAGCTTAGATATGGCTCTAGGCCGAAAATATGGGGCACCCAGTGAGGACCGAACTCACTCTTCATTCGTAAATGATTTAGCGAGACAAGCCTGCAAACCATTATACCAGGCCGAGGTGCCCAGATTTGGCAAGAACAAGTTGATTTTACATTGAGGCATGTAGCTATAATGGATGATGTAATTAAATAAAAGCTATTGCATCGTGCAATCTGATATAATACAAAGTAATGGAAAAAATAAACTGAAAATAACCATTTTAAAGCTAGGTAGTCTTAGAATTTTGTTATTGACTTTATTTAGAACGTTATACAGATAACGTCGTTCACAGTTCTGCTGCCTGTGATAGATAAATTATCATATAAATTACGCAAAACATCGATTTTTGTCCTTCAGTAACAACTAGTATTTCCTATGTTGTTACCCCTAGAAACTAAAAAAAAGTGGGGAATATGTTCTTCGACCTTTGCTTTTGTGACCTAGATAACGATATTTCTCAAATTGTCATTGGCAAAACTGGTTTATGGGAACATTCTCGTTCATGCAAATTGAGACCAAAATGACATATAATTCAAAAGTAGCATACAAAAAATTAGATGGGTGTATGTTTTCGTGATTTACGCTGAGACTGTTGATTAATTTTTCCGAATCAGTCTCGCCCTCCCCAGATATAATCTCTCATCAAGCGTTCGTTATACGACCATCGGTAGCGGAATTCAAAGATCAGTATATCGTGGTGGAAGGGCTCGTCTTGCTCCTCTGAGTTCGCAACATTATTCTTGAATTTATCTAGACGAGCGTCAAATATATAGAATTTGAGGGATATCCTGCAGCCCATTTTACCGAAGATCGTCATCAGTGATTCAACAAGATCCAGGTAGTTTTCTACTATGTGATTCCCCAGGAAGCCCCGTACAACTACGTCAAAGCTGTTCCACGCTGCTTTCTCCGATCTAGTGAGATTATTGGGTTATTCCTTGATATTCTTTATTTTTGGTCCGATAAAGACGACGGATTTGAATTTTGCAGAAGAAATCTTGAATGTACATGAATGTGAAGCAGACATATAGTTGTGACAAATCGTTTTAAGAAGCCAAGTTTAAGTGAAGTAGTGGTACAGAGGTTCCAGCACGTGCTTTCGCTTGACGTTGTTCCACATCACACTGAATTCGGTCCGCTATGACCAGTCCCGCCTGTGGTAGCATGCTGGCTGTCATAACGGAAAAGATAACACGGAAAAGTAGTAAACTCCTATCGAATACGCACCAGGAACGCCACCATCTTGAAGTTTCATATAACGTCCAAACCGTATTTTCCATATTTCCAGGCATCCAAGAAGATCTTGGTACTGCTGTATTCCTCTTTGAGCTGCACCGAGTGAGCTATAGGTAGAGATATATACATCTTTATGAAGGTGCTGCTTTCAGGATCTGGATGGGTTACCGATAAATAGGCGTTCTAGGCAATTCCAGTTACATCGAAAATATCTATCACATTGTTTGAAAAGCAAAGCCCAATTTTTATAAGTAAGAAAAAAAGAAAAACACTGGTGATGGTTTCTCTGACTTAAGGCTTGAACTCATTCAGATAAAAAAAAAAAATTACAACTTGCTTCAGTCTTGACTTCAAAAGCTCGGAATTGGACTTTGTCAGACCAAGATCTGTGATCAGATCATGGAGATCTTTTTAGTTGGGGTAGTATGGATTTCTCTCCTCAGCTGCACGTCTGTAATCTGGATAAATAACTTCATCCATTCTGAATTACTGTTCTCTTCTGAAGACGGCTACTTTCCCCGTTGGAGAGTGGGTATGTAGAGCTAAGCGTTGTTTGGAGCTGAGGTGACAGAAGATATCGACATATGATAGAAAGGGCTTTCTTGCCAGCTCGACGTTTAGAAGAGTTCAACACGCAGAAGAAGCAATTTTTTTCAGTACCTCGATTTTCCTTTTTTACTGCGAATTTCATAGCTCTATTTTCTATTTTGTCCAGTTCATAAAAGTACATTTTGAAGGTAATAATAGTCATTCCCATTGCATTCTAGACAAAAGCAGTTTGGAAATAAGACATAATGCTGACCACTAAGATCATTTTATCTGATGCGTTTCAGTCGTTTATTCGAAGTAAATTGGTCGGAATCTAGATGCAGGTATCGTACCAATGATCTACGCTGTATGAATATTCTTTATACATAAACATCTTTATATTAACAACTTAACTGGCTTTAGGAATATTCATCACCGCCAGAGGCTATAGAGGATGAAAGAAAATCGCATGAAAGAAAACCGAATAAACGTAACTGAGAGTAAAGTACAATAAAAGTGATATCGTTCAAAGAGAAAGAAAATGGCGATTGAGATTACATGCAAATGTTTCTTTGTATGTGTAACGGCATACCAATTCCTTATTAGTCATTTAGTTTAAAAATATATTACTGAACTTTTTACTTTAAAAATATATTTTTCATATTTTCTTAATGTTTGGGGGTTTACTATTTTCCCATAGCTGGGACACTAACAGGTACTACCACTCCGGGTCAGAGTGGACGTCGGAACAACAGAAATTAATAGATGATTCCACACACCTTAAAATCTCCAGATCAGATATCTTGCTTCCAGATATAGGTGTAAATATTTTAAAACTAGGAATGTCAATAAGTTGGCTAACTTGCAGTTGGGACCCACCTTCAGTTTCTATGAAAACTTCTAAAATTGTTACATTTACGTGTAAATGTATGTACTAAATTCCGGAATAACCACGAAAATTTGATAGTATCTACCGTTTTGGAGTTATCGACACTAAAAGTTCCGACTCCTTCACAACACGTCTACAGCAAGGCAGCTATTACTGGTGTTGTTTCCATACATTCGCTGATAAACAGCCATGCGCAGAAGCTTCACTTCTCTTGATTATTGCGCACGCATTGCGCAAAGTTTGCGCAAAATTTAAAAAGAGCATGCTCATTTACAAAATACAAAAAAATCTAGAAAAAGAATTAATAATAACATTTTCTATTTCCAAATTAATTTTTTAAATAAAAAAGATCTAAAATTAGCATAATTAATTGCAAAATAAAAAACAAAAAAATGCTAGAAAACAAATTAATGAAAAAACATTTTTTTAAGCATGATTATTTACAAAAATAATTATTTTGGTCGTGGGTATATTTTGGCCGCTTCAGTCAGGAATTTGTGAAGCCGCTGAGTATGGTCAGGGATTGCTTTCAAAAACAAGAAACGAACAACATATTACTTTAAGTGTAGAAGCCTTATAAGACGAGTAAAATCAGTAAAAAACTAGTAACTAAATAAGGTACCGCACATGGCTTTTCAGCAGCAGATGTGTGCAAACATCGCCAGTAATGGCTGACATGCGATAAAAATTACACCAAAACAATATATTCTTACTTACCATTCTTACTACAGTTACTATAATAACTCAAGTTCTCTTAAGGCCTAAGCAGTTCGCATGTGTACAATTTTCAAAGAGAAAATCTTATCAGAAAGATTGTCATGAAAGTATTTTGGTCGAATAAGAAATTGAGTATTTTGTCTGAAGCTGCGGATAAACTGTCCGAAGTCCATATTTTACTATTGTTTTGTTTAAGTACTTTCGATCATCATTATCATTATCAAGTACTAATGTATTGTCTCTGTGGTAGTTAGTAGTCTTTTGTCTACATCCTGGTTTTCTTTGGGAAGCTGAAAATGTGAAATGATTTAACGTGTCGTCATATGTAACGTTTATTGGGAAGGAGCACGCACGGAGGTGGACCGTCTGTTATGTGTTTCGGTCATTTCTTCTGGTTTCGAACAAATCGTTTGATGTCAAGCGGAAACTTGTAAATATCATAACAAAAATTATATGTTACATTCAGAATACTTTCGACCAGCATTGGTGGCTTGCAAGAAGGTAGAATGTCTTTGAACTCTCAAGTGATTTTCACGACTTGACGCTAAAATCTATATCACACTGATGGCACGTGAAGCCACATCCAATTCAAACTTTCGACTGTAAAAAAAAAGACCAAATTTATACTGTTTTTTTTTTGTTTTTTTTAATTCTTTTACTTTCTCTTTTCTTGGATAACAACTAAGACTGACAATCTCCATTGATTTTCGTTTATCGTACACTAAGAGTAAAGATTCCTTCAGCAAATATTAAACGATATTAATTTTAGCGTCTGACTAATTTCTGACAAGATATTTTCTTTGTTTCTGGCCATCATCTAATCTGTACCGCTTTCTTTCTGTACTGTTTTTAGAAAAGTGTTGAGAAGAAATCTAGAATATAATGAAAACTCAAATAACGATAATAACATGGGGAATAAATTTAGAAAAAAATGATTATTAGTAGTAATTTTGATGTTAAACTTGTGTCAGTGATTAAATCTGATAGAAATCTGGAAAAATATAAAGGAAGAACAATTAATCTCAGAAAGAAAAAAAAGCAGTCGTAATAGAAAAAAAATGGTAGCAGAAAATGAGTGTAAATTCTGCGCAAAAGTAAAGAATTTAAGATAGAAAGCAGAACTGTGAGAATAGACAAAAGGACCTAGAAAGTGAAAATAGATCACAGATGAAAGAAGTAAGCTAAGCGATAGAAGGCAAAAGCAGGCAGAACAGACATAAGAAAACAGAAAGAAAAAAATAGATCCCTAAAGTAATTAAGAAATCAAAGATGATTTGCGAAAGTGCTGAGCATGAAAACAAAACTCGTTTAAAGATATGCATACCTTAGAAATAGAAAAGATGATTATATATTTCTGTGTTGACGCCGAACCTCGATGTTTTAACGAAATTATTATACAGACCAAATCTAAAGGTTGACATTAATTGAATAAATATGAATTTCACAAAACATTATATTTTATGACATATAAAATCATTTAAGCCTCATAGATCTACATAAGCCTGAAGCATTGAATGTCAAAAATAAGTGGTTGCATTTATTATTGCATCACTCCATTGGTAAACGCAAAAGTATTTCCACTGTTTTGTTTTTTTATGCACGTATATTTATATTCGTACCAAGGCGCAAACATGCCAAACTAATCAGAAGTATTTTCATTCAAGTTTATTTATCTCTATATGTTTTTATATATTTCGCTTCTGTTTTGATGTGAAGCTTCTCCAGAGTAAATATTAAAAAAAAAAAAAAAAAAAAAATTTCTTCACGTTGCATAATGTTCTAATAATCTAAATATTTAGTTTTGATAGATTTCTTTTGGTAGGACCAGTACTCTCGTTTGTCAATATTTGCATAAGAACTAGTACGTATGTTACGTAACCCTAACCCTAACAGCTTGCACAAATTAAAATTCTTTTTTATGCTTTCGTCTTCCGTCTTTAAGTGACCTGGTCTTTCAAACAGAGGTGATCATGGCTCTGCAAAATGTCCTTATTCATTGTAACACTAAATAGTTTTTGTCCCATTACTATCCCTGCAAGTCGCTGATCTCATATATATATATATATATATATATATATATATATATATATATATATATATATATATATATATACACCGAATGTTTAGGTAGCTTACACGATGTTTCTTCCTGCTGTCTTGCCTTCAATATGTACAGTGCGTGCCGAATACACCAAACTCTCTTTCCGGGTCAGAAATTTCAACTGTGAATTTAATAAATGAAAAGACATATCTATATAACGAGACTAGTTGACTTGGTAGAATTCTTGAATACAGCATTTAGTTACTTATTTTGTATCTTTTTATAATTTTATATTATTATTTTTTTATTTCTAATTCTTAAATGTCTTATGCTTTAGTCATATTTAGTTTGTTTTGTTTTACGGCACATCAACCACAATGGGTTATTTAATGCCTGCAATTTTTACTGCTGGTAATATTTTTCTTCATAAATATATTACTGCGATATTTTTTCCACCAAAAATATATTGCTGGTAATATTTTGTTTTCATTATTTTTCAATAAATGTATAGCTGATAATTATTTTCAGAAATATATAGCTGGTAATATTTATTTTCGAAAATGGGTAATTAAAAAAATATATTGCTGGTAATAATGGATTGCTGGTAATAATTTTTCTTCAAAATTTATTGCTGGTAATAAATTTTTACAAAGTATTTTTAGTATTAAAACATAGTTTTACACTTCCATATATTTGTCCATAGCTGATACCCTAACAATTGCTACCACATCGGTTCAGGGTGGACTGTGAGCACCAGTAATTAAGAGGAGCCCCACGCTCCGCAAGACCTCCTGATTTAGTTTATCGCCTTAACCAGGACGTTGATGTAGTTTATCGCCTTAACCAGGACGCGGAAGTAATTTATCGCCTTGGTGGATCGTATTTTTCTGCGTATTTTGTTACTAGAATCACATCCCATCCATTTTCGATAAAATTTTCCAAAAGAAATTGCATTTACTCTGTGATAAATATTTGTGAATAGATTCCCCATGCTCTGATTAAAAATCATTCAAAAACTGATTCTGTGATTTTAAAATTCGTATTTCTATTTGATACTGGAAATATTGTCGCTTCCTCAGGCTTTTCGGCTTTTACGGACATATGTACAATCGTTTTAGATGTTCCTATCTTATTTCCTTCCACAACAGATTAAATGCGTTGGATCCTCATAGACAATAATTTCATTTCACGTCATCTGCCCTATAAGCGGCCTTACTATGCACTCTCAAGGAGAATTCGACACGTTCAACTTGTCGATAGTTACCAGCAGCAAGGACATATCCAAAAACTGTTCTTTAATATAAGACCATAGACAGACACGGTTAAACGATTCCGTCAGCATTGCTTTTTATCCAAAGCTTGAATGTGGGGACATTTCATATCTTTTTCCAGTTCTTTAGTGCGGTATGAAGGCAATCTGGCAGCGTTCAATGATTCTGTTTTTATTCCCATAGATATTACACAATCAACACCACCATGGTAGGACTTCAAAAATATACAATTTATTTGGTTACATGAGAAATATTATATCTTATTTAAAATAGCGAAGACGGAAAATGGACAAGAGAGAAAGGGTCAAAGTTTCTTCTTTACAAGCCGTTTGATCATTCCGATTGAATAGTAAACTCAACGCCACGTCTTCTTGCAAGGAACTGTCAGGGACGTCTGTCTTCTCTACGCTGTTTCGGCTCACTAGTCGTCTCTTCCTAAAGCACTCGTGACTTTGTTTCGTCTACTGGTATAACCTTTATTCGGCCGGGCATCGTCACGTCATTTCAATCACGTTTTCCAGCCGACAGTGCGTTCAGTCATCATAAATATGTCTTCCTCAGCTACGCCTTGCCACTGAAAATATTTCAAACAATTTACATACACACACACACACACACACATATATATATATATATATATATATATATATGTATGTATATATATATATGTGCGTGAGTGTATATATATATATATATATATATATATATATATATATATATATAAGTGTGTGTGTTTGTGTGTGAAAATAATATACCGTATAGATTGTTGGCAAGGATTTTGATGATAGAAAATTGAACATATAGTTCAGAAAATGAGACGAAAGATCTTAAGGGAAAAATGCAAAAAAGAGAAAAGTTATGTTCATAAACCCGCACAAAGGGTGAATTTAAAAAAAATAGTTTAAATGTAGAAGCGAAAAGTTAAAATTGATCAATCAAAACGAGATTAAGAATGATACAAAAAGTAATAAATTTAAATAATAAATAAATTTGTAGATGGAGGAAAGAAAGAAAGAGCTAGAATAGATAATATATAAGAAAAAGAAAAAGCAAATTACACAAGATGAAGATAGAATGTCTGTAATCCGAGTTAACATCTGTAGAGAAATCGTAGACAGCAAGGGAGACAAATTTCTTTCATATTTTTTCTTCTCCTGTCGTTATATGTTCAAATGCCAGTAACGAGTTCCGATTTACAAGAAGTTATCTTAAGAAATGGAGGTTAGAAAATTATGCTGTTGAGCAGATCAGTTTAATTTTTTCAAAGGAAAAATGCATAAAAAGTAGATTCATAAGCTTAATATAAAAAAATAAAAACCAATGAAGCAAACGATGATGTAGAAGAGGAACGAATTATCGGCGCGTATCTCCATTATATTCCACGGCATTTGAGCGCCAGTTTCTTCTCTGGCATAGTCGTGTTGAATTTACGCAGCTTAATACATGCCAGTTTCTCAGACGATACAAACGGATTAACAGACCCGGAGGCAAAACCCTTTAAAAACATAACAAAACAAAAAAAACAAAAACAAGCATGACCTTTTTTCCCGTTTTTTTATCTTTTTCTTCATGATGAAAGCTTCTGTTTTTTTAATTTTCTAGCATTTTCATAAAGATTTTCAGCGACGTATTTCTTTCGATATGTTTATGTAGGATGTGACAAGTGCAGCGCTAATATTAATTTGGAAAGCTTTCTCTCTGGTAAATGTCAATCAGTGTGTGATTCATTACCAGGCTAAAGTAAAAAAAAAATATCCAAGAATAAAACTTCTAATGTATCTTCTAACTAGTCATTAGCTAGGATGGACGACAGTTTGAGAATACCAGGTGATGTAAGATTGGATGTGGTGCTGACCTAAAGGCATTATGGCGATATCCCATTAGAATACAGGTTCTTGTAAAATCACCAAATTTAAGCAAAATTGAGTCCGGTCAGTACCTAAATGGCTGACATCTTAAGAATACCAAGTGATGTAAGATTGGACTTTGTGTTGATCAAACTGATTTAGGGCTATATCCCATTGGAATAGCGGTTCTTGTAAGATCACATAAAGTTAAGCAACGGGGGCTCCGGTCAGTACAGAGATGGCTGACAGCTTGAGAATATCAAGTGCTGTAACAGTACATGTGGTGGTGATCTAATGGCTTTAAGGCTATATTCCATTGGAATACCGGTTCTTGTAAGATCACACAAAGTTAAGCAATTGCGGCTCCGGTCAGTAACTGGATGGTTGACAGCTTGAGAATACTAGGTGCTGTAACATTGGATGTAGTAGTGATATGATGGGCTTACTTTTATATCAGGTTGAACAACCACATCTCGTATGGTCACCAAAGTTAAGGAATATCGAGCTATGTCATTATCTTGATGAGTGACTCCTTCGGAATAATAGGTAGTGTATATTTGGATGTGTCGGTGCTGCAATGGGCTTGTAGACATATCACGCTGGAACAGCCGTTCTCCTACGATCACCGAAGTTAACTAACATCGAGCAAGGTAAGTACCTAGATGAGGGTATGTTTGGTAATACCAGGTATTGTAAGCTTGGATGTACGGATGATATAATATGCTTACGGTCATTCCAAGGTGGTATACCGGTTCTCATGCAATGACTGAAGTAAAGCAACATCGAGTCTGATCAGTACAAATATGGCCGAATGCTAATATTATTTATTAATCCACCCACGAGGATTAAATGTGGCACAAGGCCGGTTTAATGTGGGTTGCCCGCGAGCCCGTAGGCTCGGCCAAAAATATGACCTTTGAACCCGCCTAGACGGGTTCAGGTCCTGTCTACCTCCCCGAAGGAAACCTTGCCCTTCGGCAAAGCTTCCTCCGAGTTCCTCCCTGCATTAGGGAGTTCGACAGAAGCCAGCCCGCATGATCACAAAGCACAGATACTACACTTTGATCCTAAAACGGGCCGGCTGTAAACTTGGATGGGCAAGTGGTGTAATGAATAATGGCTCGGAATTCTACATCGGAGAACCGGGTTCTAATTTTAGTTCGGTTTCTTATATTCACTTATGAGAAAATGCCTCAAGGGAAAAGTATGGATCGATGTACTATGCCACAATCTACAGGTTATTTCAAAGCTATTAAGAATAATTTATTCAAGATATCATTTTGTTCATAGCAAGTTAAATTTCACCAGATTTTATCTCAAATTTAATTCGACTTCGCCATGCAATATGAAGAAAGGATGATTCACTGGTTTCGATATCATGAAAAAATCATAGATCATGATCCAGCCACCTACCAAAAGGAAATAAACAATATCGAACTACCCAGAAAACATACGTTTCTGCAGGAAGAAAAATAATAGTCAAAGAGAGGGACCTGAAAACTCTCTCAGTCAATCTCTCTTATTTCAAGAACTTATCGGAAAAGATACAGAAATGATTTGTTCAATGAAAGTTAAGGACAAACCGCTCGACCGTACTGAGATATTTCTGCCAAGTGCAGCGTATCAAAGAGGATAACATGACTGAAATTGCTTTATTAAAGAGTCTTTCCAGAAAACCTTCAGTGAATTTCGAAATCAAACCAGTATTTAATCTACGGGCGTAAATTGTTCTCGTTCTCCTCATTGGAAAGTGTTTATTTTGAAATCCCCTGATGTTTATACCTACAACTGACGAAGGTCAGATATTGCAACAACCGAAAGTTTCTGATAATTTCACCATAGATGAGAACCGTAGTCCGCCTGAAAATATTGTACATAATGATATCTCCTCCCACAAATTCTAAACATTGTGGTCAATCTTTAAAAAACAAATAACTTGATTGTAATAAGAATATATTTGGCCAATATTAGGTTGTTGCAAAAATAATGACGTATTAATGTGGTTTTTTGACGTATTTTTAACGTAAAAAAACGACATTATTACGTCATTATTTTTGCACCAACCTAATATACCTAGGAATTAGAATATTCTCAAAGCAAAAGAAAAAAATGTTAAAAGTTCAGGTCCCTGTATATATTTTGGTAAATATTGAATGTAGCCAGTAATATCAGAGAGGTGTCTGTAATCTATATCAGGATAAGAAAATGGGCATATCTGAACTGGAGCTACCCATACTTCACTTGGCTGTTTTGATGGTGTTCAAAAGCGTCCATGTAGCATTGTGGGTGAGGAAATAATTTATACACTACAACACAGCATTCAGAGACAAATCGTTTCTCACTTCTCGATGCTCAATCGCCATTTCCGTTGTATGTGTTCTGACGAGAGTCCCAACAATCCTGATATGCGACTAGGATCCACCATACCACGTACTCAAAGACGAATCATCCCCAACCTCTTTGTATAGCATAAAGTATGTTAAATTCGAACAGCTGCTATCCAGGAACTGCAGCTCTGTGGAACAGACTCACGGCTGGATGTTTACTAGACTTGAACTTTTCACGTCTAGGATTAACTATTTACTTTCCTGTATAGACACATTTAACTTCACTTCTTGCCTACTCTTATGCGCATACAACACAACTGAGTAACTACACATATTGACTGTCTATTGGATCTTATATTGCGTGAACATTAGTATATAAAATCTTTGTAGTATCTACGTAGTAGCCATTATTGGAAATCGAATGGTGGCATGTATTTTTAAATCTCCTCAAAGTTTTCATATATTTCCATGATACTCGGCACTATCTCATATCCCCTGTGACATTTAACACTCACATATCATGATTGTAATCATATAAAGTTGTTCTTTTTCCTTAGGCCTGTAATGTGGCCGACGGTCATCAACCACAATGACCGAAGTCATGGAAATCGAATCCCAGGATAAATGGCCTTCAGTTCGTGGTTATATTAAGAAGGAAGAAACTAAGTATTTCTGTATCAGGAAAATATCTTATGTTCACTATTAAGTAGCGGCCAGTGGCCATGTTATTTTTTTCCGCCGTTATTTGTTACACAGATATTGTCGACATTAGATGAGCCGGAGGAGATGGGTGAATATAAACGGAGATGTTGGAGAAAGAAAATACGTTTAATCATTTGCAAACCGAATGAAACGATTTGAAACTTTGTGCGAAATCCAAAAACAAGATTTCAGAGTTTTGAACCTGTAACAAACATCCACTTTTCCGACCTGATGTGTGAGTTTATATATTATTCTTTCTAAATGTATCAACATAATTAGCTATATATTGAGCAATATTGCTAAAAAATACAGCATATATTACAAGTATATTTTTGTAAACAAACACAAACACCCCCCCACACACACACACACATATATATATATATATATATATATATATATATATATATATATATATATATATATATATATAAATAAATAAATATAAAAATATATTTTTATGTTTATACATTCCTTTTATACATACAAATATTTAAGTAAATGTTCTGTTTCATAATAAACAATATTTAACGGCCTGAATGTCCGAGAAATTTCCACAGAAAATATTCGTCCTCCGACAGGATTCGAATCTGTATCCTATACGGAACCGTCATTTAGCTTGACGCGCCTTTACAGATTTGGCCACGAATTTACTGTATTTGAACTTCAATCTTCCATGAATCTCTCACGTACATTCATATCTGCTCACGGCGTATCAAATTTAAACAAATAACGTCACACATTATGAAATGGGCAAAGTCCGACCATTATTTTAAGACATTTTATAAAAATGTCTTAAAATAATTGTCGGACTTTGTCCATTTCATAATGTGTGACGTCATATATATATATATATATATATATATATATATATATATATATATATATATATATATCATTACATTGGTTACACTACTGCATGCCGATCCAGACGCTTTACATTACAGTCCGATCACAGCTCTATTAGAACACATTTAAACACATGCACAAACTTATCAGACTCCATCTGAAACATAGAAAAATAGACCGACCTTATAATTCTAGAAACATACGGACAACCTATACACCGAATAAAAAAACAAAAAATAAAATCATCCTTGATAATGGCTAAATGTATAGCCGAAAGCGCTTGGAGTTTGTACGTATTATATTCCAGAAAAGGTTAAATAACAAGATTAATCGCAGTACCTTGTCTGTCGTCGTTAATGAAACATGTATAAATGAAGGATTCCTACCTAAATACACGATACACATTACACACACACATATACACACAAATATATATATATAGCTATATCTATCTATCTATCTATCTATCTATCTATCTATCTATCTATCTCTATATATATCTATATATATATATAGAATGGGCACAGAAAAGAAACCCGAAAAACCAGGATCACCTATGGGAGTTATTGAAAGACGAATGGGAGGGAATTACTGCTGATTTTTGAAAGAAATTAATTAGATCATGTGGTCGACGATGTAGAGAAGTCATTGAAAATAAGGGAATGTTTACCAAATATTAAATTTTGTTGATATTTTGTTCACAATGAAGTATTAACTCGATCGTTCCTTAACTTTTGTCCAGTAGCTTATTTCCTTTGTTCCATTTGATCTTTATTTAAAAAAAAAAACAAACTATTATGTAAATTTTTGTAACTTTGTATAATATTTATGCATTACACCCTAATCTTTATTCGGTAAAAATTCCATTGCTAATCATGCATTACTTTTTAAGTAATACACATATTCATGCCTTTGTTTCCGTTCCTTATATTATGGCTGCTACAGAATATATATATAAGCTTATCACGGTACAAAAGGGCAAAAAGAATAGACGTTTAGCCGAGGAAGATTATGTTGCCAATTTTTTATGTAAGGAACGTAGTACTGTATATTTTTGTGGCATTATTCGATGGCGTTACGTTAATTGACTGGGTCAACAACCACTGGTGCCAAATTTCAGATTCGAGGTGGTACAAGAATGCATATTTTTATATATATTTATGCAGAGACGCTCTGTGAGAAAAGAAATTATACACTTGCATGAGCTTCTTTTTGTTTTTCCATATTTTTTTTCTTTTCAACATGACAAAGATTTTAGACCCACTACCGAGCGCACCATCAGTTAAACGCTAGATAAATAAACAGAAAAGTACATCCCAAAATAAACTTAATATTCACCGAGTGATGTATTCATGTTTCCCCACAATTATTGGGCTCTCGTAAGAGTTCAACATTCCTCAAAATAAAAACTATTTGTAGATATCAATGAATATACTGTACATAATGATGATCCGTACATATTTATTTCACTTAAAATGACTGCGGTAATATTACACACGTTGCAAAATGTAGCTAAAAGACCAACTAGAATTTAGCATAGGAAAACAAAATCATAGCAACGTATGATAAGCAGTTCAAATTTTGGAAACAGGAAAAAGGATTCCGTGTATCGCGTTTTGTTCTTTAATACTTCATCGGATTAAAATGGTTACGTTGGTGAGACCTCACATGCGCACGAACGAAGGTAGTTGACATTTTTTTTTATTGATGCTTTAGCGCTTCAATTTGAATATATATAGTTATAGCCAATTCGATTTGAATATTTTTTTCTTTTTGTTTCCAAAACTGTTGTTATTAGATCCCCCGAACTGTGATAATAGGTGATCTGCTAGGAATGGGGAAATGCTGTAGGAGGCAAGACGCAAATTTACTGGGGTGTCCTTGCGATAAAAGCAATGTCTAAACATTTTAGTCTTAGTTAATTGCTTTCTCCTTTGATCAGTGTAGTATTTTTTTTTATGTCAAAATTGTGCCCAGTCTCGTGGGGTAAATTCGAAACACAAACGTCTTAAGCATTTCGCTTATTGTGTGTTATTTTATTTATTTATTTATTTTTTGGCTGAGGCATCCCCAGAACTGGACCATTCTGTTGGCGGATAGATGTTATTATCACCGAAATAAGAATGTTTACCAACCAAGGCAGTAGAATAAAGTCTATCCTAATATATACCACATAGCTAGTGAAGAGAAAATAGATACATATCATTCCAATAGTTTTTAGCGGTTAAGAAAATGTAACGAACTTCATATTCAAAATCAGCTTTAAGAATCACTATCCCTACAGCACTCTAACATCTCCCAAAGTGTGTATGCGCATGCACGCCATGCATATGAAATATCAAGATACACACTTTCTGGAATATTCATGGCAGTGCGTTCTTTTTTACAAATTATAAAATAAGCGTGCACCTATCAAACTGATTCCGCTGTGAATTTTGTATATAGTTTATTTCTTGTTTTAATAGTCTCTTTTCTCGCATCTCTCACCAGTGGAATTTTCGTCCAGTTTCTTCTCATCGACTGCACAATATAGTAGGGTCAGTTGGGCACCCTCTGTGAGAAAAAGATCAACATGACGCATTTCACTCCACCTGAAATTTGGAAACCGCATGATGTACCGTTTGGCATTCGCGCCGGAATCTCCAATACGAATATTTCAGACAGTTGGTTGTCAATCTGATGGCAGTGCAGAGGATCCAGGTAGAGTTGAATATGGCTAATGGTAATTAAAATTGTGTTAAGAGTGATCGTTTGTGATGTCGACGTTATTCCTCCATTCATCTTCCCAAAAAACCACAGACTCAATATGGGGACCTACATCAAGTGCAATGCGGAGATAGTGTTTCCCTGGGTCAAGATGGCTGCTGGAATCGGTACTATTCCCAACACGCAGGAGGACCTAGTTATAACTGTACGGCAATTTCTGCGACCACATCACTCTATAAAACTGACCACATAAATCCCTAGACTGCAACCCCATTGATTATTATGTATGGGGTGCATTTGAGCGGGAACCCCAAAAAGCTGCTTGTAACTTCAAAGATGAACTTAAGGGGAGTACTATGGCAACATTCACCAACATGGAGACAGTCCAGAAGAGATGGAGTTGTTGAGGCCGATGTTGATTTTGTTGAATAAATTTATTTTTTAGTATTTCAAGACATTTTTGTGTAATTGTTGAAAATATATATGTTAAAATGAGATATAAGAGATGTTTTCATTTTTTGCGTAATTTAGACGCTAATTTACCCATCGCACGACGAATATTCTGTAAATGATTCAAATGCAACGTCTGTTGCCATCGTCTTATACTGCCCTTTCTCTTAAATGATACTTTCTCGTTGTCTTTCATTCCTAGTATCATTTGCCTTACTTCGGGAGCAATGATTAAAATAATAAGTTTCATAAAAGCGGTTTAATTCACCATGAAGCAAAAGAAAATTATTCTAACAATAATAATAATACTATGTAAAATTAAAACCAGCCTGTAAGGTAAACTTGATGGAAATGCATAAATTGGTCAGGCAAAAGCGCAGATCAAGACACGTAGACACGAACAAGTTAACTACATATTAAATAATCTTAAATAACTCGATAGATATGGCCGTGCGATATATGAAACCAATTATACAGACAGCACGATGTGTCAATTAGTTACTAACCAAATGATTTAAATAACTAGATATGAACAAAGTTTGTTATTAAAAGAGTTACAACGCACCAGGACAGAGTTTTAAACAAAACTTTAAAAGTTAGATCAAATCTATCTGCCTAGATCCCATCAAATCCGCCTCAGTTAATATTACAAGAAGAAAGAAATCAATGTGGTAAGCTTTACAGCTAGATTGTCTTCTTTCCATTTGCGAGTTTTATTGAATGTTCCTTACGGATTTTCAAAGATACAGGGTACCGCATCAAAGCCATGGCATATGTTTCTTATTCCGCGTATTTTTCCTTTTTACGACAAGACATTATAGAGAAATCCAAGGATAATATCGTGCGATGTAAACTTACTCCATCTTCCTGATTTTTCTGATCCATAAGTTGAGACTGTGATCAGATTTGCAAGTTAGAAATACATACATCTTAGTTTGATCGATTAATCGGATGTCAGAAACAGATACTGTAATACAAAAACGTATGTTACAAAATCAGGAATTCAGGCTCTTTTCAAATTCTGTGTACGAATAAAGAAATTGGTGTTTGCGTATTTATCTGGGTAAATACAAGTAAAAGCTGAGATCAATCTGCGGTACATGATATTAAGAGCGTATATATATATATATATATATATATATATATATATATATATATATATATATATATATATATATATATATATATCATTATATATATATATATATATATATATCATTATATATATATATATATATATATATATATATATATATATATATATATATATATATCATTATATATATATATATATCATTATATATATATATATATCATTATATATATATATATTCATGCATACATATATATATATATATAAAATATATAAAAAACTATATATATATATACAAAACTTATATATATATATATCATTATATATATATATATATATATATATATATATATATATATATATATATATATATATATATATGAACAAATAATTTCTAAGAAATTAAAGGAAATTTAAAGGGGACATAATTGTTGAAAGGTACACAAGGCCAGGCTCGAAATCCGATTGAAAGTACAGTTCCTTCATTACGATTCTCGAGAGGAGCGCTCATACTCGCGCATCCATTAATCATAACATTAAAAATAATTAGAATATATATATATATATATATATATATATATATATATATATATATATATATATATATATATATATATATATATATATATATATATATATATATATATATATATATATATGTGTGTGTTTGTGTGCGCGAGCGTGTGAGTTATGTGTGTGTATCTCGATTTCTGTTTATCTTTTTCTCTTTAGTAAAGACTCTAATCTCTTAAATCTCCAGACCCTTCTGACATGTGTCTCCATCTCCCTCTACTAAACTCAGTCAGCAATCTCTTCTTCCTCTACTGTTGTACATTTACAAATTGACCATTTGTCCGTCCATTTAATGCTGTTGGTATATCTGGTCTGCTGCTCCTGATATTTATCTCGAGTTTCTTGACAAAGTCCAAAAAATGATCTGCTATGTAATAGAAACTGATTTTTATCTCGATTTAGTCACTTTTTCACAGACATGACGTGATATCCCTCTGTCTTTTTTTACAAAGATTTTCATTGTCCTTGGTGCTCCGGCTAAATGAATTTAAGTGTGCTATTTGATTGGCATCGAGTTCCCACCCTTTTACGGTTGAAATAGTTAAAGGTAACCGCAATTTCTACTCCAACATTTTCTTTTCTCGCTCTTGGCTCATTTGGAACCCATTTTCGTTTATTTGCTTCCCTGATAATAAGAAACTTCAAAAGTTTAAATGAGGCGTTAATCGATATCTTCTTGAATCTAGTTAAGCTTTGACCCTTTCCTCAATCCCCCCCCTCTATTTACAATCTTTTCTCTCACTTTCAATCTATGTAAGCCCCTGATTCTTAGAGGCATTCCCGTCTTGTTTGGGGTGAAATTATTATATATATATATATATATATATATATATATATATATATATAATTATTTATTTAAAAATATGATTCCAACAATTGACATAAGAGTTCTCATGTTTCAAAACAAGAGCCGAAAACTTCAATATAATTATTTGAATTAAATTGAATTAAAATAATCTCTGTTCCATCTTCAAGCGAAATATTTTTTTGGGAATAACTTACTTCTGAAATTTACGTGTTTTAATAGCAGATTCATTATTGAAATAATTATTGAACAGAGCTTACTTTAATTCAATTTAATTCAAATAATTATATTGAAATTTTAGGCTCTTGTTTTGAAACATGAGAACTCTTATGCAGCGTGTTGGAATCTTATTTTTAAATAAATCATTATATTTATACTCTACTTTTGTATCGAGCACTATTTTTTAAAAATAATAATAAAAATACTTAAGAACTTTGGATTATTTACCTAACCAGTCTCTTTCCTATTTTCTATATATTTTCACACACACACACACACACACACACACACACACACACACACACACACACATATATATATGTATATATATACATATATATATATAATTATTTATTTAAAAATATGATTCCAACACGCTACATAAGAGTTCTCATGTTTCAAAGCAAGAGCCGATAACTTCAATATAATTATTTGAATTAAATTGAATTAAAGTAAGCTCTGTTCCATCTTCAAGCGTGTTGGAATCATATTTTTAAATAAATAATTATATTTATGGTCTACTTTTGTATCGAGCACTATTTTTTTTAAATAATAACAAAAATACTAAAGAACTTTGGATTATTTACCTAACGAGTTCTTTCCTATTTTCTATATATTTGCATACACACACACACACACACACACACATATATATATATATATATATATACATACATACATACATACATACATACACACACACACACACACACACACACATATATATATATATATATATATATATATATATATATATATATATATATATATATATATATATATATATATATTGGTGTGGTACCGGGGGGATCAAGCATGCGCCTATGCGTCGTATGTTAATGTATGAATCCTTCCTTTAAACATGATTGTATTCCTTTTGAAGCGATCCCGCTGTTTTGAACAAATCGTTTTTTGTAGGACAGAAATTTCTAGGTGAACGCACGAATTCTGAAAACCATGGAGAGCGGGGAACCTGAGTAACGTGAAAATTGAAACAAGAATTAAGAATATACATGGCAAGTGGAACTAGAACAATCACCCGCAGTGTGCGAAATAATGAGTTCAGTTCGACATTACAACCACATGAAGAAAGCCGGAGCGTTCAACGACCTAAACTTTTTGATATATACGTCGACAAAGGTGAGGACAATAGTCCGAATAATGTGAATAGTGTAAATATACTTTTATTTTATAATAATGTTCAAACTGTACAAGGTTCTAGAGACACTCGTTTTACGTGGATAAACTTTAAGAGTTTACAGTTTATTGGTATATATGTAGTATATAACGATTAATCTTAGTCCTGTAAAGCTTATGATTGAAGTGATCGGGGAAACATCCTTTTAGGTGTCAGTTCCACACAGCAGAAGTTCTTGGAAGAAGTTACTAGAGTAAAACTTAGATCTTACTAATGGAATAAAAGGAAATTCTCTACAATGGCGTGTCTTAGCCGTCAATGTTCGAAGTATTAGGATTGAGCAATGTAGACCCTTTGAACATTTTCTATAGAAATATTAATAGGGCATTGAGAGGTTCACGTAGATTTGTCTGTTTGAAAAGGGTTGTAGCGTGGTAAATAATTTATCTGCCATAAAGAAGCAGAGACGCTTTTGGATTGTGTCCAGTCTGGAAAGTGAAAACTAGGCAGTTCTTGCTCATATATGGCAGCAGTACACTATTTACAGCATAATATGGGCCTTGCAAATGTAGAAGGACTCAGGTAGTTACTTGAGCGGTGCAGGGAACAGAATCTCAAAGACACTTGAAAATTGTAGGAATCTTAAGGAAAGTCGGTTTAAATAACTTAGCATTCTCAGGACATAGTGAAGACTAGAGAAAAAGGGTGAAGTATCTGTTAACAACCATAAGGACCTTGTGAAAATGGGTAGCAAAACAAGGACCTTGGGAGATAGTAAACAGAAAAAAAAATTCGAGAAAGAATAGGAAGTTGTGGAGATTCATGTTCGCAAAAGTCCTTAATAAGAGAGGGCACATAAAAGAAGAAAGCAACGAAAAAGTAACGGTATAATCATTATTATTAGATTATACATATTTAAGTTTTATTAGTTGTGACTATTAATGTTCTTTCATTTTTTATTGCAATTTAACATAAATATATTTAAACTGTCAGTTTAAAGAAGTAAGCAATGAGTTCTGAAAAGAAATCATAATGTATAAATTGCTGCTGTGTTTTCTTGCCTCGGAGTAGTCTGCATAATCAGACCAGCTTCACTTTCCATTACTGATAAAAGAAATTAAACGGTTGGCAGATGTCCAAACCTGACATCATATATTTAGCATTCACTCTTTCGCGAGCTATCTCGATGGTTTATTTGTAATTATTTAAATCTACTTTTATTCGTAAAAATTATATAATCTTTATTTACAGCAACACAAAAAATGTACATGACATATTCAAAGAAATCAACATTGGCATCCATGACCATTTGATAGCGTGGCTCCACCAGCGAAATTACCTGGTAGTAAAAAAAACAGGCGTCTTCGACGTAAAGCAATCTGTAAAATCCCGATGAAAGTATGTCTCATTTGCGAAGGATTCTTACAGCATAGACAAAGAAGCTGGTCAGAGTTGATGAGACGGAGCCAAATGCAGGACGTTTCTCGAACAAATGGTGACACAAGTGTAAGGATTTTCATCTTCCAGCAGAACAACGACCATAATGATTGATACTGAACTGCTTTGCATCCTTCAGTAATGGTAGTAAAATCCACACTCTGGTTTCTATCTTCAAATCTATTCGAGAACCATTCAGAGAATGAAAAATAATTTTAAGAAAGTGGAAACATTTGAGTGGAAAACTGCATCAGTAGGTTACAACAGGAAGAAGGGTAATAATTTCAACTTAAAGCTAAAGAGATCAATAGAAAAGACCCAGCTCATTACATAACTATTTTGGCACGTGGTGGAGGGGTCTCAGCTATGGCAGTTCAAAGAGCAGTGAAAAAAGACTTGAAAATTAAATCGTACATGAAACCTGTGAGACATATTGTTATTCCATGACAGAAAGTTAGAAGTTTAGAGAGGGCAAAGATCATCTTGAATAAGTTAGGAAATGATCCTGAAATAATATATATATATATATATATATATATATATATATATATATATATATATATATATATTAAATCAATTTCAGTCTTTCATGAGCTTCTAATCCTTAGCTATGTTTAATTAAGGATGATCATTTCATTTTCGTTTATGATCGATTCATCAGGATAATTCTGTTAATGTTAGAGGGTAATTATACTCAAACTACAATCCAATTGTGTTATAAAAATCTCGGAAAATTACAGTATGATATCTTTAATCATTTCGAAGATAAAAAGTTTCAAAACATAATCAACAATTGGACAATTTTGATGTTGCACGGTTTGAAATTTTTGCTGTTAATAAAACTAATTCATGACATTTCTGGCCATAAGGTATGAAAAACCGCCCAAATTATATATATATATATATATATATATATATATATATATATATATATATATATATACCACATTTTAAAATCAGTTTATGCATAATATTTATGCTCTGTGAATTAACATTGAGCACTGTTTTGTAAAAATAAAAAAAATATCAATAAGAACACCGGATTATATATCTTAATGTTCTTTCTCTTTTTACTGTAATATATATATATATATATATATATATATATATATATATATATATATATATTTCCTTTCACAAGATAGTTTAATTAACATTAATTTAATGCACGTTGCTGAAGATCATTAAGAAATTGTTCTTCATGCACACGAAATCAAATACACACGAACGTCCCCTATCGACAAAATTTGAAATTGTCCAGGACTTCACCTAGCGGAACAGAGTTTTATCTTCTGTCACACAGCAATACATAGTAATATGAATCAAACTGACCCAGGCTGATCAAATTTTGGTGGACTATATGAAACGTGTCTTGGTCAAAAGTAATCTCTCTAAAGAGAAATCAACTTGCCAAACCTGGGAAAAAAGTGTTTGGTCTAATGTACTATTTTATGAAAAATTTTGGGTTCTCTTTTGATTGCATCTATCACTATTAAAGCATTTCCATGCTAGAGTTAGTTTCGCCCATCACTGCAATTTGCTACAAAACAAGAACATTAAAATGAAAACCCGAATTGTTTTCCGAAATATGATCGTCAGTAGAGTTTTCTATATGTATGTCTGGAATATCAGCACAACAGTCTAGTAATATAATCACTGTCGTCAGTGTAGAATCGTTTTCGCAGAGCATGTGTTAAAAATCGTTTTGGGTGAGTGAAACATGTTGGTTTTGTTGAAGACGATCTTTCTTTGAACATCATTGACTGGCGCTTCGTAATCATTATGAAAGAACTGTACCGAATGACATTGTTTGAGGACTATCAACCACAACAGCGAAAATGTATATTAAATGTGACCCGACGAGAAAATTATGACATCATCAGATGATTGACAGTGTACACTACTTCAAATAAATATTTAGAAAGGAACCTCCAAATCAATACAGGAAAGAACGATCATTGGTACTAGAATTGAGAAACCTATTTTCCTTAAAAATTGTTTTAAGAGAAATATTTTTAAAGTGTTACAAAAGTCAACCTGACTGCAGTACTGGCATCTCATTTAATGAATGAAGAATGTTTCCTTCTAAGGGAAACGTCTATATTAACATTAACAGGCAATCTGTGTTGTCACTGGCTTCATTTTCTCGAGAAGAATTAACAGTTGACGCTTTGTTAGCATATAAAATTAAACATGTATTCTCGACGGAGAAATTACAGTAACTCACGAGTTACAATGACATTTTGAAAATTACCTTGATTTCCTGTAGATTCGGCGTCTCTCAGTGTGAAAGTAACGACTGAAAGATACGGAGGAATATGATCTTTTAGGCCTTGTCATTCCCCTCGTCAATCTGCAAAGGAAGAAGTAAAATGTATCTTGCCCGAAGATGGTTCCTCTGCCGGCTGTCAAAATATCTCCTCCAGCTAATATCAGCTCCCTATTGTATATGCGTCACTACCCACTCATGCAATGATAGGGTCTGCAACAGATAGAGGCTTTCTAATCTTCGTTCAGGAAGACAAGCCATGAAAATATATATGAGTAAATGCATACGTAAGAATGTTAACTCATACACCCCCCACATATATATCCATCCATCAACATATATATATATATATATATATATATATATATATATATATATATATATATGTGTGTGTGAGAGAGAGTGAGTGTGTGTGTGTAGTTGAGGTCAAGAGGTATTAAAAATTGTTAGATGTATATTCTTCTTTTAAATTCTGAGCCCGTTCAGGTATTTGGCGATCATAACTCCACAATTTCCTGACTGTTTCAGGTATAAATATTTTGTTGTTATCACTCCTAAACGTTGCGCCGTCTTTCATTTATTCAAGTTTGCTAGGTAGGTTATGCATTGTTTTTTATCAATACGTCCTTTGAGTATGAAATACTACAAGCCCTCTTTCCTCATTGTATTAAGTATGCGTCTTTTTTTGTCTTCATTTTCTCTAAAACTTCGCTTTTACTCACGTGTTCAATCTATGGCATTCTCAAAATACTTCTATAGAAGCACAATAGTTTTGCTTCAAACACTTTACAGCTTTCACTCATATCTAGGAGGACTGGGATTACATACGAGTTATATAACCATTTATAAGTTTATAATGTGTTCTTTCTGTTTTGTAATAATTTTGCTTAGGTTTTTGAAGACACATTTGCGATCCCAATACACTTTCAGATTTTAGTATCTCCCTTTCTGTCTTCTGTTAAAACACTGCACAAATATAGTATTGGTATGTCCAGTTTGTAAATTTCATGGTGGGTAGGATCCTTGTGCTAACAACTATCCATTCTTATTTCTTGCAATTGATGTTAATCTTTTCTTATGGCTTTTCTTGTAGTTCCCTATCTGAGCTTGCTATCAAGATTATCATCTCCATATAACTGAAGTTGCTCAGATCGGGGCCGCTGATAATGAATTGTGGTTGGACATAATTCTCTCAGAATCACTTCACTGTTTAGGCCGAATAAGTCCGGTGAGAAGATATATATGATTGTTTTATACTACTTTCTGTTTTGATATATTTACTGAAATTATTGTCTATTCGCATGCAGCCGGATTGCTGTCCGTATAATTTATGGATTATTCTAATCTTCTTAAATATATAAAGTTTAACTAGCTGTTTTAACAGTTTTTTGCAGTTAAATTTATTCAATGTTTTTTTCATAATCTAATATTCACAGTTACACATCCATCTACAATTTTATTTTTCTTTCTGACATAATTATAAGCTTAAAAAAAACATTCCTTTCCAGTGATTTACCGAATCCGAACCGATCTTTTCCCGTTTCATGTTGTATTCTGCCGCCTGCTCTATTCCTGAGAATTCGGATGAAAACCTGTGTTATATGGCACATTGAGCTTATTGGTCGCTGAAGCTCACGTTCGTTTGTACTTGGCTTCTTATTATCTAATTTCGTCTTCTAGTATATAATCACTGTTTTATATTTAATTTATTACGTTCGTAGTCTTGCCAATGACGAAATCATCACCGGCTATCATCACGTTTATTACAATTCCGTCTAGTTCAATTACTTTGTTTCTCTTCAATTTTGTCAGTGCTGATTCCAATTCTGATTTAAATATTTCTGGCCTTTCGATATTTCTGTGTATTGTCGGTTGTTCTCTTTCGTCCTGGAAGTGCTCCCCAAATAATTCCTTCTTATCTGAAGCACTTTTCTTTTCCTGATATCAGTTTCCCGACTTTGGATTATATGATTCCTGTCGGTGAGCATGTCTTTCTTCCGTTTTAGTTCACTTACGCTCTGTGCATATTTGTCATGAAAGTGATAATCATTTTTCCTATTTCAGCAAATCATTCGTTGAGTCATTCCTGTTTAGTCTACTGCTTGTTTTTTTTTAGAGACATCTTTACATTGTTGTAAAAAATTTCATGAGTCATGCATTCTTTTTTATTTCTTTGACTTTTTCCAATTTACGAATAATCCTTCTCAGACAAAGAGGAAATCCGTCAGATATAGTCCAAGTTAATCATACAAAAAATAAAAACTTGCAACATAGTCATTATAAAATAAATCCCAAATTTCTAATATACATATATAAGTCCAATATCCTGTAAGAATATAGTTTCCCACCTGGGAAATGTTTCTCTCTCTATAAAAAAAAAAAACAAAAAAAAAACGCAAAACGGTTTACGTGGGATATACAACAGTTACACTCTCGAGCAGACTCACTTGTCGCATAGAGCAATATAGTCTCATCAAACAACACATAAATGAGCAACATAAATATCATATTATTATTAGAGAGCTACTCATTAAAAATAGTAAAATCATAGCAAAGCCAAACAGTAAAAACAAACCAATCATAGTTGAAGCAATAACGTTACAACAAAAACAACGATATCTGTCTATATCTCTGAAATGAGGTATTATGATTACTTGCTTTATTTACATTACTCGGGCAGTTATCCTCATTTTCATTACCATATTCACGACATTTCAGTAGGTGAACGCTCCGGCTTTCTCCAAGAACACATGGTCCAGGAGATAAAGACTTTGGTCAGATCCAGTGACTAGACGCAAAGAGTTGTGAGTTCAATACCAGGCCACAGCAGTGGTGAACCAAACATGGAGAGTTAAGTAAAAGTGAAATAACTGAGAAAATTTGGAAAAGGCATAGGACTTGTGATTAAAACAATCTTCCCCGGTGGAGGAAATAAAGTCTTCGGTTCGATATTTCATTCATCTGAAGAAGGCCGGACCGTGCAACTGTTGAAATATTGTGAATATGACGATGAAGATGAGGATAACAGTTCGAGTAATGTAAATAATGCAAGTAACAACAACCTTCAAGAAATAACAATAATTATAAGTTAAGTCCCTGCAACCTAGCGCCCCCCTCAGCTACTTCACACTTTGCCAAAGACACAACATTCACAAATTCTACGAAACATAACAATCGTCTTTATCTACTCTGATGATCACCTAAGAAAGGAGACATCTTGGATAATATTTCTTCTTATTTTCTTCTGAACTTCGGGCAATTCTCTGACAGAATTCTCTTCTTATCTGAGAAGGAAAATACGCAATTGCGAAAAGTCAATTATTAAATTTAATCGACAGAAAATTCATGTTGCTTATGACTATCTTTGACACAGACACAGACACAGACATATATATATATATATATATATATATATATATATATATATATATATATATATATATGCGGGAATTTCTTTGTATCTATGTATCTATATATATATATATATATATATATATATATATATATATATATATATATATATATATATATATATATACACACATATACTTCGTGCCAAATTATTATTGAGATAACTTGTTTCTAATATTTCAAAAATCGTCCAATCAATTCACACAAATTTTTCGCACAATGTTGGCAACACTGACCTGAGAAATCCCTGAAATCTTCTTATTGATCTGCGCAATGTAAACAAAGTGGCGCCATACTTGTTATCAGCACTGTGATTTGATCGTGCCAAATTATTAGAAAGGTTTAGTAAAATTCACAGAATTGACCAAAAGAAAACGTTTATTAACGTTGCACATGAATGTTTATGATCAAAAGAAGCTAATAAATAAGATTATCAAACAAATAATAACAGATACAAACAAAGGCACAGTTTAAAATAAATTAATAGGGAATGTGCTTTCCCTGTTTTGAAATTACTTGAAGATGTCGACGATGCATAGAATTTGTTAATTGTAGGATGTCATCTCCTTTAATGCCGTGAGATATGTCAAGAATTGCTTCGCACAACTCAGCGTTGCTCCTGAATTGTCGTCCGTTAGCGTACAGTCTTCCCTTCATGATGCTCCAATGGTTTTCGATTGGGTTCAAATCCGGAGAATTTGCTGGCCACTTCATATTTCGAGGACCATCGAAGCCTGTTTAAAATATTCAGTAGTCTTGTGAGCAGCATGTGAGGGAGCATTATCTTGCATAAAAACAATGGCCCTTCTGAAGACAACTCTTTGCTTTTTCATCCAGGGTTCCAGATGCTCCTTCCTAAATGCTATGTATGCATCAACAGTCATTTTGACGCCATCTGGTACTCTCCATGGGACCACTAATATTTTTCCAATTATACAACCCAGATAATTATGCCTCCACTGCCTTGTTAGCGTCTTAAACGCTGATGGCGATTCTGTCCATTCATTACCCAGCCTTTGAACCGTCTATCTGGCCCATCAAGTGTTGATCGAGTTTCGTCTGTGAACAAAACTTTAGAGAAGTCAATCTTCATATTGTCCTCGGCCCATTTCAGTTGATTTTGAATGTCATTTCTCGTCAACGGAGGCCTCGATACAAGTTTGACTGCTGTTGCTATTTCCCTCAGATACCAACATCGAGTACTTTTAGACACAGTAGGACCCCCATGCGACTGAAATGCTCTTGACTGCTAAGTCCAGGGTTCTTCGTGTCCTCTCGTTTAAGTCATGACATGAGACGACGTGAAATAACACTCTGCTTAACTTTATCTGTCCTTTTGCGTACTTGTGTAGGGTCGGTGGTGATAACACCTCCCTATCATTTAAGAAATTTCTAGGGTGGATTTACCTTTTGAGAGTTCTGAGGTGATAGTTTTCTTTTCAGCATCACTTAAACTGCTTTTATGGCCCATCTTTTCACTAAATTCTTACACTTTTCTAATAATTTGACACGCTCAAATCACTGTGCTGATAGAAAATATGGCGCCAGTTTGTTTACATTGCGCAGATCAGTACCAAAATTTCAGAGATTGTGCAGGTCAGGGATGCCAACATTGTGTGAAATTTGTGTGAATTGATCAGAGGGTTTTTGAAATATTAGAAAAAAGTTATCTCAATATTAATTTCCCCCAATGCATATTGTCCAAGAAAAAGTGAATATTTGCAAGTACTTACTGAATTTACCATAAATAGTACTTTTCCTCATTTAGTTTTAAATAATTCACGAAAATTTTAGATGTTTTGTTCTATTATAGACTTTCTTAATATTAGTGCAGTCCCAAATTATTCTCCCCAAATAAAAATTATGAGATTATATTACTGCATGATATTTAACACAAACACCCTTTGAAAATAAAATAGAGCTGATTCTATAATATTGTAAAAGTTAATCAGGAAGACACTCTGTGAGAGCAAATTACCACGATAACTCTTTTGTTCTAAAACCATGACAGAGACAGTTGAAATTGACAAGACGCTCTGATTTAAATAAGGTGTTGGGTATACAGCAATTTTCTAGATTCATAATACGTAAAATTCTCAAAAAAGTACAACGAGACTCATTGTGTTGAGAATAAATTAAGGAATGGTAGAAAACTGTTAAATTATAAGAGAATAGAAATGAAAATTGTCACACATTTCTCGAAGAGTCCTCATTTAACGTCAAAAGGACATTGTCAATTATGTGAAGACATGAGGGTTAAGTATATTGATGATGACAGCCAAGATATTCTGTCATCGATTAGGACTTCGAGATTGTTGCCAAAGGAAAACTCATTTGCTTAGGGCTAAACACCTAAAACACAGATTAGCTAATCTAGAAACTATCTAGAACATAGGAGTATATATTGAAACTCAGTTTCATGGACAGATGAAACCGAACTTGAATTATTTGTTCATATAATCTCCTCTTATTTATGGCGGATAGTGAATGAATTTCCCAAACAAAAATAATAATAATAATAATAATCTCCCTAAGAGGAGTCTCTGGGGATGTTCTACTTCTTCTGGGCCAGGAGAACTACTGGGAGTACAGGACATTATTGATAAAAAACGGTATTTGGCTATTCTTAAAAATTATATAAATCAAAGTACCCCAAAACTAGTTGGAGCGTTACAACATGACAATGACTCGAAACACACGACACGAATTGTTAGAAAATAGACGAGAGCAATATTAAGGTACTGGCGTAACCCGCAACACATCTTGTCTTCAAC
>OZ010594.1:61433485-61443485 GCA_963932145.1 Acanthosepion lycidas | reverse complement strand
ATGTATAGACGTGTAAAAAAAAATTCTGCCTGCTTTCTTAAAGTCGAATGGAAAATATCTTCCATTCTTTATTATTGTTTATTGAACTATCATCATTTATCTCTTGTCCTTTCTGTTTTTACTTCAATTTGATCTTCTCCTTTCAACGGCTTCGTCTTCACTTCTATTATGGCTATATCAAAATACTTTTAGTATCAATCTATGTTTTGAATCCCTTTTTCCAAATTCTTAAGCTACATCGCGGCTACAACAGAATTTCGATTGTCTATACCTTTTCGGGACTACCGTGATCGCCATCATCCTTTTTCTTGATTTCTCAGATTCAGTGAATTACAAATGTTAGTTAAAGTCGATTCTTCTTCTTCTTCTTCTTCTTCTTCTTCTTCTTCTTCTTATTATTATTATTATTATTATTATTATTATTATTATTATTATTATCACTTTCGGTTTCTAGTGTATATTAATTTCTTTTCCGGGACACGACCAGAGACCTAAGATCAGAAATGGCATCATGAAATTTTCCACTGAGCAGTTTTTAAAAAATCGTACATATTTTATATAGATAAAACCCTTCGTATGGTGTGGGCTGCACTTGTGAGTACAATTTTTGTATTTCTTTAAGACATGGGCTAACAGCGTTTTCAGCAAAGAGTCTACTGGAATCTTTTCCAATCAAACCGAGGGACTCCATCAACGATTGAAATTATCAATGTCCTCATGAACCATATTTTTGAGATTTCGATTATAATGTCTTTGTATTTTGATGGTTTTTGGAAGATCGTCAAGAATACATTGAATTTGAATGACATGCCTTGTCGGTTATAATAATAATAATAATAATAATAATAATAATAATAATAATAATAATAATAATAATAATAATAAGCAAAAGTAACATTCAAGAAAAGCAGAATTACAGAAACACTGTAGATAGATTTAGATTTTGTCACAAAGATTAGGGAATTGGAGCATGATGAAGCTTATAAGTACCTAGGAATTAGCGAAGGAGATGGCATACAACACCCCCAAATGAAATAAAAAATAAGAAAAGAGTACTACAGGCGTGTACGTCTGATACTAAATACTGAACTAAACTCAAAAAATAGAATATCAGTTTTAAACACATTGGCTGTCCCAGTGGTGCATTACAGCTTTAATGTCCTTAACTGGACCATAGCTGAAATTAAGCGAATTGACGCCAAAACGAGAAAGCTTCTCACTTGCTATCGCATGCATCATCCCAAAGCTGATGTTGATCGTCTGTATGTGCCCAGATCCGAAGGAGGCAGAGGATTAGTTCAACTTGAACTGTCCTACAAAACTACAACAATTGGCCTCCAAAGATACTTGGAAACTACAGAAGACTGGATGATGGTATGCGTCAAGGAACATGAAAGTATTAAGCGTCTTTACTCCGTAATGAAAGAAGCCAACAAATTCAAAATGGAGCTTCAAATGGGCGTTGAGATGAAACTACAGCACAATACACCGGCTGAAACTGCAAAATACTTAAAAAAGAGATCAAAGACGAATGCAACCGACCAGATACAGAAGCGATTGCAAGATAAACCGCTTCATGGCCAATACTCTACCCGTATCAAACAAGCTGATGTAGACAAAACCCGTACTCATCAGTGGCTACGCAGTGCAGGGTTGAAAGCGGAAACTGAAGGTTTTATCCTTGAGGCGCAGGACCAATGCTTGCTAACTAGGAATTATCTAGCACATATACTAAAATATTGTGTCAGCCCAAAATGCAGATTCTGTGATAAATATCCAGAAACGATTGATCATCTTGTATCAGGTTGCACGATGTTGGCACCCACTGAATATAAAACTCGACATAACAGAATGGGCCAATATCTGCACTGGAAAATCTGCAACTTCTACGGGAAGGAAACTGAATGAAACTGGTATGAACACCACCCAAACCCGGTTACGGAGATAGGACCTGTTACAATTCTATGGGACTACACAATTCACACTGACAGAACAATCAAATCCAAACGCCCAGATATTGTTATTAATGACCACAAACAAAAACGGTGCCTCCTTATTGATATGGCAGTCCCTGCTGACTGCAATGCATCTTTGAAGATATTCAAAAAGCTGTCAAAATACAAGGACCTTGAAATCGAAATCTCGAAAATATGGCATATGGGAACATCAACAATCCCTGTTATAGTTGGAGCCCAAGGACTGGTTGGAAAAGATTGCAGTAGACTAATTGCAGGGATTTCTGGAAGCCCATGCCTCAAGGAGATACAAAAAATTGTTCTTACAAGTACAGCCCACACTTTACGAAGGGCTTTATCTATGTAATTTTTATTTTATTTTATTTCTTTTCTTTTTTTTTTGTCAGTGAAAAGTGTCATGATGCCATTTCTAACCTTACGTCCCTGGGTCGGACCCGGAAAGAAATGTGTAAACGCCAGAAAGCAAAGAAAATAAAAATAATAATAATAATAATAATATCAGAAAGAGTAGAAGGCCTTCCAGATATTGCGTTATGGAAATGAAAACAAATGTTATGCAAACGCATCAATTTGGATCTCTTATAACCAAGGAAGAATTACTGAATGAGAAGTAACGAAAAACGGTAACTGTTAATGATGATAACAATTTTGAAATGTATATTTAATAAACATTTTGTCCGTATAACATTTTTTTTTAATTCGTTATATAAACAAATTTCTGTTGTGAAAGTTTTTTTTTTCTAATTCATCGTGTTTGTATAGAAAGAATTTATATCTTATTTGTTAAAAATCAGTCGTATATTAGAAAAATATGATTGTTTACATCGAAAGAAATGGTAAAATAATATCTTGACGTGTATATATATGTATATGATTTTTCTCGGAAGTGAACATGAATATATTTTTAAATATCATAGTGTTTATAGAATGTTATATTTTGAGAAAGGTTAGTTATGACCGAATTTATGCAGCCTTCGTTGTAATAACTTTTACCGCCTTCGATAAATTAGTCGAGTAGAGCTGAAAGAAATTAACGAGATTATTAGAAATAAATCCAAATAATCTGTTAAATTCCATTTTTTTCAACTTTCTACTGACTCATTTAAATTAGTTGAAAAATAGTAGATTTAACAATTAATTAGTATTATTAATCTATACTTATTGAAAACATGAGAACATGTTTCAAGTGTCTCTCTCCTAGTCAAATCTATATTGCTATGACTAGAAAAAATTCAAGTGCACTTACCATAGAGATAAATGCAACTTCAGAAAAAATATCTCGCTAAAACTTTTGTTTATACAAACACTTTAGAGCGATGAAATAAATGATATGCCACATTTTCTGTGTTCGTAATCACCCCAAGCAAAGCAGGAAAGGCATAATGGATTACTGGGTGTGAATTAGAAAACAGTTGCATTATTGAGGAAACTTAATAATACAAGAGAAACTAGCAAAGCAATGAAAAACGCCTGACATTGCATTTAAATTTTTGAAGCTCAAACATGATTGTAAAGCAGGAAAAGAGTTCCACAAGCGAGAGGTACAGGATAAAAAGGTTCTGTTTGCATACAAATGACGGGTGATTCCTGTTAATGCAACGGTAAATTGATGAGAACTTGTTACTAATTTTGTATTGCGCTTAAATTCATAAAGTCTAGGTACCATAGCAAAGTTCTCATCTGAACATTTACCATAAATGTATTTATAGAAGATTTTGTGATGTCAACGAACACTCGTTGTCACTTTTGTGATGTGCAACGAATACTCGTTGTCACTTTCGTAATGCTTGTTGTATTAGAGACATTGTAATCGCAGATGCAACTATAGTAACGCCGTTGAAGAATACTTGTGTTTGACGCCATCAAATATCGCACTAATAATACTTGCTCGATAATATTCGCTCGAATCCGTATAGTGATCTGAATAGAAAAATAGTATAGTATATAAAATAGTGGTCCGTTTAGTAATAGAGGATAGACTAGAAATAGCGATGCGAATAGTAATAGAGGATAGACTAGAAATAGCGATGCGAATAGTAATAGAGGATAGACTTCAATAGCGATCGTTCGTCGTCAGTTACTACCTACATATATGCGTTTCATCTATGGTCACGATGCCTACATTAATTCAATAATGGGATCGCCTTTCTTTGCTCACTGGCGATGTATGTTCAAACTCAAATGTCGGCAGTGGAAAGTTATTCTTATATAACAAAAAAGCACATAGAAGAAACATTATGTCGGTTCGAAATATGTCGGTGGGAAATATGTAGCTGGAGCACTGAAACGTATGTACCAACAATATTCAAGGCATGGACGAAAGGTAGACTTATAGATATGCAACATCGATTAAGGAGAGATAAATTGTCTATTTTATCACAGTGAACACATTTTCTATGCAGCAATCTAGCAATAGATTCAATAAAGTCTCTCAAATACAAGTCAGATGAAAATGTTAGCAACGAGTCAATCTCCAGGAAGTCAGTATTAGCCATACTGATGGAAGTCAGAATGGGGACTAGCAGACAGGTAATCAGAATTCGTTTTTCTAATAACCAATATATATTGAGAAAAAACTTGCTTAACCCTTCTCGTAAATGTTTAGCGTTGATATACTCTTTATATTCCTCCACGAAGCAGGAGATCATGGCTATTCACAACTTCGTGAGCTTTCAAGCTTTAAATAAATTTTGTCTTTCTGTTATTTCTCCTAAGCCCTGTTCCTACATTCATTTACTCAAGCTTACTAAGTATGTTATATGTTGCCTCCATCTCTCCCTTGTACTCTCATTCGATCCCGTGAGTATCTTATATTCTGAACCCTCCTTCCTCAGTATGTGTCCCAGAAACTTCCAAAGACTCTCCCTGGTGCTAAATATTAGTTTCATTTTGTTCCCATTCTCTCCAAAATTTCCCCGTTGCTTACATGTTCCCTCCACGGCATCCTCAGCATCCTCCTGTAGAACCACATTTCTGTTATATCAAGTCTCTACTTCATCTTTGAGGAGATCGTCCAGAATACAGGACGACATATATCAAGTAGCAGTTCAAAACTCTTTACCTTGTTTCTAGCGAAATCCTTCGATTTCTTAATACCCTGCTTATCTTTTGGAATTCTTCCTTGACTAACGTAGATTTCAGTGTTACACTTTCTGCAATCTGTTAAGACACTTCACAGATATATAAATTTCCGCACTCACTTGATTTTGGTATCTAAGATTTGCAATTCGCATTTTAGGCTCATCCTTTTGCTAACGACCATGCATTCTGTCTTCTTACATTTGATGTTTAATTCTTTTCTTAACTATATTTTGTAGGCATTATAATGACTTGCTTTTTGCGTCTGCTATCAACACTGTGTCATCTGCATACCGTATGTTAAGATCTTAGCCAGCAATAATGAATCCTGGTTGGACTTTTAGTTTTCCCAGAATCGACTTTATAGATTGAATAAATCCGGTGAGAAGATATATCCTTGTCTTACACCCCTTTCTATTTTTCATATTTGCTGAACCCATTTTCTATCCATATGCTGGCAGTTTGCTGCCAATATAAGTTCTTGATTATTCTAATATTTTTCTCAAATGATTTTATGTTGCTGGCGTCATCCCCACATTTTTCTAGCGTACTTCATCGCAAGGAACATAGTATAATTTCAGTGCAATAGCATTTTTCTTCGCGTAACACATTGGAAATTGCAACCGCTTTTTTAAATGAGAGAGCGAGAGAGAGAGAGAGAGAGAGAGAGAAAGAGAGAGAGAGAGAAATTTTGATTCTTCACTTCCGATCTTCACTGACAATTGTTTATCGTACTAAAAAGTAAGTTCCAATATTTTTTAACCTTTGCTATATTCTTTATAATTTCGCTGTTTTTTGTTACAATATTATTATTATTATTATTATTATTATTATTATTACTAATAATAATAATAATAATGATAATAAGAAGAACAAGAATGTGAACAATAATATAAATAATGCAGATAGTAATAATAATCTTAAATATTGATTAAGAAATCAATATTGAAACTAATAATAAGAATGAGCTTATATTAAACAAACCAACTCTTACAGATCCACGACATAATTTTTCATTTCCAAAGATATCTTGTATCCGACAAATATATCTTGTATCCGAGCTTCACCTAGACATAGGGTCTTCATCTCCAGGAGAAGGGGGATGAAACGGTTAAGTATTATCCGTAACTTTCCCTTTCTACACTATTTACATTATTCCGACTATTGTCCTCATCTTTGTCGCTATATTTATTACAACGTTTGGGCCGTTGTATTCTCCGGCCTTCATCAGGTGGTTGGAATGTCGAACTGAACTCTTTAATTCGCTCACTTTTTTTAGTTCAACGTGTTATGTCTAATGAATGTTAGTTATCAGTTATCTCCTCCTTAATTCCCTTCCCCCCAAGTTCTCCACAGCCATAACCAGGTATTGAACTCACACGTTTTTGGTCCTGTCACTGGATCTAACTGACACCTTTTTCTACTGTGCCATGTGTCCTTGATTTCACAAAAGTTGTTTGATTTGATGACAACACCATAAAAAAATCAACTGAATAAAATCATTACTTAAACGAATATTATTATTATTTTCATTTCCTTTGATATCTGGCGTTTATACATTTCTGTCCGGGTCCCACCCAGAGACCTAAGGTTATAGATGGCATCATGACACTTTCCACTGAAAAAAAAACAAAATAAATAAAAATAAAAATTACACCGATAAAGCCCTTCGTAAAGTGTGGGCTCTACTTGTCAGAACAATTTTTTGTATCACTTTGAAGCATGAACTTCCAGGAATCCCTTCAATTAGTCTACTGGAATCTTTTCCAACCAATCCTAGGACTCCAACTACAACAGGGGTTATTGATTTTCTCATGTGCCACATTTTTGAGATTTCTATTTCAAGGTCCTTGTATTTTGACAGATTTTTTAATATCCTCAAAGATACATTGCAGTCTGCTGGGACTGCCATATCAATAAGGAGGCCCCCTTTTTTGTGGCCTTTAATAATGAGGTCTGGGCGGTTGGCTTTGGTTGTTCTGTCAGTGTATATTGTGTAGTTCCATAGAATTGTAACAGGTCCTATCTCCGTAACCGTGTCTGGGTAGTGTTCATACCATTTTCTTTCAGTTTCCTTTTCGTAGAAGTTGCAGATTTTCCAGTGCAGATATTGGCCAACTCTGTCATGCCGGATTTTATATTAAGTTGGTGCCAATATCGTGCAACCTGATACAAGATGATCAATCATTTCTGGATATTTTAGTATATGTGCTTGATTTTTATTATTATTATTATTATTATTATTATTATTATTATTTTTTTTTTTTTTTTTTTTTTTTTTTTATTAAATTTAACGACAAATTATTTTTTTTAATTTTTAAGCAATAATTAAATGTTTTGAATTAGACATTATTTCTTATTGCACAAACACAGGAAGCGTTGTGGAGTAAATGATAGCATCTCGGAGAGAGAAGTTTGAATTCTGATGAAGTTCATTCCATTCACTTAGTGGAATAATTAAAAGATATTTTTGTCTGTTGGTAAATATCAAGATAGATTAGCAACGAGTTTAGGGGAAGGAAAAATATGCATTCAAAGAATCCTGGAAACGATTGGTCTCCGTTAGGCATGTCTTCCCTATGAAAAAACCTAGCAGCAATAAATCTGTTGCATTTACGAGACAAAGAGTTTTAAATTTTATATTTCTACACGTGTTTTATTAAAAATCCCTATTTGTTAAACATTGAAATTATTTATACCAAATAAGAATTTTGGCCAAATATATCATGGTGCGGCATTGTAGTTCTATTCAATTCAATTACTTGCAGTTAATTATAATAGTAGATACTAATTTTAGCTGTCCAAACCACGGGTAATCAGGATAATGTTTCAAGCGTCGTTGTACGCCATGAGTTTCGCGAATATATATAACTGCGATATTTTAAAAAAGCTTCAATGCTACTTCTTTACGAGACCAGAATACCGGGCCAAGGTTAATGTTATATTATCCGTTTCCTTATAAGGAAACATTCATTATCCATTGACCGAGCAGCCAGTGTGGAATGTTTTCATATCGTGCGTAAGGGCGACACAAGAGGATATTTAAGCGTTTTCATTTAAATAAGGACAGATCTAAATTGACCCAGTAGAAATCTATAAATATTAATGATGGCCTCTCATGTATTGTTAATCTCATTTTGCTGCTATACACGATTTTCCAGGGAATAAATCGTAAATTTCCCGTTATGATTAATCATTTTATTTGCTCAAAGCAAATCTCTCTCAATTAAGTCTCATCATCAGGGATCGTTGGTTTGTAAATGATTTGACATCAGACGCAAATATATTAAGTATTTATAAGTGGCAGTCATGTTTTGTTATTGGTTGCTGTGTATTAACAGTTAAATGGTTTTTGCAAACACCTGAGAATCGATTTTCTTGGAAGATAATTCTGATGAAATACCGCATTCATATTTTCTCTTTAGAAATTGGAAAAGAAAATATTTACCTGATTTCTATCTTCTGGTAACAATATTATTTCTCAGGAAAAAATATTGATAAGAATATTGATATATTTTTATTTTAGAACCAAAATCGATACAAAACTTTCGATGAAAGTACAAAACTTTAAAATTATTTAAAAAATGTTTCAACGTTTAGATGAAGTAGTTCTTATAAAAACGTTTTTTAAACGTAACGTTAAGATTAATATAAATCTTTAAAATCACAATCTCGCGTCACGTAGACTATTAGGTTTGTAGCGTAGGTATATATACTTCAGCGATAGTAGCAGTGATATGTTTGGGACAAGACGGAGGCGGCCCTAACACTCTATAAAGTTTTGACATCGGGTTTTCATTCTTTTAGACTGCTTGCTAACCAGGGTTACACAACCCTATCTGTCCTGATTTTTATTCATGGCTAGGAGAAGGGTGACATGATGGATTTTGAACTTTCCCAACTGTATTTGCGCGTTAGAGAATGTAACGAACTCCAATGGAAATCGAACACGGATCTCTAATTTCATATTCGGAATGGCTACCCATTTATCCATCGCGCATCTTATCGATAACGCACTTTATTAAAAACACGGGGTGTGCACAAAATAAGTTCTGTTCTTTTAAAATATTAGCTTGATTCAAATATTTTCAGTAATGTTATGATATAGTCCTATATTCATATAACCAATATTATAATTCACTCTTCGATTTATACTCACTGGAATTCCATAATTGTATGTCAAATTTCTGTTAAATTATATATGCCGCTATTAATTGACGTTTTCAATTTTCATTGGATGCTGGGGCGATTTTCAATATTGCAAGAACTTATTTAAGAACATTACTCAATCTTGTTGATAAATCTTGCCAAAGGGGGAAATATAATTTGGAATTGACCCTGTATGAATCCCTCATAAAAATACCCCACCTTATATATATATATATATATATATATATATATATATATATATATATATATATATATATATACATATAAATATAAATATATGTATATATGCAGTGTAACCTGGATATAAGAGACCCGTATATAAGAGAAACCCGTATATAAGATAGATTTTCTCTGGTCCGAAATTAAAGCCTGTGTTAATGTATATATAATAGACCAAACCCGGATATAAGAGACTTCTTCTCCGGTCCAGACAACTCTCTTATATCCGGGTTACACTGTATATAAAAAAGTGGTAAAATATCCAACTGGCGCAATTCAGCTGGGTTTAGATCCTAGCTAGAGGCAAGCGTACGTCAAGCCGCAATGATGATATATATATATATATATATATATATATATATATATATATATATATATATATATATATATATATATATATAGAGAGAGAGAGAGAGAGTTATAGTTATAGTTTTTAAAATGATAGAGTGCATTCTTTTAAAGCAACGGTTTTCGTCCAGCACTTTTTCAGAAGAATCCGTTGGAACAACAATAATCAAAAGGTCGAAACTGAAAAAGGTGACGCGGGGGAGGTGATA
>OZ010594.1:61380985-61428485 GCA_963932145.1 Acanthosepion lycidas | reverse complement strand
TGTTACGCTTTCTGATTTTTAAACAGTGTTTATTTTATCAAGTGACCTGAATATTCGAGAAAAATGAACGTTCTGTTGGTGTCGATCCTTGAAACCTTCTCTGTTGTCATTGCTAAAACATCAGAATTTATAATATTTGCATTATTCAGACTATTGTTCTCATCTTTGTTGCCATATTTATTACAATGTTTCGGCCGTTGTACACTCCGGACTTCAAAGGACACATGGCACAGTGGATAAAGGTGTTAGTTAGATCCAGTGTCAGGACCCAAGGAGTTTGAGAGGGAGAGGGGAATTAACTTGGGATAACTGATAACTCACATCAATTAGGCATGGTACGTGGAACTAGAACAGTCTACCCCAGTGAGCGAAATAAAGTATTTAGCTCGACATTCCAACCAACTGATGAAGGCCGGAGCGTACAACGGCCAAAACATTGTGATAAATATGTCAACAAAGATGACGACGATATTCCTAATAATGTAAATAATGTAGAAAATAGCTCATCTCAGAAATATAGACAGACACATTCAGAATCAGTTTCACGTAATCTTGGCTGTGTCGTGAACTTTTCAACACATACTATTCATATAGATTTCTCGGTTTAGTATAGATTAGTTTAACATTCAGAGAATGCCGCACGTTTTCTGGCTTGTTGCCAGATAAAATGGCATGAACACATCACCAGATTTAAATTAACACGCACATGCGTGATTGAGAATATTTATTTGGTTCTTATTCATCTAAGTTCTGTATTCAATTTTGATATAGTTTACTGCAGTCTTCTGTTTCTGTTTTGCTTGAAACAACAAAGAATTTTTAAGTGAAATGCACAGGAAAATGACGCATATAAATAGAATCATAAAGAAATATTTAAAATTGTTATGGACCATAATGAGAAAAGAAGGCCTGGTAAATTTTATACTCCCAGCACATAGTGTAGGCAAGATTGGATGGTGGGGAAAAAAACGAGTGATCTGCCTAATGTAGTGGGATATATAAATAGATGGTGAAAAAAAGGATAAGAACAGTACAAAAAAGATGGAAGATTATGTTACGCCAATTCTGCGTGTCTGGAGTGACTGTTTATAACCAGACACTTCTAAAGTTTTCTCTGCTTTCAGGAACAGATATCTGGGATTGAGGTGAGAAGGAAAACTCAACTATTCCCACTAATGAGACGCGCTATATCAGTGTTCATGTTATTTGGAAATAAAATTGGAATGCCTCAAGCAAGTTGCGTTTCTTTCTTTGCTTTCTATAATTATTAGGTTGGTGCAAAAATAATGTCGTTTTTTGACGTTCAACTTCAAATGAAAAACGACATTATTTTTGCACCAACCTAATATTTCATCAGTATTCCTTTAGTCTATTCACTGAGGATAATATATGAAAATGGATTTGGCTGAAGAGGTGATTTTGCCCAATAGTATCTGTACGACTTTTATATAATAAAGTTTTTCGTTAGTATTATTAATTACTAATCCAACATATATACTAAAATAATGTTAAAGATGTCACCACGCATTTTCGTAGTTTACCATGACTTTTTAAATAGAAAAATAATTATTGCAGATTTATTTTTATCAATTTTTTTTTTTTTTTTACTGATAGACTTTTAATTGTCAGGCTTCATATGATTTTGTTTTCTAGTGTTTTATCTGTCATAGTATTTCTGTTTATTTATACTGAATTTCAGACAAAGAATGATGTCTGATTTTTTTTTCAGTTTAAATCGTGTGAGTCACGAAGAGGTGTTATGATTCTCAACATACCTGGGGACTTAAAAGGGCTTGATCACAGTTATCTGCGTAGACGCTTTTACTAATGCAGTGTCTTGAAGGATAAAAGAATACCCTGCAAAAAGTGTCCCTGTGTGTAGCTACTTCTAATTCATTTCTACATATTATGTATGATTATTGTCTGATTTATATAAACAGTCGTGTTTCAAAGTCACTTTTGGAAGACAGGTACATAATTAGGCTGCTGGTTCGTGAAATTTCGCGGCTACTTTTAATCTCGTCAAATGTACAAAATATGTGACATCATCCTTTGATTATTTCAAAATATACCTACTTCATAAAAAATGTAAGTATCTTTCTTCTTGTGATGAGTGATTAACCCATTACCTGCTATGAGCCCCATTTGAGGTTATGTTAAAATTAAGATCACTAAATGTTATTCCTTGTATTTACATTGAATTGCTTACATACATTGCATTTGCAGAGGTATATCTTACAATACTTAGCTTTTAAAGGTTTTATTATTAGCCATAAGAAGACACTTTCTGTCATAATTTTACATTTCACGAGTAGAAAAATAATGACTTATGTTGAAAAGTATATTTTATTATTTGTAATAATTATTATTTTTTGCTGTGTTATATCCATATATATTTGATGTTCTAGTTTCTATAAAAACTACAATGGTAACTACTGAAATAAAACATAAGGAATAAATAAATTCCTTAGACTCCTGTCTGGGCCAAACATGCTGATTAAAATAATTGGGCAGTTAATGGGTTAATAATGAAGGATTTACTGATTTATTTTGTTGCAAACGTTAAAAGCAGAAACATTGTTTGGGTGGAGAACAGTATTAAGTAATACAATTACCTTTTTCAAAATAAATGTTCTCAATCGTTAAGGAACAGTTTTATTGAATAATCAGCAAACACACATATACATAGTGTATTGGGGCTGCTGGTTATTAGTCAAACATATATTGTTAAATCTAACAGACAACGAATGTCTATTATATCTGATCATGAGCCGTTCTAAACTTCGTATAGTTGCTTTAATTTCAAGAGAAATTAATGTCAAATATTGACCAAGATTTAGATCTTTTTTTTATTATGCTGTACCACACTCAGCTCTTCTGCTGACGAATCATGATTAATATCAAAACATTTTCCAGTGACGATTAATACTGTCATCTGATCACTGGCTATCAAACATATTCGTGAAAATGTAGAAATAAGTGGTTTTCCGCCCAGGCGCGTGACAACCATACTGGGAGTGTTGTATCTTGCATGCCTTAACCTTCGTTAGGTTATCTCAATAGAACGAAATATAGATATGAAACCTTTCGGAGTAGATGCTTGATTAGAGAATGGGATTGAACAAGTGCAACGACTTTCTCCACTTTTCTACTTATGATTTCATTTTTGTCAAAATTAAGTGTGTTAATATAATGAAATCTCTCGGGATCGATGAGTCGTGCCTTATATATATATATATATATATATATATATATATATATATATATATATATATATATATATATATATATAATTTTGGTCTGGTTTCTCAAAACAAAACAAGGACATACGTTTATATAGACATATACCCGCTAATTCTACGTTTTTGCGTTATTAAGTTCAAATGTAGTTTACAGTAGCTGCGAGTGCGTTGCTATGTAGACTAGATTACATTTGCCATTCGTGTACATTTGTGTCTAGTCTGTTTCCGACGTGCGTAGTAGTGAGAAGTGCAGATACGTTTCTTACATACGGCTGTGCGAGTGGTAATTGACATGTGGCTGCACAGTTGTATCAGATTACATTTCCAAACTGAAGGCAGCCGAGTCATACAAACTTTGCTGCTGTTTATCGACGCCTTGCTGAAACAGGATCCATAGTATCACCAATTATGGATCGATGGTATACCGTGACCGGCTCGTACGCCTGATCATGAAAAATGCATTTAACAGGCTGTCAGCACACGTCAAATAGCCTTAGCATGTCATACATCTCATATTACTGCACGTAGACAGACTCAAGAGCAGTTCCTGCATCCGTTTCGCTTGCAACATATGCAAGATCTTTTACCTTGTAATCAAGAACATTCGCCGATAGCATATTGCTCAAAACGCCGTTCCGTTATTTGTCTCTTCAGTCTTGTTTACGGATTTGGCAACCTTTGGAAATGATGGAATAACAGATTTACACAACGAAAGTTTGTGGGCGGATCGGAAACCCCATGGTATAATAAAGGCTAGATATCAACATCAGTTTGGAATTGTAAGTACATATATTATCCCAGCACCTCTTACAGGAGTTTTCTACACAGTCTTTATTTCGAACACACTGCCAGACCTGCGAGAGTATGTAAACTTGCTTTCGAGATGCCTTGGCTGATATCTGCCATGAAAGATCGATAGGAACTGGAGGAGCGGTTCCATGGCCTGCACGTTCCTCCAACCTAAATGCTTTTGAATTTTTATGTGGGGCCACATAAAAAGTGGGTTTATGCAGCAGACATCAATACTACACCGACATATCATGGAGGTTTGCAAAAGGATTCTAAAACGTGTGGGAGTATATAAAAATTCCCATAGTCAATGATCCGACGAGTGCATGCCTGTGCAGAAGCAACCAGAGGTAATTTTGAACATCTTTTATTCGTTGTTATATTGTGGTATATCGGTGGTCTTTTGGCCAATTTTTTTTATATGGATATTTTTGTTTGTTCTGGTGAAAGTAGTTAGTATTTTATTTTAGATTGTGCATTAAACAGTCTACTGTATACTATAAACCTTATATCGCAAAAACAAAGGATTTGCAAACATATGATTATACGGACTGGCATCCTTGTTCTGTTGTAAGGAACACACCATCGAAGTTTGTAAAAGTATTTTGACGAAAGATATATATATATATATATATATATATATATATATATATATATATATATAATTATTTTTTTACAAAGATCGTGATGGAATCATATTTTTGGGAAAAAAAATTATAATATATATATATATATATATATGTGTGTGTGTGTGTGTGTGTGTGTGTGTGTTTATTCATTTATTTATTTATTTAACCAAGATTATGAAAGTTCTAGGAAGAATTGACAAGTAATTATCTCTATCCCCTTAATGATACCATAAACCTTTCGACGAACAAACTTTCTTTTTTATCATGGTTGGGATCTTTTTCATCATACTTTCTTCTTTTTTAGAAAAGTGTTCGTCTTTTGTATTGACCGGAAGGGATGAAACCTTCATCTCCGTTGAATCATTGTGGCCTTTCGCCGACAGCTTTTTATTTTACTTTCCGGCAAGTCTCGTTAATTATCGGTTACTTTCTTAGTTTACTTTGGATAGTTAAATTTCCTGGAAGTTACCTCAGTATCATTATATCACACCTTCACCACTCCCTCTCTGTTTTGGCGTGTTCATTATATTAGTCACCTAGCTTGCATCTTTGAGCATTTCATTCAGTAGTGCATTATAGATACAACGGTTACGTATTTCTCCATGACACCAACTCGACAATTACATCCACGTTTCGACAATATTCTTGTTCATATCATTATGCAAACAAAATATGTAAAATGACCGTTGTTCATTCACAAGGAAAATGAATGTTTGGATTAAACCCTGGGTGATAAATGAAAACTCGAATATTGTTTACAACATATTTTGTTGTTTCTGTCTATATTTCTGATATGAGGTATCTGTGTATAAATTTCTGGGTATTATAATCCTAATGTCTTCAGCCACCTTTTTTTACCAGTGCTCACATTGCAATTGTTTTTTGTTGTTATCGCTTTTCTCTGGAACTACTTACTACTGGTTCCCATATTGTATTAATTTCTATGCTTGGTCGGCTCAGGAGATTTCTGTGGCATAGCATATGTGCTGATTCCTTAAGCTTACGAATATTCCAATGGAGCTCAGGCTGATTCCACAGAGGGCGGTGATCCCCCTCCCCCATAATTTTGTTGTTTATTCTGGGATACTCATGCAAAGAATTTTCAGCTAGTTAGCTGAGAGTTAGCATAACTTCTACTGTGTCAGACAAATGGATCAGGATTTCCTTCGACCAGCAAGTACACAGCCTCTCTCCTACCCCTCCGCCAATCTCCATATCACGACGCCGGGCTAATAACACTAACGTCACCCATCGGAACATTCTCTAGCAGGTAGCCTGTATAGCACTAACACTATATTGGAACTTCTTAGATGGATACCCTATACACGCCAAAGGCGCGACACTAAACAACCTTCAGTTCCACCGGTTTCTAATGATATAACGGACATGTCTGACTTCCGACCAAATGTCATTTGATCTCGATATATTGCTCTTTTTTTTTGTTATTTTCTTCCGTTGTTGAAGTGGGTAGTTTCTTTGAGGATCCCATATGAATATGGCATTATATTAAAATGTCTTCAAGAAAAAGAAGCCTTCAGATCTCCACGAGGACCTTATTTCTTCGAAACATTTGGAAAATCACAAAGAACTGTAGCAAGTCGATTAAACTACATCACTTGTGGAAAAAGAGTAACACCTAAAATCGATTGCACATATAATTAAGTAAATAATGATATAATTAAAATAATAACATTCCACAGTATTTCAAACAAACGGTAAGGAAAGACTACTTCATGAAGAGGCATATTAATTACTGCAATTGAGAAATCTATTCCATTGAAAACAATTTTGATTAAAAAGATTTATGAGTTTAACTAAAAGTAGCATTGGCCGTTCGGTCAATGAATATTGGATGTTTCTTTATTAGGAAACGACTAATATTACATTTACCATTACAATTTCCTAGACATTACACAAACAAGGGACAAATAATTTATCATGCTCTTAAAGGTAGACCTCCCGGTCCCTTATGAGGTTCATAAGCCTCACACTTATGGGCATCACACTACTATTAATAGCCGTCAGATTACACCAGTGAATACTCGTTAATGAAGTCTCATAGATTTGTTGAGCAAAGTAACAGGAGAAAAAGAGGACAAAAATCGAAAAGTGAAATAAGACTTCTGCAGATATATTTGCTAAGGTTTAAACGTCTATGTTGTCCCTTGATAAATAACCACTTGAAGTTATCAAACGATTCGATTTATATATCTATCTATCTATCTATCTATCTATATATATATATATATATATATATATATATATATATATATATATATATATATATGTATTTCTCCTAACATGCCAAACTACCAATCCAAGTGAACATTAGTAACAAGAACCTGAGTATTAATTTTAAATGTTATGAAATTAACATACATTTTTGGTATTATTTCTTTTCTTTTAGCAAGTGTCGAAAAAAAAACTTAGATGATGTGTTTTAAAATGTTCTTTGCACAACTCTGGCAATAAGGCTAAATTAAAAGTATTACCTTTCCTGACAAGAATACTTCCCGAAAGCAATAGGTTTTGGAAAGGTTCCAGAAAATATTTTAAAATTTACTTCACGCAATATAATTAGATACCAGACTCGCCGGAGACAAAAAAAAAAACAAAAAACAAACTAAAGTGGAACATCTTTCACACAAATAAAATGGCATCATATTTTTTTTCAAATTAAATTATGAAGAGGACTTGAATACTCTAGGTCTCTTCTGTAATTGGTTTAAGGTCCTTGTACAAAAATGGTGAGTGCTTGTAACTGATGCATTATGGACGTCTCTTTAAGGAACTAGTAAGAATATTTGTTTCTCGAAGAACGCTTGGTTGTTGCTCGGAGTTTTTTCTTTCTGTGTTTTCCGGGCTGCCGCCTAATGCAGTATGTATTGCCTTCACCTGAGATGATGCCAGTATAGTGCTTGCATTACGTGTCACACAAAATAACAGGAAAACAGGTGGAGAAATTGCTAGGGCTATGTGAAAACCTGTTGTCTATTGAAAATCAACCTGACAACAGAACACACATTCGGTCCTGCTATATTTATGCTTTGAGCATGAAAAAACTACATGGCAGGTAGATATGTAAGTACTCACCCCGAATACAGTTTTGCTCTCTTTCTCTCTCGTTGACACCATACACAAAAATCCATGTTTGGATTATGACTCTCAGTAATATCAGAGGGTAGTCGACGAATTCCGGAGTGTAGTGTTATGCATGCAAGAAGGGGTCCCGTGTTCCGCATAAAAACAAAATTAAACTTTTCTGCTATGCGTATTAAATTATTATTCTATTAAATTACCATATTATTGCATCTTAAAAATAGAAAGTAATTAGTGTATGAAAATATTAACTGATAGAAAAACCGATATCACTAATTGTATAATGATTGTCGAGCTATTTTACAAAATATTAATTATCGTTATCATTTCCTAATCATTTATTTGCAATGCATTAACATGTTTATTTTAAGGCGTAGTCATCAGCCCCTGTGTACTGAAGTGAAAATATTAGACTAGGAAGAACATTGGAGAGTCAGGCGTTTGAATGGATTATATGATGACCTCTTTAGTAGGCCTAGCAAAGAAGTAAGTACAATATCGGAGCCACTAATGAAGAAAGAAGACAGCAAAGCTTTAACTGCAGCAACAGCCCACACATGACAAGCAGCAGTATAGCTAGACAACAGATAGGTTAGGTTCAAGGCTCCAAAATCGCTACAGAGAATTGTACTATTGGAAAATAGCCAAGTGAATTAAAGCGGTGATTCGAGATTTTGGTGACATAGAAATTGCGAGTTCAATTCTTGGGCTTGGCAGTGCGAGCAATAACGGCGCAGTACTAAATTATCAAGTAGACAATATTCCTAGACACAGGAGAACAAAAACAGTCTAGACGAAATAAAGGACTCAGTTCAGAATGTCATTTAATCCTAAGACAGGATGAAGAAAACCGGAGAACAAAACAAGCGAAACGTTGTAATAACAACAACATCCCTAATTTACATAGTATAAATAATGTTTATTTAAATATTTGAGTAATGTTATCGCCGTTAAAACCAATGAGAACACACGTCTAAATCGTTACATTATTTTGGATTTCAATCCGAACCTCTTTTCTCCACTTCAGCAAATTAGGACGTAACTCCACCAAGGGATTCTAAATTCTCCGGAGGGTGTAAGACACACTCTGATTTTCTAGCTCCCGACTGCGTGCTTATATGATTCTGACACCGTCCGTCCTATGTGAGCGCAGCCCAAGACAAAATGGGTCGGAATCCTTTTTACATGTTAACGGCAAGTGGCAAGTCGCGGATCTGCACCTGGTGTCTAGGAGGGATTCTTTCAGTTTCAGTTTACACCTCTGATGCACTTTTCTTCTCTGATGTTTCAAGTGTGACACGGACTGTAAGGTATTTTTTGTAAATGAAATAGATGAGTCAAAGAGTTACTATTTACATAACAGAAGATTTTGTGTGTGTGATTACTGAAGTTCAACAAAGAACAGACGAAATGTATATTACATACAACAGGTATTAATAAATTGTTAGCCAATTTATATCTACAAAGACAATCTGAGAGCAATATTTACTGCGTATATCTGATGAAAGTAGGGGAAAGCAATTGCACTTACTTAAGAATCAGCGTAGAGTAATCGATCTAGGCTAGTTATTAGGTTTGTGCAAAAATAATGTCGTTTTCTCACATATGTTACTATGTGAGAAAAAGACATTATTTTTGCAACAACCTATTAATATTTTTTTTATGAGAGCCTGATAAAAATCCAGCAAAAATAACACAAGATTGGTTAGCACATCATAAAATCAGCCAATCAACTTACTTAACAAATTTTGACAAATAAGAATAGGTTCTAATGCCACATTAAAATAAGTATTATAAATGATTAGGCATTCCGAAGAAACACACGGGAAATATCTTTTCAAAAAGCCATTATTTCCTATAGAAAAAGAAATCGATCTTATTATGTAATTACATCTGATGTAATGACAGACTTTCTTGGTTGCATAGCTAATCATCCGCAGGACATTTTTTTTTTTTACATTTTTGTCTACAAAGTCACATTGTCTTTTATCCTTTTTTCTCCATAGTCACTTTCAGAAATTTAAAAGTAGAGATCTAATTTTACTTACACCAACTTTCATCTCCTGAACCGAACAAGTATAATTCCGCAATTCCTGGACCCAAAATCATTGAACTCCAAAATTTAAACTATTTTAGAAATAAAGAAAAGAGTAATGAAATCTAAGGTAGTAAAGGTCTATCTTTATGGCAGGGAATGCTGGGAAATCTCCTAACAGATGACAAATAGATAATTAGTATCATTGAATTTTGTGGGGTGCATATTTGGGAAAATCGTCTTGGACAATCTTATGTTAACGTGACATATATTTTTATGCTTATTGATCTTGAGTAAATGGAAGGAACCAAATTTCTACTGCTTGCAGTTTTATCTTCATCTGTGAGTAGATCGTCCAGCATTCACTGCCATAGAGAAAGGCATACACTCCTGATCAAACGTTTAACACAACTTGAAAATTTTTTATAAGATACAGTTTGTTATGGGTACATTATAAGCCTTTTCTTACTTAAGGTTACTAATTCTATAATCTACTGTTATGTAGACAAAACGTTATAATCCAATCAATTTATTCAGAAATGGACATTTTTATAAAATGAGGCGTTTTACACCTGATCAAAATTATAAGACCAGGGTGTATAAATTGTTAGATCTAGGGTAATTCCAATGTTTTTATTTCAGTTAGAGATTAGAAATCACTGCGTAAATGTGTCAGCATCCATAAAGCAAGCAAACTTACCGAAGTTGAGCGTTCTCGAATTCTTGATTTCCATAATCTAAATCATAATTTCCTGGCGATCGCAGCTAAGGTAAATTGCAGTAAAACTGTCATTTGCAACTGTCTAAATGAGAGTGTGAATTATGGAAACGCAAATTTTACTGGTAGGCCCCCTAAACTATCTGGCATTGAGTAGGAGAATAAGACGGGATTTTGTGAAAGCCAGTGGACTTGCTTCTAATCAAATTAAGGCAGCCACAGATGCTGATTGCAGTGCAGTAACCATCAGACGACACTTCCGACAAAAAGGCATGGTAAATAGAAAGAGCAAATAAATTCCTCGGCTGCTTCCACATAACAAAGTGATCTGTGTAAGGTTTGGTAGTGAATACCAAATGAAACATTGGGAAATGGAAGAAAGTCCTGTTTTCTGATGAGAAAAAAAAAATCAATCTAGATGGTCCCGATGGCTTCCAACGATATTGGCATAACAAAAACAAGCTTCCTGAAATTTTCACCACATGTCATAGTGGTGGAGGGTCCCTAATGGTATTGGGTGCCTTTTCTTACAGAGGGACGATGAAGCTCAAGGTGGTGCAGGTTTTGTCAGACAGTGGCTGGTTATGCTAGCATGCTACAAAAAGCATCGTTGGTGACGGAGGGCCATCGTTTGTGTGGGCATGGATGGTTATTGCAACAGGATCATGCTGCAATCCACGCTACATGCCGGACCTTGAACTTTCTACCCGAAAATGAGGTTCATCTCTAGAGATATCCTGCAAGCTCACCGGACTTGAACCCAGTTGAAAATGTTTGGGAATGGATGGCAAGAGATGTTTATCGAAATGGTAAACAATATTCAACAAAAATGAACTTCGTGAAACTGTCTTCAGAAGCTGGAGCAATATTCCACGCAGCTAAATGGAAACATTAATTTCTAGCATGCTCCCCCCCACAAAAAAAAATTCTGAAGTCATCAAACCAGTGGAGTTAGAACTCATTATTAAATTTGGTTGTTGATTGTTTTCATACACTCTTCGTACAATTTCTTATCATTTTGATCTAGTGTAAAACGAATAATTTTATAAAAATGTCAATTTCTCAATAAAATGTTCGGATTAAAAATTTTGTCTACATAGCCTTTTAGATTATAAAATTAGTTACCTTAAGTAAGAAATTTAAAAAAATTTCTATGACAGTCTTTTTAAAAAAAAATTCAATTGATCATAAATTTTTGATCAGGCGTGTATAAGATTTCACTACTCTTTTCTTTGTCCCTAAATTCGTGTAAATTTTTGAGATCAAATATTACATAACAGTTCCGTACTTTTTTCTTTGTTTCCCGCGAATATTTTACTGTTTCTTAATACTTTGCTCAGATTTTGAAAGACATCTTTCGCTATCCCAATGCGGCTACGGATTTCGGTTTCACACTTTCCTTCCTCTGTTAATAAGTTTTCGCCGATATTTAAATTTTTGTGCTAGAAAGATTTTGGTATGTCAAATTTTTTTATTTTATATTCTGGAAAACCCTTTTGCTGACAACCGTGCCTTCTCTGTTCTTGCAGTTGATAGATATTTATTCCAATCTTCTTCGTTTTCTTTCTCTTCCTTCTGTGTGATTTGTGTAGTTTTGTTTCCGTATTTCTTTTAAATGCATTCGACAGTTGAAAGAACCTTGAAGGATTCATTTTTTAGTTGAAGTGTTTCCATATCATTCTTCAATCAACCCTTTCAGCAACCATCTTCTTTTTGAAACAATGTATATAATGCGACAAATGCGCATCATATCAGCCAGATTAATGATAATTAAATTACAACGTTGCGTTGAGCCATAATTACGGGAGAATTTACTGATCGAAATTATTTTTGACATTAAATATATTCAATTAAAATTGACATGAAAATCAATTAAGATGGCTTGACAATGCAAATACAGTTGAAAGGAATTATTTGAATAGGAAAGAATTTTTCCCTTCTTCATTGAATACCAGAAGAATGTTAAAGCCCTAATATTCTTCCTTGATTAACTTTGTTAATATTGAGCTTGCTTGTTCTTCTATTTGACATTTCATTTGAGAACGTGGGCTAACATGGCTATCAACACACTCCTCTGACTTCTAACACGAAACAACGGTTATATATTTAGACATCCCTTCCAGCCCGCCTCTTTCCCTGTCGGTTAGGGCTTCAGAATACGCAGACAGCACCTCTGAAGAGGGGTAAACCCCCCACCAAATAAGGTCTCCCGTATAAGACGATACATCCAGGGTAAGACAATAAACTACGTCCAAAGGTAAAGCCTCTGATTAAGAGGTTTGAGGATCGTGGGATCACCGCATAATTGCTTGTGTTCACAGGTTCACCCCGACCCGGTGTGGTAGCACATGTTAAGGTCCCAGCTATGCCCAAATAGTTGACCCTCAAACAGGGCTCAAAACTCAGTGGAAGTGTCAAATTAAGTATTAATACCAGAAATACTGTTTGAGAGAAGAATTATTACCAGAATTAATTTTCTAGAAAATTTTTTTACCAGCAATACTTTTTTGAAAAGCTATTACCATCAGTATAGTTTTGAAGGAAAATTTATGATCGGAGATACAATTTTGACGGAAAAATTATTATTAGCAATACATTTTTGTAGGAAAGATTATTACTAGCATTGCTTTTGTTAAGAAAGAATTTTCAGCAATACATTTTTAAAGGAAATTTATTACAAATAAAATATTATAATACAAGCACTACATTTTTTAACAATATTACCTGAAATAGATTTTTTTTTAATATATATTACCCGCAATAGATTTTTGAATAAAAGAATTTCCAGAAATAGATTTTTGAAGGGAAAAACATTACCAGTAATACTTAATATGAAAGTGTAAAAATAGGTTTTAATAACAGAAATATTTGTAAAAATTATTACCAGCAATACATTATTACCAGCTATACATTTTTGGATAAATTATTACTGGAAATACATTTTTCAAAAAATATATTACTAGCAATAAAAATGGTCGGTACTAAATGCCCATTGAGGTTGATATGCTGTAAAACAAACCAAATCAAGCTAAACCTGCTCGCCACCCACCAACCATTCAAAACCAACTCGTCAGGTAAGTAAAATTTAAGCTCTTTGTGTCTGATTCTATAAATACCGTCTCCTTTTGATATTTAAGAAAAAATACTGCTTTTTTTAGTACTTTGATTATCTTCTGGAATGCATATTTCATTGTTCCAATTAGCGTTGGGTTTCTGGTATCGCATTTTCTATCCTCTGTCAAAACATATACTAGGCATTTAAACACCTTTAATAGCTGGCATCTCCAATTTGCAGTTAGTATTGTAGAATGTTTCCCTTGTTGACAAACATGCATTTTGTCTTCTTACACTTTATCGTTAGCCCTTTACTGTAAACTTTCTTAACTACTTTGCGTAGGAGGTACTGTAAGTTTTCCTTTTGAGTCTGCCATAAACACACTGTCATCAGCGTCTTTATATTGTTTAGATTACACTCACAGATAATAAATCCTGGTGAGGTCTCTAGTGCCATTAATATAGCTTCGCTGTATAGTTTGAATGCATCCGGTGAGAAGTCACATCCTTGTCTTACGCCTCTTTTTATGTTCCTACTAAATTCAATCTGTATCCGTACACAGGCGGCTTGCTGTATTATTCTGTATAATTCTAACATACCATATACATACATATATATATATATATATATATATATATATATATATATATATATATATAGATAGATAGATAGATAGATAGATAGATCCAGTTCTTCGGACAGTTCAAATATATAATTAGGGCCATACCGTAACTTATCAAATGACCTTGCGTAATCTTTAAGACATATTTACATATTTATACATTTGCATGGCTCTCTAAAATATCATTCTAGTCATAAATGCTTTTATTCAAGTGTCCTTGTAAACAATACACTCATCCTATTTTATTTTTATGTCTTATTCTGATTCGGACTCCATTCCTTATAATTCGGATTATTAGCATGGGTATGTGGCTCATTACATTGATTTGCTGATTGAAATTGCTTTTATTTACACTTGGTTACTTAAGAAGATGAATTTTCTAGTATGTCGCTACTCTGGTGTTATATTTATTGTTTCTGCGATCTTGCTGATGCCGACAATGTCTAAGGTTGAAAGAAATTCAATTATGACCATATTTGGTCTTGCTACTTTGTTTCTGTTCATTTAGTCTCGTGCCGATTCATATGTTGGAGAATTGAAATTCCCTCTCTCTCCTCGTAAAATAGTTCTCGTATTAGATCCATTTTAGGGTATTTTTATCTTTAACTATTATGAATTTCCCACATTAAATTTCATACAACATGTTGATGAGTGCATCGTCTTGATTATTTTATAGTTTTGTTCATACTGCCACATCTATTTTGCACATTCTATATATTCCCGCACACTTTTGAACTATTGTTCTTCAGGCTATCTAAATTTGTTCATAATTCCTGTTTTTAGCGTACATTTTTTTTAACTGTAGAATTCCTTAACATTTTTTCGTCTCTTTTTCGTCATCATGAGAATTTCAATTTTCGTCGACTATTGTTTCTCTTGTCTCTTGTCTCGTCTTCCTCGGTATGATCTCTTTCGCCTACCTCACTATTCTTTTCCTCAAACAGTCCTACTTTAAAATTATTATCACCGTTAAGTCGTAATTGTTCTTAATAGTGTACATATAAAGCTGCTTGTAACCTGGGAAATTCAGACGTCGTTCTTATTGCAGTTTGAGATGTTGTGTTGTTGGCCTTCTTTAATTTATATTATATGGATGTGGCATATGACTCGAAGGTGGTGGTTCCTGAACTGGCACTTCGATATATTTTATAGAGTAAAACTGTTCTTCTGTAACGTTCTTGATAGTTATTTAATCGCTGTTATTCCTCATATCTTCGGTCGGGATTCTCCTTATCAATAATCGATAAGCGTTTTGGTCTTATTATATAAAGTGTACCAATGGAGTCTTCTTACACAGTTTTCGCTTCACATCTCTTGTTAGAAGTTGTCAAATATTTCATTTTTTCATTTTCTATATTTTATAAAATTTTGCCTCCAACAGTGAAATTTGTTGGTGGCAGAATTATGGTTTAGGGATTTTTTTTACTGCAAGAAGTAATGACAACATATCAATAATAGATAACTAGAATGAATACCGCAGCATATCAAGATATATGGGCAGTAAATTTAATGATTCCGGTTGAAAATTTTGAACCTTTTCTTGATAAGATCTTCCAACACGATAATGGTCCTTCGCATATCGCAAAATCTTCGACGAAATGGCTTGCTGAAACTGATGTAAATATTCTGACATGGCTAACTCAGTCCCCAGAATGAAACCCATTCGAGTATCTGTGACGTTATTTGAAAATTAATATCCAATCGAGAGCTCCAACAGATTTGAAGAACATATGCGAAGAAAATAGCGCAAAATACCAACTAAAATCTGCAAATGATTAATTGAGAACTACAAGAGTTTTATTGCTGTAAAAGTGAATAATAACTATTCTACAAAGTATTAAATGACGATTACATATTCTTTTTTGTACGAATACTTTTTTCACGCATTAAAATGGATAAATTTCTTCTTGCAGGAATATCAATTACAATAAGTTCTGTTTTATTTGTTAGGCTAGAAATAACTATTGATAACATTGCTACAACATTCTAGAATATCCTATTTACATAATCTAGATTATTAAAGAAATTTCAATGTTTTAAAATTTGGAATTTGCTTAGTACAAATACTTTTTTCACCCATTAAAATGGATAAACGTGATTTATTTTTATTAATTTCTTTTTTTCTGTTTTTCAATACATATTTAATTATTCTGCGTCTGTGTACAGTTAATTATGTGAACAATATATTTATTATTTAACTGGAAATAAAATAAATTAAACATTTGTATATGTACGAATATTTGTTTCCTCCTACTCTATATAGAAAGGTGTAGCATCTGTCTCTCTCTTTGTTATCAAACTTCTCTTAGGGTTTTGCAGATATATATATATATATATATATATATATATATATATATATATATATATATATATATATATATATATATATATATTCTGAAAATAAATTACCGAGAGTACTTGGATAAGTATATTTTATTTTGGCCAAGCTGTCGCCTTGGTGAGTACAACCTGAACTGAATTTTTTTCTTTTTGATGTAAATTAAATTTATATTTGAACAATGTAATGACTGCTATAGTAATTGGATAAGTATATTTCATTTAGATCAGAGGAGTTCCCCGTGGAGGTATACCCATATTGAACATTTTCACTTTTGATTTAAATTAAATTTAAATTTGGACAAGCGAATGACTCCTATCCAATATCAGTTAGAACAAAGCCATAAGATGGAGGCAATATTGTCAGCATCAGAGAGTGAAATTGAAATACTCATTTTTTTTTCTCCACAAAGTTTAAGAGTGAATTAAAAACAATCATACTTTTTCTTACAAAAACTATGTGACACACAGAAAAAAAAAATATATATATATAAGCGGACTGACGATTACTTCCAGCAGGAAACAGCCTGTCACCTCTGAGCGTTGAATTCAATGTCAATATATATATATATATATATATATATATATATATATATATACATATTTACACAAACATATATATATATAAATATATATATATATATATATATATAAATATTTATACACATATATATATATATATAAATATATATATATATATATATAAATATATATAAATATATATATATATATATATATATATGTATATATATATATATATATATATATATATATATATATATATATATATGCACGGAAACACACACATGTATATATATATGTGTGTGTGCGTGTATATATATATATATATATATATATATATATGGGTGTGTGTGTGTGTGCGCGCGTGTAAATATATATTTGTGTGTATATATATATATATATATATATATATATATATATGGGTGTGTGTGTGTGTGCGCGCGTGTAAATATATATTTGTGTGTATATGTATATATATATATATATATATATATATATATATATATATATATATATATGCACGGAAACACAAACATGTATATATATATATATATACATGTGTGTGTGTGTGTGTATATATATATACTCCACAGCCGCACGTATACACACTTTCCGAATAGAATGTAAGAGAATGAAATGAACTCAAACTCGCCTATCTAGTTCCGCTATCCGAGACAAAAACCATTACTCCACATTCTCTGTGTGTGTGTGCGCGTGCTAAAAATTAATTTATTCGAATGTCATGGAGAAATTCCATTTGAACATGAATAATAGAGATTAGCGTATCCGAGATTTGAAAATCTCTGTCAAAATTTCAATGAAGATATTGATAAATATTTTTTTGTGCAAAAAAATTTTCATAAACGGTTATACTGAGACACACATGGAAAAAATATACGTTATGAATAAATAATAATGTATATACCTGCTGCGAAATGATATTCAATAGACAGAAGACATTTGTTATTATGATAAGACGTACAAAAACTGTTGCTGCATTTAGAATGCCAACTCATGAACAATGACACCGCATTAACTGAACATTTATATGTAGCTTTATAATTACTTTCGAGGTGTCAATTCCTTAACAATATATATATATATATATATATATATATATATATATATATATATATATATATATATATATATATATATATATATATATATATATATATATAAAATGCATTTAAACGTTATTTTAATGGATCCGTATTTCTGGAGACTTTTGGTTTATTTATAAAACAGTGGCCTTCTTCATTTTTGTTAACCAGACTGAATATTCTAGATATTTTTAAAAGATTTCTCGTATATTTAGGCAGGCAGACGAAAATAAATTAATACGGGGCGTTTATTACTAATACGAAGTGTCCGCCATAATAATGTTTCAAGTGATGCAAATGTCGGATTAAAAATAAATCTGTAGTAATTAAATATATTAGGTTGGTGCAAAAATAATGACGTAATAATGTTGTTTTTGACGTTAAAAAATACGTGAAAAAACGACATTATTACGTCATTATTTTTACACCAACCTAATACTTAAATATATATATCCATTTAAAAATAACGTTTAAACAAAGTCATTTAAAATATATGTCGCATTTCGTAATATATATATATATATATATATATATATATATATATATATATAACGAAGTCCGACATTTATTTAAGTCATTTTTTAAATGTTTCTATAAAAAGTATGTATAAACATAAAAAATGTCTTAATATATATATATATATATATATATATATATATATATATATATATATATATATATATGGTTCCTTAGTAAGTTATTTCGAACGATACTTTATTTGACAAGACGTTCCGACCAAGTGAAGTACCGATTCAGCAGCATTCGAACAATGACTGCTCTCATAGGGACAACTTATCGCAATAATCAACAGATAAACCTCATATGACCCGCCAGTACTTTGTCGAAAGCCTGTGTCTATAATAATATCTCTATCAATGAAGTTGAGAACAATAATTCGAAAAAGTAGAATACTAAGCAATCGTAAATGGTACCCAACCCACGCGATAACCAAATGTCAACAAATATCTGACCACAAGACACCAAAATACACGCCACTTACGTCCTTCGGGACGTAGTGGATAAATGTGTTGGTTATATAATTGTTATTATCATGTAGTGATCGGGAGTACATTCCCTTGGTCTGATAATAAAACCCCGATTCAACTAGATGAACCATATTTGATTTCACAGGGATGCAGACATCTCATATAAGGCAATCAATAGACACCTGCTGATGATCATAGAGTCCTTGGTGGAAAAGTTTTACCTATAATAACATCTATATCAACTTAGGTGAATTCGAAATAATACAAGTAATTGTTAATATACATCTCATGAAATACTAAAAAGGTTTCTTCAGTTCACAAGACAAAGCCTCTTTATTTCAATTCTTATTATTTTTGACCAATTTCCGAATTATTTGTATATCAGGATGGAAATTATGAACAAACCGTCCAATTATTACTTGTGTGTGTGTGTGTGTGTTTGTGAGCGCGCGTGCGTGCATGTGTTTTCGTGTGCAAATATAATGTCGTTTTCTCACATATGTTACTTTGTGAGAAAACGACACTATTTTTGCATCAACCTAATATATATATATATATATATATTATATATATATATATATATATGTATGTATGTATATTGTTTTAAGTTATACTATATTTATGAGGGAAGTCCTCAATATCAGGGATAGAGCGTATGCAAATATAAAAATGGACAGTGAGGTCAACACACAGGGGCGACGTTCTGTTACATGCTTCAGCGCCGTAGGTATATTATCAATTTATCTCTTAGTGTCGAGGCAGTAACGATTATGATTCAAATTGTTTTAGGGAATAATGAGAAGTAAAAATTGTGGATCCGAATGCACATTTGAGGCTTTTTTTATCGTGTTGATTGTCAAGATTTTTATTCCTTATTCCTTATTGATTACTTTAGTATTTGTTATTGATTGGTATTATTAAGATTACTTGTGCTTATGTGTCCATTCGTAGTCAGTTAATTTGTTTATTATTACCGCTTACCAAAAACCGTACGAATAATGCAATAGTAAGCATAATGCCCCTTTGACCAACATATATTAAACTGTCGAGACAAAACACAATACTTCTTTCTTCTTTTATTTGCCGTGTCCTTTCAGTGATTAGCTGATCATGGCCCGCACATCTTCCTGTCTCTTTTAGACCTTAATAAGTTTTGACTTTTTGTTATTTCTCTCAAACCTTTTCTCGTATCCATTTGCTCAAGCTCATCAAGTATGTTTCGCGTTGCTTTCCTCTTTCCCTTTTTGCCGCAATCTGTCTTGTGAATATCAGATTTTCTAACCCCTCCTTCCTCATTACGAGCCTTACATACTTCAACAGCCCCTTTCCAATGTTAAATATAAATTTCTATTTTGATTCCATTTTCTCTAAAACCTCTTCTGCCCCTGGTATCCGCAGCACATTTCTGTAGATACACATCTATGTTGCTTCAAGTCATTCTTCATCTTTGAGGAGATTACCCAGCATTCACTGCTATAAAGGACGTCACCTATCACGTTGCAGGTTAGTACTCATTTCTTTGCTTCTAAGGAAAAATTCGTGTCGCATAATACTCTGCTTAGATTTTGGAATGCAACTTAGGCTATCCCAGTATATTATAGTATCTCAGTGTTGCCGGTTCCGTCCTCTGATAGAACTTATTTAAATTTTTTATTTGTTTGATTTTAGTATATCCGATTTCTTATGTGCATTTTGGACTCATCCTTTTGCTGATAACCATGCATATTGTTTTCTTGTACTTTATATTTAATCCTTTCTTCTCAATTTCCATCACTACGTCATGTAAGAACTTTTGTAGTTTCTTTTTCGTGTTCTGCTATCAAAACTGTGTCATAGTTTATGTTGTTAACATAGTGAACGTCAATAACAAATCTTGGCTGGACGTCTAGCTCCCCAAGTATTGCCTCACTGTAACGGTCGAAAAATATCCGGTGAGAAGACACATCCTTGTTATATACCCCTTTTTATTTTTGCAAATCGGCTGAACCAATTTTCTATCGATATGCAGGCGATTGGCTGCAGAGTATAGATACTTGATTATTCTAATGTCCTTATCGAATATGTCAAGGTTGCTGAGAAGCTCTAACAGATATTCGTGGCGTACTTTATCGAACGCTTTTGCGTAATCTATAAAACACAGGAACACGCCTTTCTAGAATTGGCGTCCCGTGTTCCAATGTCTTTGATGCACGCACTTTTTCGTGGCACATCTCAGGTCCCATAATGTTGCGCGCTATATTCATCAGAATTTTGATTTTCCAAGACGATCTTCTTGATTATGTTTCATATATATATATATATATATATATATATATATATATATATATATATATATATATATATATATAAAGAGAGTGAGAGAGAGAGAGAGATAATATTAGTGGTAAATATACACATACATATGCAAAATATATCAATATATATACATAGGTGCATACACATACATGTATATTTTGGGAATAAAAAATTCCGAGAGGATAGAATCCAGTTAGAACTCAATGTCCAGGACAGAGTAAGGATATAATAAAAAGGCTTAAACACTAATATTCCATGGTAATAATTTATTCCATTGGAATCGTAAATTCGATCCAATTCATCAGACCTACAAATTCAAAAAGAAAACAGAAAAGAACAACTCTGAAAATAAAAATAGAATTTAGAGAGAGTGTAAGGTCTGATGAATTGGATCGTATATACGATTCCAATGGAATAAATTATGACCATGGAATATTAGTGTTTAAGCCTTTATATATATATATATATATATATATATATATATATGTGTGTGTGTGTGTGTGTGTGTGTGTGTGTGTGTGTGTGTGAGTGAGTCTATGTGTACATGGAGAATTATTTATAACCGTAGATTTCACGCTTTCGTGATGTTCGCTCTAATTAACAAAAGAAATACATCATTAATTAATCTAATTTTTAAAACAATCCAAGTCGTGTGAAGATCACGAAAACATGAAAGGTAAGGTCAGAAACAACTCTCGATGCAACGACATATGTTAGCTCTATCACTAATATTGAGCACTTTCCACTATATATATATATATATATATATATATATATATATATATATATATATATATATATATATATAGGTAACTACACTAGTCTAGGAAAACATTCGGTTTCTTGATTTGTTAAAGGTCAAATCAATCTCGAAGGAAAAAAGGTTTTAAGAAAAGAAAGAGCTATGAACATGAACGTCTGTCGAGAATAATCGTACAGCATACAGGTCCAAAGCCCAGAGAAAAAAAAAACCCGATACGAGTAATCAACTAACTTAAAAGTGCTCAATACAAAAGTAGAGGAGACCTGAGGATCCCTTAGGTAAAAATTTGGTAGGTTTGTCTGAATATCTATATCTATATCTATCTCTAACTCTCTCTCTCTCTCTCTCTCTCTATATATATATATATATATATATATATATATATATATATATATATATATTATATATATATATGTGTGTGTGTGTGTGTGCGTGTGTGTGTGTTTGTGTGTGTCTGTGTGTGTCTGTGTGTGCCATATTTGAATTTCAGTCATGCCTAAACTGTGGCTACATTCTGTAAGAAGCATAGCTGAAATAGGTCGGGGTATACATATATATATATATATATATATATATATATATATATATATATATATATATTAAAAATTTCTGATTTTTAATGCGAGATTGTTTCTTATTTATGTAAAACATATATGAAAGTTTACAGGTGTTTGAGTAGAGAGTTTTTGTAAAGTGTAATTAATATCTACCGCCATATATATCGAGGTCTTAATAAAGAATATGTACTGAAATTGAACCTGTCTTCTGTTTTTAATCTAGGTCTTCATCTCTTCGTATTTCTTTGTGTTTATCTTAAGTCGGCTAATTAAATCTGTTGTTGTTGTAATGGCTTTTTGTATTTTAACAGTATCGTATACGTTGCCTTTATCAGGTGATTTTGTAAACATTGTTCGAAAAAATTAATCAAAAACAATTATTTGAAAAACATTTTTCAAATTGTTTGAATGAAAATTAATCGAAAGGACAATTATTCGAAATGACAATTATTAGAAATGCAAAATTATTTAGTTCAACAAAATTCTAAAAATTAAATGTGTAAATACAGAAATTATTCGAAATAAAATATCTTTAATAAAAAAAATTTGTAAGATTAATCCTTATAGACTTAAGTGAATCGGAAATAGTCAACTATTAAATAGAAATTGTGAAATGATGCCATTATTTGTTTTAAGGTTTTCATTTACGTCGCGTCTTTTCTTGTCACTATTGAAATTTTGGCAAACTGCTCTTATTTTTTTAATATGATTTTTTTTTTTTTTTTGCAAGTCCTGCTCTCTTTTAATATTGTCTTAAATTTTCCATATTGTAGGATGATAGTATGATACTTGCTGCAAAATAACTCTTTGCCATTCCCTAATGGCATTAATACTTCTAGGTAAATCCGCATTACAATCAAAGCAAAACAACATACGTATTTGATGCATAGGTATTTCGAATAATTCATTTAGTATAATTCTCCTTTCTATTAATATTCATCGAAACATATTTACAACTTGAATGAAAGTTGTTCGAATAATTTATTTCGTATAATTGTTTCGAACTACTATTTTCAAACAATTTTCTCGTACGTAACATGTTTTTTTAGATTAAATAGAAAAGTTCACCTGTTTCTTGTCGGGACTCATAAGTACTTTATTAAGACTTTCCGATACACATTAATCATACTTTAGATAAGAAGGAAATTTTACTGAAACATTAAATATAAGGATTACATGTATGTGAGAGGTTCTGCCAAAAAGTACTAAGTTTGTTTTATTATATTAATGAACCCAATAAAACATATGAATGTATAGCTTAACATCATAGCTTAACTTCGCTACTTTTCAGTATCCTCACAATTCTTGCCATGACATTGTTCCACCTGCGAATGAAGCCATGTATGCTAGCGTCGTAATGTACAGCTAACTACTGATGTAGCCTATCCCTTACAGCAGTTTTCACTTCTTCATCATCACTTGACTTATTACGCCCACTTTTTTATCTGTTAGGTACAACGAAAGATGCACTGAAAGCAAACATTATGCTGGTGATGAAGAAACTGTTGTAAAGAATGCGGTACATCAAGAGCCAGCTGAGTTGTACAAATGCCCAGATTCTTAGGTGAAACAATGCCATGGAAATGGACTATGTTGGGATGTAGAGATGCAAAACTTGATATACGATAAATTTGTTTGTTTCTTATTTTTTTATCTAGGGTATATCAAAAATAATTTTATAAATGTTGGAGGCGTGTTCCTCTCACTGAAAGAAGATGGAATGTCCATATAAAGTAAAAGAAAGATGGATAGTTAGGGAAAGAGGGGTTCTATTTCTTTCACGTTTCCTCGACCGCAATCCTTTCGATTTTTTATCTGTGTGACCGCCTAAAGAATTTGTTTCATACAGCAGACATTAATAATGCAGAGACGCTTCATCAATGTGTCATGGAGGCCTACGAAACTATTCGACATCGTTTGAGAGAATGTAAAAGTATAAGCCAGTCAATGATCTGGCGGGCGAATGCGTGTGTAGATGCAAGCGGGAAACATTTTGAAAATTTGTTATGGGTTGCTGTGTTGAGTTACAATGACAGCCTTTTGAAGATTCATTCATATGGACATTTTATGCTGTTTTGTTGTCGGAACCCGTACCCGAAATTATTTGCTATTGTGTCTTTGATTTCTACATTTAATAGCGACTACCCCATACTGACATATATATATATATATATATATATATATATATATATATATATATAGTTAAGTTATGAAGAACTTGGTAATCCGTATAGGTAACCTCAAGGAGGATGAAATTCCTGAGAGCTCAATGTAAATCAAGACCTAATATTTAAAAGAAAAACAGACCAATTCAAGGGGCCATTATAATAATTTATTTCACCAGAGTCCTTTTAAAAGGACTCTGGTGAAATAAATTATTATAATGGTACCTTAAAGTGGCCTGTTTTTCTTTTATATATATATATATATATATATATATATATATATATATATATATATATATATATCTGTGTGTGTGTGTGTTTGTGTGTGTGTGTGAATGCACAATTGAATGTAGCTTATTAAAGTGCAAATTTGAGTTTTGAAGTTATAAATTTCAACTTAGTATCATTTTCAGTATATATATGTATGTATACATATATATATATATATATATATATATATTTATATATATATATATTGAGAGAGAGAGAAGAAGAAAAAACTATATTTAACCGACTTGTATCAGTTTCAGTATATATATATATATATATATATATATATATTGAGAGAGAGAGAAGAAGAAAAAAACTATATTTAACCGATTTGTATCAGTTTCAATATATATATATATATATATATATATATATATATATATATATATATATATATTGAGAGAGAGATAGAAGAAGAAGAAAATCTATATTTAACCGACTTGTTTCGTTCCTCTGAAGGATTTATCAAAGCAAATATCACATCAAAATTGATAGCATTTCATCAGGGGACAGAAATCAACGGCTACGAATATGCACTTTTCTTTCTGAATTAACAAATATACCCAATATATTTTTTTTATTTTTGTTCTTTGCATTTTATTAAATCCTTTATGAATATATGGGTTGTGATTCTGCCTAAATGATTCATATTTGTTAGGATGCATCGAGTCCTGGAGATGCGTGCAAATCCTCAAGAAGCAGTGTTAGGGAACGATCAACCGTATTTTGCTGTGCTAACCGATGCAACAAATCCTATCACATATGCACCATTAGGAAAACGCGACCATCCTAAACACATGCTTTGTACTGCAGCTTTGGTTTATGGCCTCATATAATGCGCGCCACGGAAACCTACACTCACAACAATGACACACTTTGCCAGTTATCCAGAATTAAATTAGCGACGTCAAGTGCCCTGATTAGTTGATTTGTCCGATAATTGTTAATAGTGTCAACCATGTGAATCTCTTAAGACTGAAAATTAATGGAAATTAAACAGCATTGAATTAACAGGCAGACTATTCATTTAACACCTCCTTCATTGAATATCATTGTCGTTTGGAAAAGTAAAACCTCTTTCGATGATCAGATAGAACTTGCTAGACGGTATTTCCTACGGATATTAATTACCCTTGTATGCACACGTTCGTGTATTGTGTTTTTATAGAAGAATGCACAGAAAGGATTTTAAACTGATCCGCACTACTCTGGCTTTTCATTCGGTGAACAATATTTTAAATTATATATATATATATATATATATATATATATACTCACACACACACACGAGAGAGAGAGAGAGAGAGAGAGAGAGAGAGAGCGGCAGACAGACAGACTTCAATTTTTTAAGATTTAAACAATTATCAGAAAACTGTGGGCTAATGCAAGAATTACTTGCACTAGGTATTAATGTCTTTCTTTTCATGAATATCTTTGAAAAATACTGATATAATCAGATTATGTTTATCAGTTTATGTGTCTTTGTTTTGGCCTGCATTTTATTGTCTGTTAAAAGCCTCAAGGGTAACGTTAGATATGAATAATAATCTACAGAAACCAAAAGAACTTAGATAATTTATTTTATAATATTTTATTTCCATTAATTAGAGTAGTTTCTGTTCTATTGTTCAAAGCCCACAATCATCTCATTATAAATTCTTGCTGTATGGTTGTTTGTCATAGCGATAGTGAAAAGAAGTAAGAATTGTATATTATGGGAATATGTAATATAGTTAATATCTGATCTTAGCCAACATAGACCGTAGTGATAGGGGAGGCATCCTCTCGGGAGTGTAGCACATTAAGTCACCGTTGTAGGGAAGGTTCTGCTTGAGTGGAACTTACTCCTCACCAATAGAATACGAAATGAATGTCGATGAACAAACTTTGTGTACGTCGCCTCGGCGTGTCCTATCGGCTGATATCTGAACTGTTCTATCTAAGAAATGTAACTTGACTGAATATTTGCCATGAAAATAACGAAAGAATAGGTAGATGATATCAATGTTCCGTCAGTGGGAAAGGTGTTGTAGAGGTGAAAATAATTCATTAGTCACAACGTCGAGAAATTGTTATCAAATTCATACGAGTGTTGAGAAAGGAGACTGGGAAGCCCCAATGAATATATGGTAGCAATACTCTATATTCTTGTATTTTTATTCTACTTCTTTCCGTAATCAAATATTACTAACTAGTGTCCCCGTGCTGTAAAAAATGACGGCAATTTTAAGAACGTTATAAAAGTGAGATGCAATAAAACAAAAGTCTTGAAACAATGTAAGGGGAAGATAATGAATTCACAATTAAACCTCATTGAAGCTTAACTTTTAATTAAGCCGTTCCCTTTATATTTTTAGACGTTCAATTATCGTTGATGATTTATTGATGACTCCTGTTATTGTATAAATAGTTTTTTTTTGCTAAATATATTTTATGTTCAATATTTTATGTGTTTAATATAACAGTGAAATGGAAATATATACCGGAAGAAAAAAGTTTAGAAACAGAATGACAAAGATTGTGACGATAAAACACATTTCAAGACCAAGTTAAAGCAAGACGATCATTTAATCCGCAATGATATCTGAGTACATGTCATGAAAGGTTTCTAAGAAATGTAAGATTAAAGGAAATGATTAATTTAATGGTTCATATTGCTCGTGAAATGTTTTTGTCTAAATGCCGATAAATATTTTACTTGTGTCGACTATTAAAACGAGTAAAGAAAGTAATCACATATAAATGTATAAATTTAAGTTTATTTAACACCATTCCTTCTATATTTTGGAGAGGAAATATATAAATAAATAAACATTGATAATTATTATATGGTTTAATTATATTAGGTTGGTGCAAAAATAATGTCGTTTTCTCACATAACATATGTGACAAAACGACATTATTTTTGCACCAACCTAATAACAATGTTTCACCCAGTAACCTCAGAAATTATTACGGTAGATAGCATTGAATATTTAAATGAAAATGTATACAAATATCCAGTACTTAAAAGAACAGAACTAAAAGTTGTTTTAAAGATTAAATTTTCATGCATTTCTTTCTAACAGTTGTGCATTCAGAGTTAGTTTCGAGCGCGAAAATTCAATTTAAGTCCGGTTATAACGGCTGAGATTCTATAATAGGAAAAACAAAAATAATATCGCAACAACAGAGAAAATAGACTGTTAGTCCCTCTTTGAATTTTTTCTCTTGCTTTCTGTTGTTGATTTAAAATATGCGTTAAAGTGGGAAAATTTATTTCTTTAAAATCTTAAAAGAAAGGACTGTGCCATTAAATAAATAAAAAAGTTGTACTTGAAATATATAAGCCACAAGCATCAAACAGGTATTGTATTTCTGATGATAGGGAGAGATGAACATAATCCAATCTCATTAAGAGTCTTACTTCACAAGACTGAAGTTAACAATCCAGGGTAGGCTGACCTTATCAAAAGGGAGATAACTATAGTGGACCTATCAAATACTTCCGCGGTTGATTATAGACGATGGCGAAATAACGGGCTTTGCAAGACAAGTGATTTTGCATTACGTTAATGGAGAGGAGGAGGAAACCTATGATTTGGATGAGAAAGGAAAAGCGAAAGCAGAAGACATCCTAAAAAGAACAAAACAGGCCGTAATAAATCACGCTTAATCACAAAGTACAGCTGAACATTGAGGTTAAATTAGACTCTAAGCTACAGAGCGTTGTCAGTTATCCAAGTGGTGATGAGAAGAAAAGAGAGTGCGCTTTGTGTTTTGAGCATTTTCAAGATAAGAATAATGCTGCTTAATATAATAGAAATGCTCTCTTTTTGAAAAAGGGAAGATTTTCTAAAAGAAGTATATATTGTAAAGAAAATATAATAATGTTTGATTTCCATAAGAATGGCAGTGAAGATTTTATCAAATGGTCAGATATGAAGAGCTAAAACGAACGCAAAGTGGCTGATTCTTCTGTGATTACTGCAAGTTCTATAATCGGAATCATCACTATTTTGGAAGGGTGAGATGATCATGAGAGAAACTAGAATCTTATTTGCTGAAATAGGAAATAAGTATAAATACGTAATTCTTTAAAGTGAATGAAACGTAACAATATTAAAAAAATACTACAGGAATCGCGAGTTGATGTGTTTAGCATTGGGGGAAAGTATTAGTGTAAATGCCATGATTTTTGGAATCACACACAAACGGAGAACATCTATTTTAGATAAAGGTAACCGTTTTCGCCAAATGAATGCATTACACAACGACATTTGCAAAAGAAAATGTATGTATGGCACCAAATGTACGTCGTAAGTTTTGTAAATTATGCTTACAGAATAATGGCGGATATTGGTGACTTTTGAACAAAAATATTTCATATAATAATAATAATAATAATAATAATAATAATAATAAAAAGAAGAAGAAGAAGACATCACTGTAAGTTCTACGCTAACAGATACTTTTCTCAAACTTCTTGCTCATGTAACTTTCTTCAGACCTCTTGCTTTCCAGTCAACATCGATATTAAAAAAAGTCAACGAGAAACGCAAATCGTTGTTTTTTGTCTTCTAAATTCATGTTTTTTTTAATGTTCTATCTCTTTAATAATTATTATCTTTTAATGTTTTCCCATATTCTTTCAGAATTAGTAACAGAGAACATCTATTTTAGATAAAGGTAACCGTTTTCGCCAAATTAATGCATTACACAACGACATTTGCAAAAAAAAAATGTATGTATGGTAATAAATGTACGTCGTAAGTTTTCTAAATTATGCTTACAGGATAATGGCGGATATTGGTGACTTTTGAACAAAAATATTTCATATAATAATAATAATAATAATAATAATAATAATAATAATAATAATAATAATATTAATAATAATAACAACAACAATAATAATAATAATAATAATAATAATAATAATAATAATAATAATAATAATAAGAAGAAGAAGAAGAAGAAGAAGAAGAAGAAGAAGACATCACTGTTCATGTAACTTTCTTCAGGCCACTTGCTTTCCAGTCAACATCGATATAAAAAAAATGTCTACATGCAACGACAATCGTTGTTTTTTGTCTTCTAAATTCAAGTTTTTTTTAATGTTCTATCTCTTTAATAATTATTATCTTTTAATGTTTTCCCATATTCTTCCAGAATTAGTAACTATTTGCGACTTAGTGGCTCCATTAGCTTACTTGGGTGAAATGATTTTTAAAAAAGAAAAGACTATATGGGATACGACCATCTTGACTGACAGGTGTTTGGAGAGCAGTCGCCCTGGTATCATACAGATGCACAAAACAGGTATAAATGCATCGTTATCGACGTTTTATTACCTTAGAATAAGCACACATTAAAGTAAAGGTGATGATACAGTGGTATAAAAATCCTGATAAGGAAAATCTGATAAATGTACAAAATAGCAACTCAATGTTTTCTTTTCGTGGTTGGCTCTTTTGGGGTTGTTTCCAGGTATCTTTCTGCCTCACGGGGCAAGTTAGTAATACTCAATGGAACAGCTCATATGACGAGGAAAATGTTGTAACTGATATTTCTGTGGTGTTTTTATTTTCTCTAAAACATCGTCGTTGCTCAAGTGTTGAGTCTATGATATTCTCAACATCTTTCTGTAGAACAACATGCCATCATCAACGAACGGAAAAATCTAAGAGTTGGTGAGGATATCAAATCTAATAATAATACTAAAAAGAAGAAAATATAGACATCATTTCAAACATTCATAGGAGACCATAAAATCATTATTTCTTTTAAATTGACCAGTTGAATTTATATATATATATATATATATATATATATATATATATATATATATATATATATATATATATATATATAAGCTAATATAGCAGTTCTAGTAATAAACGACCAGGTGGTTTGTCGTAGACACGGCAGTGTCTTCGGTTTAAAATATGTCTGTTAAAAATTATGGAAAATTCAGTTAATTTAAGGTACTTCAAATTGAACGGAGAAAGAGTCGCCTTAAAACTAGTTATCCATATGGCATTTGGAGACCTGGAAACACTAGATGTAAAGCAACGTGTGTACAGATAAGGATATTATCAAAATAGCTGTCAGACGCTCTTTACAAAAGACATTAAAATAATACAGCATGGAACAACTCGCTCATTCAGAACTATATTAGCAATGTAAGAATATAAACGACGTACATGTTAAGCAGTACTTAACATCCGACCTTTTCTATATGCATGTATATACTTCTATGGATTAATCTCGGTGTAAGAGACTGTACTAAACAATAATAATAATAATAATAATAATAATAATAATAATAATAATAATAATAATAATAATAATAATCAGGATAAATAAAACGTTTCAAATAAAAAAAAACTCTCCTACAGGGTGGTATTTGTACAATTATTATTATTATTATTATTATTATTATTATTATTATTATTATTATTATTATTATTATTATTATAGTTTCTCTTGCTGATTGAAGTTACGTACATTTTTATCGTACATTTTCCTTTCGATTTGTTTACAACGAGTATATACGTTCTTGTGACCTGGTACCGAAGATCAAATTCCAATAAAGATAAGAACAACGAATTCGTATATATCAGCGGTACTCCTATCTGTAAGAGAATGGTGGATCATCTCATCACAGACAGAGAAGACACTTGAACCAACAGAAATTTTGTTCTACAGAAGGATGTTGAGAATATCATAGACAGAGCAACGACGATTTTTTAGAGAAAATGAAAATACAAAGGACAATTTTAGTTATTATTAGGAGATGTATATTTATTTGTTTTTGGTTGTTATTTATCAACATTTTAAATCTTAATTATTATATGTGAATCACTTCAAACAAAATCCATTCAATAATTTTGTTTTCACTACAGATATATTTTTTATGGCAAGAAAACGGACATTTTTTCTGTCAAACTTAGCCGAAATATCTAGGGCATTCAACAAGGAAAGAATGTTTCGAAATTTGATGTTAGAACGGGGACAAAGAAAACCAGCGTACAACCTACATAACGAACTTATGCAAATGTTTAGTAGAATAATTATTAAGAGATATAAAGACCAACATTCCTAAGGACTATAACAGATAGAATTTGGGGGGGAAGGTTATGGTTGCCTATGTCGTGAATGAACAATATACACAGGAGAGGAACAGACATGCGAAACTAGCACAAATCCAAAACTTTTTCAATATAGATGATACAAGATTCATATCTTTTATCAAGGTATTTCAGCGATGTGTTATTAGGTTGTTGCAAAAATAATGACGCAATAATGTCGTTTTTTGACGTATTATTTAACCTCAAAAAAACGACATTACTACGTCTTTATTTTTGCACCAACCTAATAATAGAAGACTCCCCACCATCTTCCCTGTTAATATCTCAAAATCGAACCCATATCACTCTACGAAAATACTTAGATCTCTAATTGTACTGAGTAGGATTTGGAATATATGAACTCTAGTATGTTACGTTTCCACTTGTAATATTAGGTGTCTCGTATAGCTCATGGAGTCATGAACACCAACTTTCAACAAGGATCTGTGTTTATAGGGATTGTTTCCCTAATGGTGTGTGTATTATACATGTGATAAATCCTGGGTCCCTTGATCCCGGTGATCATGTTACTGATCAGTTCACAGATTCTCAACGATTTTATCCCCTCATGAAATCTATGTTCCCCCAGCAACTCAGGGTTAATCCAGTAGGACAATGCAACGGGTCAACGTTACATTAATTTGATTGAGGAGAATTATGATGGTATTTGACGAATGGTCTCGCTACTACGTTTACACCACATGAATATCATCGAGAAGCCTATGAATACATTTATTAAAGACAGCATCGGCCAATTTTGCTCTGGAGTTCTTCTAACCTCTCATGGAATTGATGCTACGTCTAATTGCTTCGCTAGGTCCGCTCAGATGGGATCCTACGCAAAATTAAATATTTTCTCAATGATTTTCCCGCATCTCTCTCTCTCTCTCTCTCTCTCTCTCTCTCTCTATATATATATATATATATATATATATATATATATATATATATATATATATATGTGTGTGTGTGTGTGTGTGTGTGTGCGTGTGTGTACAGGGCACCAAAAAAGCAGCACCATTTGGAAGTAGTAAATTTTATTGATCAGACATTATTTATAGTAGATTTATTGTCTTACGCTTTGGAGAAGCAGTTCAGTGGCCATCACAATTAATAAATTTAACACCACAAGATATGTTATATATATATATATATATATATATATATATATATATATATATATATATATATATTATAAGTGTGTGTGGATGGGTGTGAGTAAATATGTGTCGACAATGTGTTCATGCGAATGATACACGTTTAATGGTATTTATACGAATTTATCGAACTTCAGATCATGTTTGGGTAGGCTATATATATATATATATATATATATATATATATATATATATATATATATATATATATATAACAAGAGATTGAGAGAAACGTAAATTGAATTTACCATATTTCTAAGATAAGTGCACTCAACGGAGTTCAGGTGTAAAGAGACCCTGTGCATAGGAACCAATACTATATTGCAACATGCAAGTTAACATCTTAAGCAACCATTGAACTATTTTCAACCACTCTATGTTCCACTGAAGCATTTACATCCCCTGACTATATATAAGCCACATCACCATTCCAAAACTTAACAACTATTGACATAAAATTTATTTCACATATTACCTTTGAAACCCAAATAGTTTCTACAATTTAAAGGGAAATAAAGAAAATGCACAGCATTAATATTATGACGTTAAATAATCTGAGAAAATAGTTGGTTTAAAAAAATAAAAAAAAACAAACAGTAAAAACAGTTTCTCATTTCCTCTTTATTTATAAGTTTCCAGGTGGATATTTTCATTATGGAAATAAACCATAATATTTTTTTCTAAATATCCAAGTTACAAGTAAAAACATTTATATTAAATAAAAAGCTTTAACGCAGTACCTTATAAGACTATTTTAATGAAACTTTTATAAAAGTGCGGTTGCTTTCCATATATATATATACACACGCACACACACACACACACACACACATATATATATATATATATATATATATATATATATATATATATATATATATATATATATATATATTGCAGATAAAAGTCGGTACATAGAATGCAACTCAAATTATCGGTGCATATATGAAGAATCAAACGAGGAATCGCTTCAGGAATAATTGAGAGATTCTTGTGTTTTATATTAGGTATCTATCATTTAAAGACATGCAACTTTGAAATATATGTATTGGCTTACGCGCTGATATTTTAATTAAAAATCGTAATCTTTTTAATAACAAACCACCACCTACGTAGATCAGTGAAATTCAAATCATCACTTAGGAAGACTTTGGCGTCGTTGAATTTCACACCTTCTTTCCCTCGCCTGTGACTCGTCAACCAGCTGGCGCCAAAAGGTAATCGGTAATTATCGGTCCTTGAATAAGTCCATTAACAGGACATAATTGGTATTGATTTCTTGATAATTACATCCATTATTATAATAATAACAATGACGATGGTTGTAAGACGCAGAAGAATTTACTAATGGCGAGCTAAGCCAAAGTTACGTAGTTTACAATCTGCTTGTGAAAGGAATTTAATCTGCTTGGACACGCACTGAATATAAATTCCCGTGAGAAAATTATTATTAAACTGCAGGTAGTTCCAAGACGATATATAATTCACTCTGAATTTCTGAGGGTTTAGTCATATTTACATTACCTACATTCGTACAATTGTCATCATCTTTGTTCTTGTTAGAACGTTTCGGCCGTTGAACACTCCAACCTTCACCATGTATCTAATCGACATGGGCCAACACTGGAGAGTTAGACTTCTTAATGCGTTAGCGCATATACTAGGCTATCCAGATCCACTCAGTGGACATCACATAGAAATATATACGCTAGGGGAGCATCTAATAAAGAAAGCAGGAAAAATGAGAGCAGGGATTTGATACAGCAGTAAGAAAAGAGACAAGCAAGAGACTGTGAATGCAGTCATTTATGCAAAAAAAGCAGCTGTAGCATTAATCTGAAGAGAACTTTAGGCTCCCATATCGAACGAGGAAATCCAGCAACCACGTAAATGCGTAGTAATGTACTGCCTGGCAGAATTTGCCGAACCAATGCAGATACTGAAATAGTTCAGCTGCTATAAAAATCGGTTCTCTGTGTGGTCCTAGGCATTTTTCTCTCTAGAAATTAGCCTACCATTAGCTCATGCTTAGAATACTTTTGGCACATTTGGACCAGTGTCCTTGCAATTTATCTAAAGCCTATTGAAATAAACCCAAAGGAGACTCAGCAATAATATTAGCGCTGTTCTGGCGTCACTGCTTTAATATTGCCCCCACGCGCCTTTTCCATACTGTCATAGCTCTTCGCTATGGTACCTAGACCTTTTTCAACGCAGTACTAGACTAGCGACGAGATATAAGAGATTTACTGTTGAGTTGGCTAGATATAACCGTACTTTCTATGCTAATAGATTCTTTTTCTTCCTTTTCATTTCTCGATTGAGGAACTCTTTTCTGGCTCCATGCTTTCCAGCCAAATTTAATCTTTCAACATTTAAATACAATGCCAAACGCTATCGACTCTCCTTCCAATTGCTTTTCTTTTCTTCTCACTCCTTAGAAATGTTTCTGTTTTCTAATTGTTTCACATACAGTAGCCTCTTGTGTTTTAGTGCTTTACTTTACTAACTTGCCTGGGGTGAACGCGATTAAAAATGAATGTTATGTAAAATATGTTACCCAATGTTCCCTAACACGGAAAAATCTCTGCCACTACTGCAGATACGTTACATTTTGACTGGAGGAAAATTTTTGTTGCACTCAGATATCTTTCTCAGTAAAATCAAATACTTATCCCCAAATTTGTTATAGAGTTATGGTAATTTTGCGAGGCACGGTGGAGTAGTGTATAGCTGCTCGGATTGAAGAATCGGAGAGCCGAGTTCGAAATTCATTACATTCACTTACGTGATAATTCCTTTGGAAAAGGTGTGAATCCTCTTCTTCTTCCTCAGCTATGGGTAAATAACAGGACACACTGGGTTCTATAGACTTGGATATCAACTGGTCTACCGTAGAAAGAAATGGCAAACTCCTGCGGAAAAAAATGTCTCGTCAGTCATGTATCGAAAGATACGTGATCGCCTAAGCGTGTATCACGCATGCTACATAATTGACTGAATTTTGCGAAGTGCTGGAGTTTTAAAAATATTCAACACTGGTCAAAGAACATTCGGATCTTTTTTGTCACTTAACAATAAATATAGAAGTTTATTAAATTTATTTAGGCACATTTCTAAATAAGAATCACTAATTTCGATTATGAATGCACTTTTCAATATCTGAAATGAATAATGAACTTTTTGTTAAATTATAAGGCAAAATATTTGCGTATTAGAATCTAACTTGTGTAACCGGCACAACAATATCATTAAGGTTAAATATAATTTTCTAAAATACTTCTAGTACATGAAATTCTTTGAACATCACTCATTTTATATGTATGTCTGTATGGACATGTGTAACATCTCCCAAAAAGTTACGAAAAGAAGAAAAATGATTGTGAATTTAATCAAATAATAATAATAATAATAGAAAACTCAGCACAGCATGGATACATTACCGTAAACCCTTTTGATAGTGTACCACATTCTTGGATCCTTAAGACTTTGGAACTATACAAAGACTCCTTCGTGAGAGTAGATTTCCTTAAAACCTGCATGGGAATGTGGAAAACCACATTATACGTAAATCACACCAAAGGCACTGCCACTCCCAACCACGGGAATATCCGACGAAGAATCCTTCAAAGAAAACTCCCTTTCACATATTCTGTTTTGTATTTCCTTAATCTCCCTTACACATGAACTAAACACTAATAGCTATGAATAACATGTAAGCAAACAATTTTCCAGTAACCTGCTCTACATACATGATCTCAAACTTTTTGCCAAAGACGACAATGAGCTGAAGTGTCTCCCCAATACTGCAAAATCTTTCAGTAACTACATATGTATGGATTTAGGATTAGATAAATGTGCAGAAGTAAAATTCAAGTAAGGAAGAATTGCAGAAACACGCCCAACGTGCCTAGATTTTGACAGAAAGTATTGGGAACTGGAAAAAGAAAATTATAGACATCTAAGAATTGGCAACGGAGATGATACCAAATGTAGGAGAAAGTAAGAGAAGAATAATCGAGGCGTGTGCAACTGGTAGATGGTACCAAATGTAGGAGAAAGTAAGAGAAGAATAATCGAGGCGTGTGCAACTGGTAGATGGTACCAAATGTAGGAAAAAGTAAGAGAAGAATAATCGAGGCGTGTGCAACTCGTAGATGGTACCAAATGTAGGAGAAATTAAGAGGAGAATAATCGAGGCGTGTGCAACTGGTAGATGGTACCAAATATAGGAGAAAGTAAGAGAAGAATAATCGAGGCGTGTGCAACTCGTAGATGGTACCAAATGTAGGAGAAAGTAAGAGAAGAATAATCGAGGCGTGTGCAACTGGTAGATGGTACCAAATGTAAGAGAAAGTAAGAGAAGAATAATGGAGGCGTGTGCAACTCGTAGATGGTACCAAATGTAGGAGAAATTAAGAGGAGAATAATCGAGGCGTGTGCAACTCGTAGATGGTACCAAATGTAGGAGAAAGTAAGAGAAGAATAATCCAGGCGTGTGCAACTCGTAGATGGTCCCAAATGTAGGAGAAAGTAAGAGAAGAAGAATCGAGGCGTGTGCAACTGGTAGATGGTACCAAATGTAGGAAAAAGTAAGAGAAGAATAATCGAGGCGTGTGCAACTCGTAGATGGTACCAAATGTAGGAGAAATTAAGAGGAGAATAATCGAGGCGTGTGCAACTCGTAGATGGTACCAAATGTAGGAGAAAGTAAGAGGAGAATAATCGAGGCGTGTGCAACTGGTAGATGGTACCAAATGTCGGAGAAAGTAAGAGAAGAATAATCGAGGCGTGTGCAACTCGTAGATGGTACCAAATGTAGGAGAAAGTAAGAGGAGAATAATCGAGGCGTGTGCAACTGGTAGATGGTACCAAATGTAGGAAAAAGTAAGAGGAGAATAATCGAGGCGTGTGCAACTCGTAGATGGTACCAAATGTAGGAGAAATTAAGAGGAGAATAATCGAGGCGTGTGCAACTCGTAGATGGTACCAAATGTAGGAGAAAGTAAGAGATGAATAATCGAGGCGTGTGCAACTGGTAGATGGTACCAAATGTAAGAGAAAGTAAGAGAAGAATAATCGAGGCGTGTGCAACTGGTAGATGGTACCAAATGTAGGAGAATGTAAGAGAAGAATAATCGAGGCGTGTGCAACTCGTAGATGGTACCAAATGTAGGAGAAAGTAAGAGAAGAATAATCGAGGCGTGTGCAACTCGTAGATGGTACCAAATGTAGGAGAAATTAAGAGGAGAATAATCGAGGCGTGTGCAACTCGTAGATGGTACCAAATGTAGGAGAAAGTAAGAGAAGAATAATCGAGGCGTGTGCAACTCGTAGATGGTACCAAATGTAAGAGAAAGTAAGAGAAGAATAATCGAGGCGTGTGCAACTGGTAGATGGTACCAAATGTAGGAAAAAGTAAGAGAAGAATAATCGAGGCGTGTGCAACTCGTAGATGGTACCAAATGTAGGAGAAATTAAGAGGAGAATAATCGAGGCGTGTGCAACTCGTAGATGGTACCAAATGTAGGAGAAAGTAAGAGAAGAATATTCGAGGCGTGTGCAACTGGTAGATGGTACCAAATGTAGGAGAAAGTAAGAGAAGAATAATCGAGGCGTGTGCAACTCGTAGATGGTACCAAATGTAGGAGAAAGTAAGAGAAGAATAATCGAGGCGTGTGCAACTGGTAGATGGTACCAAATGTAGGAGAAAGTAAGAGAAGAATAATCGAGGCGTGTGCAACTCGTAGATGGTACCAAATGTAGGAGAAAGTAAGAGGAGAATAATCGAGGCGTGTGGAACTCGTAGATGGTACCAAATGTAGGAGAAAGTAAGAGAAGAATAATCGAGGCGTGTGCAACTGGTAGATGGTACCAAATGTAGGAAAAAGTAAGAGAAGAATAATCGAGGCGTGTGCAACTCGTAGATGGTACCAAATGTAGGAGACAGTAAGAGAAGAATAATCCAGGCGTGTGGAACTCGTAGATGGTACCAAATGTTGGAGAAAGTAAGAGAAGAATAATCCAGGCGTGTGCAACTGGTAGATGGTACCAAATGTAAGAGAAAGTAAGAGAAGAATAATCGAGGCGTGTGCAACTGGTAGATGGTACCAAATGTAGGAGAGAGTAAGAGAAGAATCCAGGCGTGTGGAAATCGTAGATGGTACCAAATGTAGGAGAAAGTAAGAGAAGAATAATCGAGGCGTGTGCAACTGGTAGATGGTACCAAATGTAGGAAAAAGTAAGAGAAGAATAATCGAGGCGTGTGCAACTCGTAGATGGTACCAAATGTAGGAGAAATTAAGAGGAGAATAATCGAGGCCTGTGCAACTCGTAGATGGTACCAAATGTAAGAGAAAGTAAGAGAAGAATAATCGAGGCGTGTGCAACTCGTAGATGGTACCAAATGTAGGAGAAAGTAAGAGAAGAATAATCGAGGCGTGTGCAACTGGTAGATTGTACCAAATGTAGGAGAAAGTAACAGAAGAATAATCGAGGCGTGTGCAACTCGTAGATGGTACCAAATGTAGGAGAAAGTAAGAGAAGAATAATCGAGGCGTGTGCAACTCGTAGATGGTACCAAATGTAGGAGAAATTAAGAGGAGAATAATCGAGGCGTGTGCAACTCGTAGATGGTACCAAATGTAAGAGAAAGTAAGAGAAGATTAATCGAGGCGTGTGCAACTGGTAGATGGTACCAAATGTAGGAGAGAGTAAGAGAAGAATAATCCAGGCGTGTGGAACTCGTAGATGGTACCAAATGTAGGAAAAAGTAAGAGAAGAATAATCGAGGCGTGTGCAACTCGTAGATGGTACCAAATGTAGGAGACAGTAAGAGAAGAATAATCCAGGCGTGTGGAACTCGTAGATGGTACCAAATGTTGGAGAAAGTAAGAGAAGAATAATCCAGGCGTGTGCAACTGGTAGATGGTACCAAATGTAAGAGAAAGTAAGAGAAGAATAATCGAGGCGTGTGCAACTGGTAGATGGTACCAAATGTAGGAGAGAGTAAGAGAAGAAGAATCCAGGCGTGTGGAACTCGTAGATGGTACCAAATGTAGGAGAAAGTAAGAGAAGAATAATCGAGGCGTGTGCAACTGGTAGATGGTACCAAATGTAGGAAAAAGTAAGAGAAGAATAATCGAGGCGTGTGCAACTCGTAGATGGTACCAAATGTAGGAGAAATTAAGAGGAGAATAATCGAGGCGTGTGCAACTCGTAGATGGTACCAAATGTAAGAGAAAGTAAGAGAAGAATAATCGAGGCGTGTGCAACTCGTAGATGGTACCAAATGTAGGAGAAAGTAAGAGAAGAATAATCGAGGCGTGTGCAACTGGTAGATTGTACCAAATGTAGGAGAAAGTAAGAGAAGAATAATCCAGGCGTGTGCAACTCGTAGATGGTACCAAATGTAGGAGAAAGTAAGAGAAGAATAATCGAGGCGTGTGCAACTCGTAGATGGTACCAAATGTAGGAGAAATTAAGAGGAGAATAATCGAGGCGTGTGCAACTCGTAGATGGTACCAAATGTAAGAGAAAGTAAGAGAAGAATAATCGAGGCGTGTGCAACTGGTAGATGGTACCAAATGTAGGAGAGAGTAAGAGAAGAATAATCCAGGCGTGTGGAACTCGTAGATGGTACCAAATATAGGAGAAAGTAAGAGAAGAATAATCCAGGCGTGTGCAACTCGTAGGGAATACTAAGCTGAATTTTAAAAAAAGCAAAAAAAAAAAAACAAAAAAAAACCCCAGAATATCAGTCATAAACACATTGACTGTTTCCGTGGTGAAATACAGTTTCAACATCCTTAACTAGAACACAGTTGACATAAGGGAATGGACGCCAAAATAAGAATGCTTCTCACTTGACACCGCATGCATCATCGCAAGGTTGACGTTGATCTAATGTATGTACCCAGATCCGAAGCAGGCAGGGGAGTAGTTCAGCTAGAACTGTCTAACAAAACTACAACAATCGGCCTTCATAGATAAGGTGATCTGTGTCACGGAACATGAGAGAAGTAAGAAACTTTATTCAATCAAAAGAAAGCCAACACGTTCAAAATGGAGTTTTAACGTGATTGAAGAAATGCAAGTAAAACATGACACTACTGAAGCTGAGGAACAACTTTAAAGAAAGAAAGCAAAAGCGAATGCATCCGACCAGATAAAGAAACGATAGAAAGATCAATCTCTTCACGTTCAGTTTTCTACCCGTACCAAAAAAGCTGATGTAGAAAAATTTTATATCCATCGGTGGCTACGTAGTGAAGTTTTAAAAGCGGAAACTGAAGGTTTTATTCTTTCTACCCAGGACCATTGCTTGCTAACTGGAAATTACCAAAAACACATACTGAAAAAATAGTTGCACAGTATTGGCACCCACTGAATATAAAACCCGATACAAGAAAGTGGGCCAATATCTGCATTGCAAAATCTGCAACTATTACGGAAAGAAACTGCAAGAAATTGGTATGAATATCACACATACCCGGTAGATAGTAACTATAAGAATTTTATGGGACTTTATAATACAGACAGACAGGACAATCAAAGACAATTGCAAGGACATTGTGATCAGGGATCGAAAAAACAAAATGCCCCTACTTATTCACATGGCTGAACGTAATGTATCTTTGAAGATCTTTAAAAAAACTATCAAAATACAAACTACTTGAAATCGAAACCTAAAAATGTGGCACATGAGGAAAATAACTCACAATTACAATGAATATATTACGAAGGGCTTTTGTATATGCAAAATATGTGTGATCTTTTTATGTATTTTGTTTGTTTGTTTTTTCCTCAAAGAATACTCAGTGGAACATGTCGTGATATCATTTCTGAACTTCGATCTCTGGTTGGGAACCGAAAAGTATACACCAGAAATTAAAGAAAATACTATAATAATAATAATAATAATAATAATAATAATAATAATAATAATAATAATAATGAAAGCGGAAGGTGTTATTCTTTCTGCGCAGGATCGATGCTTGCTAACTAGAAATTACTAAACGCATATACTGAACAATTGTGTTAAACCCAAATGTAGATTTTGTGATAAATATCCAGAAGCAAATGACCATCTTGTATCAGGTTGAAAAGTGTTATCACGAACTGAATATAAACCTCGGCATGATCTATTGTGCCAATATTTGCACTAGAAAATATGCAACTTTTACAGGAAGTACATTGTAAGCATCTGGAATGCATATCACACAGCCCTGGTTACATATATAAAAAAATGTAACAATTTTATGGGACTTTGCAATATCCAGAGACAGACAATCAAAGCTAATCGCCTAGACATCGTAATCAAATATCAGAAGAACAGATAGTATTAGTTTGGTTTAAAAATAATGTCGTTTTCTAACATATGTTACTAGGTGAGTAAACGACATTATTTTTGCACCAACTTAATATTTTCCTATTGACATAGCCGTCCCTGTAGATTGTAATATATCTGTGAAGATCTTCAAACATTTATTAAAATAAAAGGATCTTGAAAGTGAAACCTTAAAAACTGGCACATATGGACATCAATAATTCTAATTGTAGATGGAGTCGTCGGAGTGATTGGAAAAAAAGATCTGACACACTTATTAAAGGTTTTCCTGGTAGCCCTTGCCTTAAAGAGATATAAAATATTGTACTCACAATTATATTCCACACATTACAAAGGGCTTTATCTATGTAGAATATGTGTGATCATTTTTTTTTCTTTTATTTATTTTTTACAAAATTGATTCATGGAAAATGTCATGAAGCCATTTCTGACATTAGGTTTCGGGTTGGGATACGGAATGAAATGTGAATACAAAATCAATCAAATAAGGAAAACCTCTCAAAATACAATGATCTTGAAGTGGACAACTAAAACATGGTACATGAGGATATCATCCTTTACAGTTGTAAATGGAGCTCTCGGATTGAATGGAAAATGCTTCGATAAATTTATTGAAGGGATTCCTGGTACTATATTTTACCCGGTAGTCGATATTGGGTCAAACTGGTCAGTAGTTACCAGACGTTCTAATACTTGCCACACATCGTCTATACTAGAAGTCGTTTTGATCCTCAGGGTCGTAGGACGACGAACTGATGCCTTTTTTTCAGACGTAATAACAGCGAAAACAAAATCTTCGGAACAGTTTTTGATTTGGTTTAATTTAGTTCCTGGTAGAGGAAATTTAATTTTTAAACTAAAATCTCTTTAATGAAACTTTTGCCTATCGGGGAGAATTTCTCGGAACAGACCTCAAAGTCGGGAATTCTTGCGGCAATTGGTCACGTGGATTTAAGCAGCTTCTTCGGCGTAGTTTCGTCTGGTCCTCCGTCTGCAACTACCTGAGTTTCTCATCCGCTCCGCTTATATTGACTTTGATCCAAAATCGGATTGGGGGCTAACGGTGTTTATGGAATTTGGGATTTCCCCAGGTTTCTGCAGCGATCACAAAAATAATTAATATTTAATCTTAATTACTTGGAGGAGAAAAACATACATGTTTTGGCTTCGTGTATTAAAATAGGCTGAAGTAAATACCCAGCAGTTTTGCATCTCCAAACCTTAAAGAGTTAGACATGTTTACTAGTGACTATATCTATATATATATGTTTACTAGTGACTATCACTATAAATCACTGTTCATGAGCGAGAGTAGGAGTGTTATAGCAGGATGTCGAGTGAGTAGTTTCTTTAAGTTTGAACAATTATTTAGCAAAGTCGTCTTGAGGGTCACATCTCGAGATGTGTGAAGACTCTAACTCGAAGACTGTCTGAGTGGAATGGGCTACTCGACCTGAATGTATTCTAACGACACACACGCAGCAAGTTTAAGCGCTACTTTATCAAAAGCTGTGACATTATCACGCAATTTTATTCATAGGGCATAGGTCTGATATACAGTTTTGAGACAGGGAAATTAACATTACCAAACCGTACGTCTTTATAATGAGTTCCCGAAATTTTCAATGTCTCTTTCTGAAGTTTAGAGAAAGATGGGATGGAAAGTAATATACTTTCGATACAACACCAATCATATATATATATATATATATATATATATATATATATATATATATATATATAGAGAGAGAGAGAGAGAGAGAGAGAGAGGGGTGCATAATTATAAGTCTAGCTGAATTTTATCTTTACACTTTTGCAATTGAATATTTTTGTAATATTTTGTATATTATTATATTTTATTAATAATCCGAAAGTTTCAAATAATTGTTATGAGTAGAAAATCAATTACTGTAAATTTTTTCGAAAGCTTGAAAATCGATTGGTGCTTATGGCCATTTAAAAAAAGAACACTGCGAGTTAAAATAATTTAAATCAAAAATTGCTGAAAGTTTTTAAATTATTATTAATAACTTACCAGCATTTGCGCATAAAAAATGACATAAACTACGCCTGTGTGTACAAAATTAAGTGAATTTGAAACACGGTAGAAAATGCAGCCAGGATAAGAGATGGAAGAAGCAAGAAGTTAAGTGATGGGGGGGTTGAGCGATCAGAATAGAAGTAAGTAATGTCCTCACAGGCAACTCTGGAATTGGGTGTTTCATGCTGGACGGTTTGGAGAGAATTTAACAGATCTTCTGAGTTGAGGTATGGCAAGCTTATGTAAACTCCATGTTTGACCGAGCACCATATGTCCGAGCTCATCAATCGGGGCAAACTCATAGGACTTGTGTCAAGCAAGGGAAAGGAATGGTATTTTCCGATGAAAAAAAATAATTTAGATGACCAGGATGGGTGATCTTATTACTGGCATAACCTTAAAGAGGAGGGAGTGATTTGGGCGGCATTCAGATTCAAAGGCAAAATTCTAGTTGTTTTCACTGAAATATGACTTGATGCTTTAGGTTATCAGAATTGTTTGTCTACTGCTCTCTTGCCTTATGTAAAAACTGGTGGTTGAAATTGGGTGTTTCAGCAATACAACTAACTTGTTCACAAAGCCAAGTCCACTAGGGAGTGGTTTCAAGCTATCCGAATCAATGTTATGGATTGGCCAGCCAGATCACCCGATAATAATTCTATCTCGAAGATTTGGGGGATATTGGTTAAACGAATATACAGGAGTGGGCATCAATTTAATAAGAAGGAAGAACTCAAAAGTGAAATTTTGAAAGCCTGGCATTCAATTAACCAAAAAAACACACAAAAGTTAATCTATTCTATAAAAAACATAGAGTATTTGAAGTAACCAATCACAGAAAATAAACTAAATATTAATTGCTATACATTTTTATTCTTTGTCCCTTTTGTAATAACATTTCTGAATGGTGTATAATTATGTATCAATCATATTTACAATAACTGATTTTCTACCCTTAGTAATTATTTGAAACTTTCAGATTATTAATACTATATAATAATGTACAAAATATTTTAAAAAATATCTCAATTGCTAAAGTTTAAAGATAAAACTCAGCTGGCCTTATGGACTGAACTGTATATATAATTATTGACACAAATTGGGAGATATGAATGCGGTTTGAAAATGTATCTCACAAAACACTTGTTGAGATCATCATTTCCTTGACCAAAATAGAGTAAGGTGTTTGAAATGGCTAAAAAAAAAAATGATTAACTAAGTGCGAGTTGAATCATCTGTACGATTTATGGCTTTAACTAATATCTTCCGTGAACACTTAGAGAATATTTGAGTATTCCAAGAAAGACAGATTGATGTGAACAATTTGAAACAAACAGATGAACAAAAAAGAGATAGATAGATAGATAGATGTGAACAATCTGAAGCAGACAAACAGGAAATAGATAGATATATATATATATAGATAGAGAGATAGAAAGAAAGAAAGACAGATGAATAGATTACGTCAACTGTTGAAAATAAAACTCAGCAATTAAATATCCATTTTTTAACTTGACACTATCCGTAGCTGTTGTGTCTAGAGGCGAATTTCTGAGAGCAAAGATATTTCAAAATATTTAATCTACGAATAAAAATGCACAAATAGGGTAACGATTATCGGAGTAAAAGTGGAATCAGTTAGATAAGTTAAAATAAGGTCTTATGGCAAATCCGTTTTTATATGGAAGAAAATGATTATCTATCATTCACTCTACTATAGAATAATAGACCTGTAGAAGTTCAACACATTTTTTTTTCTTAACCTTTCTTGTAAATATGTGATTAGTTTCTGGAAGGCATAATTCGTTAGCCCTCTACACAATTACATATCTGCGTCATATTTGCAACTGTCTCTTGCTGCACAACGTAGTTAAATTTTGTAACTGCATGAATTTAGCGCCTACACTACATAGTTGACACCTTGGGAAGAATGATCAATATAATAACGATTTTTTTCTACAAATATTGCTAATTATTTGGAATTAATTGCGCGGGGGTATTTCCATAAGCACGGTTACCAAGGGCACTTCAAGTCAAGTGCCAGCCGTAATTTTTCTCAACAGTAAAAGAAAACACTGTCATTCATTAAATGGGCCTCATTCATAATTGTTATTTTAAGAGTAACCTGCTAACTTGAGTGTCTCTCACGCCTTGTAATGTGAAGTTCTTAGGATAGACAAGGGCAAAGTCTGATTATGCTAAGAGAACGATAGCTTCATAAGCCTAGAACACACTGAACAAAATCCTCAGTGAACAAAAAAAAAGAAAAGAAAATCAAATAGTAATTCTTTAAAGTTTTTTTTTTTAAATACAATATCCACCAATGCAATTAAAAATAGATTAAGGCCAATGAGTAATTACGATACCAATTATGAAGTCAATAAAATATCGAAAAAGGAGAAAAGGCGGTTGATTGTTTTAAAATGCCAGAAATAGTGAGAAACGATGTACAATAATTGCGCTGTTTAAAGCGAATACCAAGAAATACATTTTATAGGATAAAAATGACTTGAAATATGCGGCTTAAGATTGCCACGAGGTTTCTCTCCCCTGCACCAATTATAACATTATAATAGCTAAACAAAAAGTTCACCTTGAAATCATAGGCATTCAACTATTTTAGGAAGCAATCGTTTGTCTGAAGCCCTTGGCAC
>OZ010594.1:61353485-61375985 GCA_963932145.1 Acanthosepion lycidas | reverse complement strand
ATTTCTAAGATACAATGATTCAGAGCCTAAGCTGACCATTGGTCAATTTAGCTATACGATTTAGACAACATTTTGTAACCCCCGATATATATATAAACAATGAGGTCAGCATCCAGACGTAAACGCATTTCAAACTAGAAATTTATAATTAAAAACAAATGATAGATAGCTTGTTTAAGAAGTCAAGGATCGTTTTATTATTGTATTCATATTATGAACACCTTCCACTTGTAAAACGATTAAAATTCAATATTTTTATGCTTCTGCCAAATGTTGTTTGTAGAGAAAGGTCTAGAGAATTGTAGTCGGCCAAATTCTTCAGTTACTTTTTGTAGACAAGCTAATTTAAATAGTCGATGGAAGAAACATTTATAGGCGTAATAAATATTTACGAATCTATATGTTTCATTTTTTTTACAGATATTTACAAAGTTTATTAATGTTTAGTTACTTAATCGTATTTAGCATAGGGACAACTAAAAGTAAGTCAAGATGAGTAATAATATTTTATCGCGTAAATCTTTCAAGAATTCTGACATCCGAACACTTGGTTAGATTGTCATTATTTTCATACCGAAACTCTCTAACTCGATTTAATATCGACTGAGCCAAATGTTACAAAACAGAGTAATAAAGAAAATGTTCCTTCCACTTTTTTTTCTGCTGTCAAGCAGCAATGTTTCTTCCCGCATTTGTACCAATTAAATGTGAACTTCTCTGTCACCTGCTGGCGTTGAAAGTATCGCCTCACCTCTCTTGTTTCCTTCATTTAAAAATATATCATTCTTGGTGATTCTGGTGCGGTTCTCGTTACATATTGATGTTCCCTAAGGCAATTCATTCAAAGTCAAACAACATCTCACCTGACAAGTAGGAATAATTTAGTTATTTTTGTATCGTGCTTCTTGTTTTTTTGAATTCCTTTATTTTTCATTATAATGACCCCCCCATATATATATATATATATATATATATATATATATATATATATATATATATATATATATAGTGTATTTAGGGAGTAAACATTCTTTCAGACATGTTCATAAAATATGACAGACAATGTGCTTTGATGAAATTTTTTTTTAATTTCTCATGTGGTCGAATATTTTTCGACAGATAAATTTTTTCAAGCGGGTTCCACTATCACTTTTTGTCATTTTCAAGAAAGAATTTTATTTATTCTTAATTGTAAATCGATTGTTGTCTGTATGAAGTTAGTGCTATAAAATGTAAAGATTGTGTTGATATTTGATATTATTTTCTGTGTTTAGATATACATAAATACGCACACACACAAACACACACGTATATATATATATATATATATATATATATATATATATATATATATATATATATATATATATATATATATATATATGTCTGTTGGTAATAAATTAACCGTGTTAAATGTTTAATATCACGGATATCATCTCAAACACCTGCTCTCATATAGCATCAGAATATAATATCCATTAACACACACGCGCGCGCACAAACACACACACGCGCACACATATATTGTATGTATGTGTATATATATATATATATATATATATATATATATATATATATGGTGTGTATATATATGGTGTGTATATGTTCAGGTATATATATATATAAACCTGTGGAAAACATTAAAAAGATAAATATGAATGCATATGTAGTTAGTGCAGCGGCACAGGGTTGAGCAGAAAAAATATCTAGCCTTGTAGATGAAATCGTTGATTAAATAATTCTGTGCCATAATATTCTTGTGTTCCGCTCTGAGTGTTGATAGAAAGCTGAAAGTAAATGAGCAGCACAAAAAGAAGGACAACACGTGATATTCCTAGACATCTTCAATAGAATAAAACAATCAACTCTGCGAAATTTAAATGAAGGTTAGAGTTCGAAATTCTATTAAGTTTACCCGGATCAACTGACGGAAGAAGGCAGGACCGTTCAACAGACGAAACGTTATAATAATAACAAGAAACAATGAGAATATTAGCCCGAATTTAATCAAAGTATTGGGAAAAGTATGAATCCTCCTCTTCTCCCTGCAAGTTATGGAATAATAGCAGGACAGACTGGGTTCTATATCCTTGGATGGCAACTGGTCTACCGCAGAAAGAAACGGCAACCTACTGCGAGAAAAAAGTCTACCTCATTGCGATGTACATACAATTGGAAAGGACTAGTCTTTTACTTAATTTCAATATATCGCCTTCTATGATGAGCAGTTAACATCATTTCCCTCACTTATGTCCCTAAGCGTGTATTATGCATGGAACATACATGACTGAAATAATGTTAACTGCTCATTCTAGAATGTGATATATTGATATTAAGTGGAAGATTGATTATTTCCAATTGCCTCTGCATTGCATTAAGATAGGGCCTAATTTATACGACGTCAAAAATACCTACTTCGTTTCAACATATATGGTGATTGAGAAACGTCAATTCTTGATTCAGTGCAGAGTCTTCTAAATCGAGACAAAACATAACTGAAATCAGTTCATTTTAATATCAAGGAACAGACATTTACAATAGCGGAAAGAAAGACGTTGGGAAATAGAGAAAACCTGTAATGCTGTAACCGTTATCAATATAATCTACTAAATAGTAATTGACCGACTTGGAATTTAGGCGTGGGTTGTTTCTATCGTAAGCACATCAGAAGATGTTTTTGTTAAGGATTTATGCATTTTTATTTAAGTAGAAAGCCGATGCTGTTCTGCAGGGCCACCATAATTTTCAGCTCATGCCAAAACAACGGAGACAAGTCCTTCGTTGAGAAATATGAATATATATTATTTGAGAACAGTGTCATGCATTCATGACATATATAAACTTGGATTTGTTTTTTTTGCTATCACTGGAAAATCTAAAAAAGATAAGGAAAGTATTAAGAAACAAAGAAAAGAGTACTGAACACTTATGTAATATCGGTCCTCTTATATAGCAGTGAATGCTGATCAATATCGTCACAGATGAAGATGAGACTTGAGGCAACATATATCTGGTTATACAGAAGCCTACTGAGATTAATAAGGACCGAATATGGGATGACGAAGCAAAGACGAAGGTTTACAGAAAATGTAAATGAAAAGGAAACTTATTACTAACACCAGGAAGAAACATGCGAAATTTCTCGTAGACATAATGAGGAATGAAGGTTTGGAAAACTTGATACTCACACGATAGATCGAAGGGAAGAAAACATCGCGTAATATTGTTTGCGAGCTTGAGTGTATGGATGGTGGGGAAGCTTTTAGCAAATATACTGAAAATATAAAATTCATTGGGAGCTATAAAGAACAAGAAGTTGTGGAGAGCCATAATTGCAAAAGACCTGAAAATCAAGGCAAGCAGAAGAACAGTGTTCCATATATTTCGTCGTACGGTCCTAGAAAACTCTATAATCCGATTCTTAAGTCAGTCCATGAGAAGGAATATCGTAAACATTGTTTTATGGCCTCCTCCGTTTTGTTACAAACAAAGCGCATTTTATTCAAAAGTGACCGTATTTGATGGAGCACATCGTTCTTGAAAGGTAGTGAATGCAAATGGAGAGAAGAGAAACGGTACTTTTAAATGTCGCCTGCCTTGCGTTTATATCCATTCCTCGGTTAGTTTCAGGAACCAGACCAAAAGGATAAGATTTTGAGACGTAGTTTCAAAAACAGTTCACTTTATTTGTATTAGGTTGGTGCAAAAATAATGTCGTTTTCTCACATAGTAACATATGTGAGAAAACGATATTATTTTTGCACCAACCTAATACAATCGTTATCGCATTTCCGGAACTGATTCAAACTGATACTCTTTCTTTGGGCAATTTCAGTGTTTATAGAGAGGAGAGATATACTACATGGACAAATGTCTATCGCGTAAAATCCTCTACAGGCGTGTGCTCTGGGGAGGAAACATACACGCGATGCTAAAGCATAGTCAAACATCCCAAGAGGCACAACTATAAGTTCTTGAGACTGAGAGATAGAACATAACTGCATTTTTTAAAATTCTCCCTCATCAACCAATCGCATTTAATATATTCTTGGGATTGTGAAACATTGTATATATGTAATTTTGTATTTTTTTTATTATCATATGTTCGGATAATTTCACCATAAAAAACGTAATAAATCCAATGAGAAGTAAAGAATTTGAAAAAAAACATCATTAAAGAGAGAGAACTAAAAGTACAGGAATTAGGAAAACAAAAAAATAACCATTAATATTGCATTTAAATTTGATGGTAAAGGAAATAAATGGAAGTGTGTTTCATAAGCCAGAAGCAGACGAGAAAACAAAATGTTATAAAATCAATCTTAGGGATGAAACTAGCCATTAACACTGTAAGATGATGAGAACTTCCCGCCAAACTTTTTATTCCATTAAATTCATAAATTCTAGATACCATAGTGGAAAGTTTGTCAGAATGATAAAAAAAAAGTTATGGAAAAAGCACGGGGAAGCTATGATAGTGTAGTATGAAATTGACTGAAGGAAACATACCATATAAGAACAAATAACATTAGGCATATACACGATAGAAAAAACATGATATATCTGGGAAACAGCATTCATTTAATATCAATTAGGAATAATTTTAATATAAGCTTTTCAGTTTGTGTTTATTTTAAACCACGCAATTCGTTTCCCTCTACTGTTATACATTTACAATAAAGGTTTTCTGCTTTGATCAGCATACCTGATTTCAACATATATTTTTTCACACATTTAATGAAAATAATATTATAAAACCTCATTGAAATAATAAGGCAGTAGTAAACACACACACACACACACACACACACACACACACATATATATATATATATATATATATATATATATATATATATATATATATATATATATATATATGTAGTAAATGTGGGTTTTATGTATTCCAGTTATATATATATATATATATATATATATATATATATATATATATATATATATATATATATATATATATAAAAGTGAACATAGAAGTCATCACTTAGAGCCAACAGTCTGTTTCATGCTAGATGCTATCTTCAGGCCACCGATTGCATCTATCATGGAACAGACTGTCGCCTTTAAGTGTTGACTTCTATGTTGACTTTTATATTTACAGACGCTCTATATCTGATATTGAGCACTTTATCCCATATATATAGCACATCTTAGACTACATTTAGTCATATATATATATATATATATATATATATATATATATATATGTGTGTGTGTGTGTGTGTGTGTGTTTACTACTGCCTTATTATTTCAATGAGATTAATAGGTTTTATAATATTATTTTCATTATATATATATATATATATATATATACGTATATATACATAAAACATATATATATATACATATATATATATATATATATATATATATATATGTAGTCTAAGATGTGCTATATATATGGGATAAAGTGCTCAATATCAGAGATAGAGCGTCTGTAAATATAAAAGTCAACATAGAAGTCAACACTTAAAGGCGACAGTCTGTTCCATGATAGATGCAATCGGTGGCCTGAAGATCGCATCTAGCATGAAACAGACTGTTGGCTCTAAGTGTTGACTTCTATGTTCACTTTTATATATATATATATATATATATATATATATATATATATATATATATATATATATATATATATATATATATATGAATTCATGTATACTTATATTCAGTTTTGTATCATTGCAAAGAATAGAATCTGAAAACTCTGCTACGCCACCTACTTTCGCATTCTGCGTTTGGTAAAAGATAGTATTCATCTCTGTCACTGTCCAATGTATTAGAGAGACGGCAGGCTAAAACGGAGCCTCTAGACTTGGGTGGTAGCCAATCTAGATCAAGAGCCAAATTGAATTCAAAATCCTTCAGAAGTCAACAAGAAATTATTCCACTGTCTTTCCCAAAGTAACATGATAATTCACAGATAATAAGAAAAGAACCTTTGAAGAAACGTTATCGAAAACGTTGTAAGGGATATACCATTAACAATAAATAAGCATTTGTCATATAAACGCATGTTCAACAGTAAAACAGATAAATTCTAACTCTTGTAGAGATCGTAGGAACTGTATAAAATGCGTCACCAATTGTCAGATCTCAAAGCGGCAAGTATACATATGTATTTTCCATATAAGCAATGTATTTATTTTTTTATATTTGCTTGTTAGTCCTTCGTATGGCACTAGACTACATCAGGTAGTACAACTTCAGACGTAGAGATGGAAATCTTTGAGTAATCTGGAAACACATCTTATTTGCTTTTGTTCCGACGTCCACTCTGACCCTGGGCGGTACCAGTTGATAGGGTCCTAGCTATGGGCAAATACTGAAACAAATCAAAACAAATGAAAGAATAAAAATACATTCTTATCGTAAAATACCAGCAATATATTTTTATTCAAAAATAATGATCAATAGTGCATTTTATCTATAGTTGAAGGGATACGATTGGGCTCAAACTATATTTAGCTGACGCCATAACATTGTTCCGAAATATTTCAATTTCCGGATTAAATAACCCACAGAGCTTGATATGCTACTAAATTCCACTAACAAACAAGTGTTTGTCTTCACAGGTTTTCCGTTTTTACGTCTGTATACATTGTATTCAGTTTGACTTAATGCTGCATTTGTTTCGCTCAGGCGTGTGCTGAAATATTTAAACGTCTCCTTAATTATTCTCACGGGAATTTGTTACGCTCAGCTATCACTTATAGATCGGTATAAATTATCATAATTCTTCTAATGAATTATTTTTTATCGACAGAATTGTGATTCGTCATCATTTAAAAAAAACAAAAAAAAAACACACTATATAAGATACAACAGAGGTAATCAAATTAGTAGACAGGAATATTTTGATGATGAGTTACAAATCATGAAAGCACGAGGAAGATGTTTGTTACGAAACCTGGAGCGTTCAACAAAATGAATTTACGTTGGTTAGACACCAACTTCGATAATTTAGCGTTACATTCCTGTGGGCGAAACGGAAATGAAATTGTGTATTGTTATATTATGAAACGTGTGTGCATGAATATCCATATCAAATACTTCAACAGTAATTAACTGTTTGAGATTATGTTAAATAGTCTACGTATTTACAATGTTTGGGAGAAAAAAATCAAGTTATGATAAATGTTCATTGTTGCTTTTGTATCTTCGCACATTTGAACCCACATAGTTGACTCTTTGCCATTTCTCCAGCTGATAACTACGTGTTCCTCTTTTACGCCATTACGGAAATTAAAAATACTCGATTCCTTTTTTGATTCTAACAGAAAAAAACAATTTATATATAAAACATAACATTATGTAATCATGCCTGCGTAAAGCGAGTATTAAGAAATGTATGACTGACACATTTTCTAGGTGCAAGACCGCTCTAAGAAATTTGTTTGAAAAATAAATAAATAAGATTAAAGCAGAATATTGTAGTCTCAGTTTAATCTGGCTTTCCAGAGAGCGATTCTTTATAAGCGGATTCGAAAAAATTCTAAAGATTTTAGTTGAGAAAAAAAAAACGAAAAAAAAAAGGCGGGGTAGCCTTAGCATATTTGGGAAGGGTATTCAAATAATCCGGAATATATTCTGGCATCAAACGATCTGCATAAGGATAGAATATAAATTCAATAAATATACTAAAGTAGAAAGGGGTGTAAGACAAGTGTATGTCTTCTCCCCGGAATTATTCAAGCTATACGGTGTGATAATTCTGTAAAAATTAGAAATTCCACCGGGATTAATTATCTATCAGTGGCCAGAATCTTAACAACATAAGATATGCAGATGACGAAATTTTGATAGAAGACAGAATAGAAACTACAAATATTTACACAGAAGATAGTGAAGGAACCATGCAATATGAAAATTACAAAGTGGAGATACCAAAATCAAACAAAAAAAAAAAAAACAATCTAACAAACTAGGAATTGATTTATCAGGGGATGGAAAGTGCGACACTGAAATGCGAAGACGCATTGGGATAACGAGAGATGTATTCTAAAAGCTAAGAAAAGTATGAAGAAACAGAAAATAGAAGACTGAAGTCTTATGTAGTATCTGTCCTGATTTATGTCAACGATGGTTGGACAATTGCCTCATAGATAGAGAAGAGACTTGAGGCAACAGAAATGTGATTTTACAGTACATGTTACGTAATAGGTGAGAAAAGAGGAACATTTATAGGAAATGGTAACCAAAAGAATATTAGATTTAACATCAGAAAGAGACAGTTTGAAGTTATTGAAGGCATAATGGGGAAAAAAGGCTTGGATAATTCTATACAGACAGGGGAGATTGAAGGTAAGAGCGAAAAGAACGACTAGCCTACACAGCGAGCTTGAGAATATAGATGATCGAACAGAGTTTAGTGGAGAACAAAGAATACAAAAATTATTAAGAAATACAAAGAGACGTAGATGGGGTATAGCGAAGATTACCAAATTCCTGAAGTTACACGATACATATTAGGTTGGTGAAAAAATAATGACGTAATAATGTCGTTTTTGACGTTAAAAAATACGACAAAAAACGACATTATTACGTCATTATTTTTGCACCAACCTAATAGAACATAGATTAAATTAAACAATTGAAACCTCTTGGAAATAGTTAAGTCTTTTGATGTGGTTTGGTTTGCTTTACGGTATCTCAACCTCAACGGGTTATTTAATGCCGACAAGATTTTATACTGTTGGTGATATTTTTTCAAAAATATATCAGTGCTAAAAAAATTTCAGCAATGTACTACTAGTAATTTTTTTTTCAAATATGTACTACTGTAATAATGTATTGTTGGTAATAATTTTTCTTCAAAAATGTCTTGCTGGTAATATTTTTCCAAAGAAGTATTGCTACAATGAAAACCTATTTTTATACTTACATAGTGTTTTGAAGCCTTTCTTGAGGGCTAATTATTTGCCCATAGCTGGGACACTGGAAGGTGAGAACACCCCGGCGACACCAGTAATTATCAGGTGGTTCCACGATCCTCAAAACCTCCTGAAAAAAGCCTTTAAAATTGTATCGTCTTACTCAGGTCGCAGCTGTAGTTTATCGTTATACCCAATACGGATAGAATCATAGAAGGTTGAAGAAAATATATGTATTAGGTTGGTGCAAAAATAATGTCGTTTTCGCACATATGTTACTATGTAAGAAAACGACATTATTTTTGCACCAACCTAATATAAGATATAAGAGCAATGTTCTCTGAATAATATAAAAATAATCACGGTTAACATAAACAGTGGAAAATAATTATGAATTTAAAAATATTTTAATTATTAAATTTAAAAACAATTTTTAAACCGTCTTATAAATATAAGTTTGGTGCAAAAATAATGACGTAATAATGTCGTTTTTTGACTTTAAAAATACGTCAAAAACGACATTATTACGTCATTATTTTTGCACCAACCTAATACAAAAAAATATATCTGCAGGTCTTTAAAAATTGATTACTAAAAATTATATTAAAATCTATAAAAAAAAAAAAAAAAAAAATTATATTAAAATCTAGTTGATGGAATTATGTATGATCAGAAAAAAAAGACATTGGTGAGCTTTCCACTATACTTTATTTGTTAACCAAGCTTTCTGTTTAATAATGCGTTGGCGAAAATACAATTATTTATCGCCATTCAATGCTACATACAGACATCATTAACACTTCGTGAGATTTAATAAATTAACCCTGTAGCTATTTACACAATAGAATCGAATAATATGAATAGAATTTCCATTTGCAGGTGAGACGGATAATTGAGCCGCTGCTAATATCATTCTTGGTATATTTTAAATCGCACATTAAAGTGTTGGAAGCGCATACGAAGAGATGTTCATAATTTCTTGGTATTTTCGACTGCCATCGCTAGTTTGTTTATCTGTGTTTTCATTTACTTTTTGGCATTGTCACCTTTCCGGCTTCTTTAATTTATACAATATATTATCGATTTTCTTTTTCTAAACTGCATTTCTTTGATTAATGTATACTTATCATGTATTTTTTCATATATTTTGTAGATGTGACTATCAGATTGGTTATCAAGCGATTCATCTTTCTATAAAATGTCGCTGAGATGATTTGATTTTATTCTTATTTCATATTTCACAAAATATGGGAAGTTAATATTTGTTCTAACTGTGATTTGATTTGATTTGATTTTTTCAATCATTTTCTTCTTTCTAAATTCCCTGAATTTTTGTTTCAAGAAAATCGATTGTCTGTTTTCTCATTTTAAAGTCATTTCTTTCTTTCTTTTTTAATCATTTCACCCCCAAGCAATGCAATAAAACCATTATGTAAGAAGAGAGTACTCTTTGAAAGAATAATAAAAAAAAGTGTGATTGTCAGTAAATATATCTACGATTATTTAGGTAATAATTCTATATTATCTGGGCAATTGTTTTCATCCAGAATACATACTAAGAACAAACCTCCTGCATACGACAGATTTATTATTGGTGGTCATAATCTTGACAACATAAGATAAACGAATGTCACCAAAACACACAAAAGTTGCAGAGACTCGTGTACATTATATTAAAGAAGAAAGCTGAAAGAAAGACTATAAATTACAAGAAGACAGAATATTTAATTGTCAGAAAGCGTAATATAAGACAGAATATTTGATTGTCAGAAAGCGGAATAAAAGACATTATATGTGATTGTCAGAAAGCGGAATAGTTGAAGCTGAGAACTAAATGTTAAAGATGTCAAAATCACACAAGTACAGAAATTAAATATCTGCAATTATCAGAAGAAAATTATAGTGAAGATAAATAGGGAAATATATCAGTCAAAAACTAAGAAATACAGTACTAAACAGCTGAATTTCGTTAGAAAATAAAGAAACGTGTAATTAAGTGCTATGCAATATCAATCCTCATATATGTCACTCATGGTGAACATTTCCTAACGGGTAAAAAAAAAATAACAGTTTTCCTTTTATTGTACTTCATGTCACGCAATGATAGTGTTCCCGGTGCACGTTGCTGTTTAATCCCAAGCTCTGGGGAAAAGGCGATGCATTCACGTCACTCTAATTGCTATTACTGTGAAAGAGAACAGCTAAACATTGAATTTGAACTCTGCTCGTGGATTCCATTTTCGAAACTAATATCCGTTCCACTACATACATATAAATGACCTGGTTTATGATAGTCGACGAACAAATTAGAAAAAAATGAAAAAGAAAGCAGAAAGTAATATTACGGAATGTTACCTGAAATTAGGAGTTATTATTTCAAGAATATACATACGGGATAACAATAGTTAGTAAGGTCCTCTTGCAGACTGTTTCGAAGATGTGGGGCGTTCAATCACACAAGTGTAATAGAGTTTAATTAATATCTATTGCTAACGATTGAAAGATCTGCAGCAAAAACTGTTCTGCTACGCTCACTAAGTAAACGTAGCCTTTGCTCTTTCCCTACTGTCCTGGCTCTGTAACCCTGCTCTCAACCAGCCCTTACTCTCATTCTCTCTCTCTCTCTCTCTCTCTCTCTCTCTCTCTCTCTTGTTTTCAACCTGTTCTTGTTCTGTGATCTTGCCTTCAAAATACTCTTACTCTTTCCCTCCTGTCTTCAACCTCTCCTTCTTTTGTTCCTTTGTCCTTCAAACTCTCCCTGTTACCTTTAACCTCTCCTTACCCCATTACATTTGTCTTCAAGTAGTTCTTGATTTGTCCCTCTTACCTTCAACCTGTTCTTGCTCTCCCCGTCTTGCCTTCAACCTGTCCTTACTCTCTCCCTCTTGCCTTCAACCTGTTCTCGCTCTGGACCTCTTGCTGTCTGTATTCACTCCCTCTGGCCTTTAACCTAACCATATTGCCTACAAATCAATTTTTCTCTTCTGTCGTACCTTCAACCTCTCCTTGCTCTTTCCTTCAACCTGTCTTTGTTCGCTCCATCTGGCTTCAACCTGTCTCTCTTTCGTTCAACTTATCCTTGCTCTATCCAACTTGTCTTCAACCAGTCCTGCTCTGTCCCTGGCCTTCAAACTATCCCTCTTGCCTTCAGCCTGTTCTTACTCTGTCCCTCTTGCCTTCAACATGTTCTCGCTCTGTAACTCTTTCTTTCACCCTGTCCATGTTCTCTCCCTCGGGCCTTCAACCTGTTCTTGCCCTCCACGTTTTGCCTTCAGCCTGTTCTTCCTCTGTCTCTCTTGACTTCAGCCTGGTATCGCTCTGTATCTCTTGCCTTCAACCTTGCTCTGTTCTTCTTTTCTCATTATCTTCCCTAAAAATATCTACTGTCTTTTCATGATGTTATATGTAAGTTTGCCTTTTGTTACCATTTTCGCTAAAACTTCATCTTTGTTCACTATTATGGACATGTTATTTTTAACATTCTCCTGTATATTCACATTTCAGATGCTTTAAGTCGCTACTTCATCACTGAGGAGATTGTCCAGTATCTACTTCTATATAGGAGGACTGATATTACATAACAGTTTAGCTTTCTTTTCTTTATTTCTAACAAAATCTTAATGTCTTGACAAGATTTGGGAAGGCACCTTTCGCTATCCCAATGCGCCTTCGAACTTCGCTTTTGCACTTTCTGTCTTCCGTTAAAACACTTCACAGATATTTAAATGTTTGTACTGGTTTGATTTTGGTATCCCCACTTTGTATGTTCTTACTGTCAAATATGAGAACTGAAATTAGGTAATATTTCATTAGTGTTTTCTTTGTTTCTAACCAAGTTTTATGAAGGAAGCGAAATAGAAACTCAGTGAGAGTAGGTTGCATTCACTTTCACAGAATCGCATTTATGAAAATAAATAAGCAATACCTTTTCATTTAGCTAGGCGTTATATAAGAACTTTGGCTGGGAATTTAGGCCAGTCCATTTTTGACAAGAATATCAGTAGAATCACTACACTGATTTCAAAATTAGTTGGCTATGCGCTAAAATATTTTTTTTAAAAAGTAAGTAGACTAAGGGAAACAGCAGAGAGTTTCAAAAAGATAAAACTGACTAATACTCCATCTTTCAATATTTCAATATTTTAATGGGTGTTTTGAAATATAAGATAAATGATATTAATTGCTCATCAATTACGGCTTGCATCACCAACAAAGTGAAATGCTATTCATACTGTTCGATTCTAATATGTAAATAACTACTAGTTTAATGTATTAAATCTCAAGAATAGTCAATATTGTCTGTATGTAGCTTAGATTGACAATAAATAACTGTATTTTACTCACCGCATCACTAAAAACCAAGCTTTGGTGAACAAAGTAACATGATGGAAAAATATTAGGTTGGTGCAAATATAATGACTAGAATATTGCTTTTTTAATCTTTTTTCTTAGTTTAAGATTACAGGTATTTTAAATACGTTTTAATATGAGTTATTTAAATAGAAACTAATATATTTGCCAAGGTTTCAAGGGAATTTATATATAGTTGAATAATTGAATCTATGGGGAGACAAGGTCACTAACGTCCTCAAGTGGCACAGTATCAAAAAAAAAAGAAGGAAAAGAAATGTTACCTGAGTTGGGACAGTAAACGAAACATCAAATAATAATTTATGTATGAATTTCTGGGAAGTAGTTATGATTATTTACAATATATATATATATATATATATATATATATATATATATATATATATATATATATATATATATATATATATATATATGCTGTTTTTATCTTCATGTTGTGTTAATAATGCTAACTTATCATCCCGGAAATTCAAAAAGAAATTACCGAACACGATGTGGAGTAACAATGAAGGTGGTCGGAAAGCCTCCGTCAAAAATTGGCACGAATGTCAGCTTACATGACATTGCTTTACAGGTGTAGAGACGTGAAGCTATCTGCATAATTAAAAATTGTAAGGAAAATATTCTGCATCTACATAATGTAAATAATGAAATAATAACAGCACAAAAATCCTATAAGCACACGTGAGTGGGCAGAAATTATAATTAACAAAGAATTATGTAAAAAATATGATTTACCATCCCGTTATGAAACGAATAGAACCTGTATCAAGCTCTACTCGTCTAAATCGTAGAGGAACATATTTGTTTAGGTAATTTAATAATAATAATGACATTTATATCTAATTGTAAGCATGATTATCTGCCTTTGGTTCAGACGAAGTCACCAGAGACAATTGACGGCAGGTGATTGATATCAGTTCATAATGTGTCAGGAAACAGTTGTTATTCATCACGCCTGGAGACAAGATGTGTCGGCCCAAGACGGTTGATATTTAGGTATCGAGAAGATTGTCATCCCAAGGTAAAAGCAGTAGGACAAACATGGTTTTCCGTTAGGACATATTACAAGTAATAGAGTCTCTCTTATTTGCCAATTTCACACTGCATGTTTTATACATATCTTATAGTTCCTCTGTATGGGACAAATTAGGAAGTATGTCTATAACGGTATAAAAATATATATTTGAGAATAATTCATATTTCTAATTCCTTTCTTTCAGATATTCTGCTTCGCCTCTGTATTAAGGCATTACTATATCATGGATATATCAGTGTCTATGATAGGTAAATGGAAACTCGAAATAATCTCTCTTCCATAGCTCCCCCATTATATTAATGACACCTCAGCAAAAGAATTTGATATATTAGTTAATTATGAGGGCATGGAAATAGAAATTGCCTAATTGTGGTTTTTATAAACACAAACTGTATCAATAATAGTAGAATCAAGAATCACTAGGGAGAGATTAAAGATAATTGTTACACTTATTAAGAATGCCCCAGGATACACATCTGGATTTGAAATAGAAGATTGTACACATGAATACAGTTCTATGCACAGAAAAATTATCCTGATTTAATATGATCAATGTACATCTAAGAAAGAGACATCCTTCACCATTATTTCGTTCCATACAACATTAGTGAGGCACTCGATAATAGATTAATCTCCAGAGAAATCGGCTTATGTATCTTAAAAGCTTTTGACAACGTGTGGCGTAGAATATTCATACAAAGCGACAGAATCTCTGGAAGATTCTTCCCAGTTATAAAATCCATTATACATCAACGAAGGTCGTTATCAATGATCAGGCTTCCGAAGCCCATGAAATCAATGCAGTCGTTTCCAAGGTTTTCTCTTTGATCCTACATTTTTCTGATTTATATGAACGATTTGCCAAATAACATTCTCAGATTATGTAAATATCTATGCAGTAGGCATCATAGTTTTTAGGTGCACCTCAAAAACCCAGATGGTCAGAGTCTAGAATCTTACGTCTTTTCTAATCAAGCACTAACAGATGATTTCATGGGGGAGTGTATTGTGAATTTCAATACCCCCAAAGAAAGCTAGCAAATGACATTGAATTCTTACCTATCACGATGATCGGTTGCACTCTCAAAGAGGCTTCTTGCTTTTGGAGGCCTACTGCGTTTCAATTGCCGACTATACCTTAAGTATAATTATATATACACGATTCATCGCTAAATATCCTGGAGGAATGCTCAACTTGTAACGATGCAGAATGTACATGTCTTCTCCCGCCAAGCTTTATCTTACAAAGACTAAAAATGGCATATGTGGGCTGGAGATAAACAGTACTCTATTTCCCAACATGACAGAATTCAAATGAGTCTATGCGACTTTGTATGTGCTGTAATATTTCCATCCTCCAATCTCTTACCCATAGACGGAATGTCGATGACTTCTTGCTATAGTCACGCTATTTGCACGAAAAATGTTCTCCACGAGCGATGTTACTCTGTTCCACCGGTTACAGTAAAGACACACCATCGCATATTCTTTAGGTCGAGACATGTTCATGCCGTTCTTATTCCAGTGATAAAAAGGAAATTCCATCCCAACACCCGACACGGAATTCTTCCCAGTCACTATGAACCGTTGAACTCTCAAAGATGCTTCTTGCTTTGGAGGCCTACTGGGTTTCAAGTGTATCTGTAACTCAAGTGGAACTATATATACACGATATATCCCTAAATATTCTGGAAGAATACTCGGGTCTGTTTTAGGGAAGAGACCTCCGAGAATATATTCACCCACTCCCTATATCTATAACCTCATGAAATACAGGGTTAAACATTATCTATTCTAATAATAATCAGACTCAGAATATCTTATTTATCTCACTCAGATTCTTCAGTGAGTATAGTATATAAAATTGCCTTCCATGGGTTTTAGCCCTTGTACTACGTGACCGGAAGTACAAAAAGTTCAAAGGAATAGAAAGGAAAATGAAAAACGGATGTGGTGTAAGCTAATCTGACACCCTTCTTATATATATATATATATATATATATATATATATATATAGATATATATTGGGTTGGTGCAAAAATAATGACGTTTTCTCACATAGTACCATTATTTTTGCACCAACCTAATATATATATATATATATATATATATATATATATATATATATATATATATATATATATTGGGTTGGTGCAAAAATAATGACGTTTTCTCACATAGTACTATTATTTTTGCACCAACCTAATATATATATATATATATATATATATATATATATATATATATATATATATATATATATATATTAAAAGGATATTCAAGTCCCACGAAGAGCAGAACACACATAAATTTACATATAATTTAATGACAACAATATATTTTCCCAGATATCAATGACAACATAAAAATGTTAACATCGGGTGCAATGAATTATTGCATTACTCGCCATCTGCCCGATGAGTTTTCCATTTCGAAAATACAAGTCTCTCTGTATATTCTGTAGATAGGTTCTCTGACGTTTCAAAAGCCTTCGGTTAACAATATACAAAGTTAAGGGTTGGCTTCACCTCGTTTTGTAAACCTGTAAGTTGAATGGCTCTTAGGCCTTATATTCGGGCATAAAATTATGTAAAACTCATTGGGACTCATTTAAATGGCTTGCTAAGTGATTGTTTCAAACAACAAATCGGGTAACTGTATGGAATAAAATACTACTACTACTACTACTACTACTACTACTACTAATAATAATAATAATAATAATAATAATAAGCAAAACTAAATGTGTGGGAAATCTTAAAAATATGGGACATGAAGGTATCAATAATTTCAGTTGTTTCCGGCCCTGGGATTGATTTGAAAAGGTACTTATATACTCATTGAAGGGTTCCCTTGCAACCCATGCCTTAATGAACTTAATGAATAAACATTCGTCGAACAATGACAGCTAACTCTTACTAAGGACTTTATCTACGTAAAATATAGTTTTATATTTATTTTATATTCTTTTTATAAATGTCCAGTTGAAAATGTCATGATGTTATTTCTGACCTTATGGCTCTGGTTTAGTAATGTAATGACTATACAGTAGAAACCAAATGAAATAATAATAATAATAATAATAATAATAATAATAATAAGAAGAAGAAGAAGAAGAAGAAGAAGAAGAAGAAGAAGAAGAAGAAGAAAGGTAGAATTACAGAAACACCCGCAATAGATTTAGATTTTGTCACAAAGATTAGGGAATTGGAGCATGAAGAAGCTTATAAGTACCTAGGAATTAGCGAAGGAGATGGCATACAACACCCCCAAATGAAAGAAAAAATAAGAAAAGAGTACTACAGGCGTGTACGTCTGATACTAAATACTGAACTAAACTCAAAAAATAGAATATCAGCTATAAACACATTGGCTGTCCCAGTGGTGCATTACAGCTTTAATGTCCTTAAATGGACCATAGCTGAAATTAAGCGAATGGACGCCAAAACGAGAAAGCTTCTCACTTGCTATCGCATGCATCATCCCAAAGCTGATGTTGATCGTCTGTATGTGCCCAGATCCGAAGGAGGCAGAGGATTAGTTCAACTAGAACTGTCCTACAAAACTACAACAATTGGCCTCCAAAAATACTTGGAAACTACAGAAGACTGGATGATGGTATGAGTCAAGGAAGATGAAAGTAGTAAGCGTCTTTACTCCGTAATGAAAGAAGCCAACAAATTCAAACTGGAGCTTCAAATGGGCGTAGAGATGCAACTACAGCACAATACACCGGCTGAAACTGCAAAATACTTGAAAAAGACAGCAAAGACGAATGCAACCGACCAGATACAGAAGCGATGGCAAGATAAACAGCTTCATGGCCAATACTCTGCCCGTATCAACCAAGCTGATGTAGACAAAACCCGTACCCATCAGTGGCTACGCAGTGCAGGGCTGAAAGCGGAAACTGAAGGTTTTATCCTTGCTGCGCAGGACCAATGCTTGCTAACTAGGAATTATCTAGCACATATACTAAAATATTGTGTCAGCCCAAAATGCAGATTCTGTGATAAATATCCAGAAACGATTGATCATCTTGTATCAGGTTGCACGATGTTGGCACCCACTGAATATAAAACCCGACATGACAGAGTGGGCCAATATCTGCACTGGAAAATCTGAAACTTCTACGGGAAGGAAACTGAAAGAAACTGGTACCAACACCACCCAGACCCAGTTACGGAGATAGGACCTGTTACAATTCTATGGGACTACACAATTCACACTGACAGAACAATCAAGGCCAACCGACCAGATATTGTTATTAAAGACCACAAACAAAAACGGTGCCTCCTTATTGATATGGCAGTCCCTGCTGACTGCAATGTATCTTTGAAGATATTCAAAAAGCTGTCAAAATACAAGGACCTTGAAATAGAAGTCTCGAAAATGTGGCATATGGGAACATCAACAATCCCTGTTGTAGTTGGAGCCCTAGGACTGGTTGGAAAAGATTGCAGTAGACTAATTGCAGGGATTCCTGGAAGCCCATGCCTCAAGGAGATACAAAAAATTGTTCTGACAAGTACAGCCCACACTTTACGAAGGGCTCTATCTATGTAATTTTTTTTTTTTTTTTTGTTTTTGTCAGTGAAAAGTGTCATGATGCCATTTCTAACCTTAGGTCCCTGGGTGGGACCCGGAAAGAAATGTGTAAACGCCAGAAAGCAAAGAAAATAAAAATGATGATAATAATAATAATAATAATAATAATAATAATAATAATAATAATAATAATAATAACAATAACGTTTTAAGACGGACGATTCGTTCATTTGTTGATAATTTCCAAATATATATTGTTATTAATAATAATTATAGCAATTGTAAACAAATAAGAAGCAATTCGATCAGAAACATTCGGTCATCAAGTGTTCGTTATTGATTTCTCGTTTTTTTTTTTTTTGTCTTGTTTTCTAAAACGTCAAAATTATCATGTCATCTAAAACTGATGATGTCTTGCACGGAGATGAGATCAACTTCCATTACGTTAATGGACTGCTTTGTATAAAACCCGACAATTAATGACTTGAATAGTTTTAAATGTAGAAAACCTTAATATACAACTGAGAAAACAAAAATTTCATAAAAAATAACGAAAGAAAAATGTCGTTGATTTGAAACTGAAATGGCGTTTAAATTCATCTTTTCCCTTGCCAAACTTAGCGATTTTTTTTTTTTACATGAAACACAGTTTGAAATTTTCAATACATTAATTCGTATCATTTTTCATCTCTGTTTTGGGGAAAATATTTCGTTTTCATTCATATTCCTTAATCTGTCGCGTTTCATTTTACTTGTTGCATCTCTAGAAATAAAGAAATATAAGATTCTTATGGGGAAAGTTAATAAAATGCTGAATATATTTTGATTTGTATACAGTGAATAATTGTAATTCTACTTATTCTAAATGTATTTTGTTTCAATGTGCTTGCATCTTCGTGTAAACAAATGTCCTACATTATGATTAATTTATCTGTCATCATGATTTATATATTGACACGGGACTTCCATTTACTCGGCAAACGATTTTCCGATAATTCCCACCAATTTTCTTTTTAGAATTCATTTTTATTTTGCCTTAATTCATCATTATAGTCATTTCGCCTTTATAGAATATAAAATGAAAGAAGATATAATATTTTTTTTCATATTATTTACAAATGGTCTGCATAAATTCTCTTTGATATCCATGAAGGTGAATCTGAAATAAAATTTAGTACCTGTTCCTTTGATATAGATATCCAGGTGTAATTCATTGATCACGAGTAAAATCACCATATACGAATCCATAGATTCTTACGTTATTCAAAAATATCCTGTCATCAAAATCTATTAATATACGACAGATAGAATGAAGTTTAATAACTTATTTACGAATATGCGATATTTTTGCAATTAACTATTGTTAATAATGAATTCCATTATATTTTCTTTATTATTTCTGTTTCTAAAACTATTTCGATTATATAAATAAGTGCCAGAATGCATTATAACTTCATTAAATACGTATATATTTTGAAGGAACGTCAGACAACTCAGTCTCAAATGATATATTTCTTCCTGGGTCCTTATTCTATACGATCGACCGGTTTAGATCAAATTATGTAAAGGATATAAGTGCATTTTATAGCAACTGCCAGATCATGTAACAGAATATTAGATTCGATTTTACGTAAGTTTCGTTTGTGTATGTTTCAGCACACTATAGTTACTAGTGAGAATTATTTTTCCTAGCTACCTGGCGGTGAAGCAAATCGCCGGTCGCATTAAATGAACCGTTTCAATAGAATTTCAAATTCGCACATCCAGTTGAAATTTCGATAATAACGTCACAGTTATCATCAAGGTGATAGCTACGTATTAGATCCATCATAATCAAGCAGGGACATAAATTTAACTCTCTGGTTAGTGCAGTAAAGAAAGATGAAAAATATGACACTGATATCCGAAGTTGCATAGAAATAGCGGAAGATGTCTTCCAGAAATTAATTAAGGTATTAAAATATCAGAGAATCGTGTTAGAAACAAGGATATACTTCTGGGATGTAATATCAAATATCCTATATGGCAGTTAATGCAGGAAATTCTTTTTGCAGATCAGAACGAGACTTAAAGCGAACGACATTTTATTTTAACGTGAGAAGCTAAGAATACCATCGACAGCACAGGTGCAACAATGTCATTTTAACGAAAGTAGGAATAACAGCGGAACTCATACTTAATATAAGTGTCAGTTGATATTTATGGCATATATAATGTATAGGAGATGTGGACTAGCTAGTACTTACAGAATATATACACGACAAGAAAAGCAATAGAGAACATCGTGTAAGGTAATAATTCTGTCGGAACAGATGCCACAAAATGAAGGAAAAGGGATTTTAATGCGTCGAGGGTTACTTAGCGTAAAAATATCTATTTTTCGCGATTAATCATCGCTTACATCCGGAATGGATTTAACACACTTTCAGCGAGTCATACCGCTGGGTCATGGTGAAGACCACAATTCTTCGAACTTTGTGCACTGGCGCTACACAATCACAAACAAAATAAACCGTACCAAATACCAGAAACCACATGTTTTGAGGAATTTCAACAGCAGAAACAGATAAAATGAATATAATTTATAATTCACATCTCATTGTAAATCAATATATTGGCTTTCCACACTACTTCAAATAAAAGATTAGTAAGAAAACCCACAACCATACTGAAATTAGTGATAACAGTAACTGAACTTGAGAAACATATTTCCCTTTAAAATTGTTTTAAGAGAAAGATTTCATGAATGTTAAACTACTTGGTTAATGAATTCCAAATATTTACTTATAAGATAAATGAAAGATCATCATTACACTACCTAAGTGTTTCAAAGATAATTTAAATACTTTTCTAATAAGTAGCATAAGACAGTATTTATTACTCATTTGTATGTAGCATCATTAAAAAAATGTTTTTTCTATTTATATCTGAAAGGTAAGATCAGATGTTATGAACACTTGACATTAATATTGTCGCAATTTCAGTCTCGTCGAGATAAACTCCATTTGTTTTTTTTTATTAGTTTTGTTCTTTATGTGATATCTTCTTACTACCCACAATGCAGCTATACTATACCTACTTCCGAGACTTATGTTTACACAGATTTACCTGGATCAATATGGAAGTCTCCTTGTAGGTGTATATCCATTCTAATTTCTTCTCTGGTTCGACTGGTTAGAAATAGTCTCTACCCAACGGCTCCTTTCAACTTCTAAGAAGGTACTTGCCTGATTTTAAGTTTATAGTTGCATTATTTTCAGGCTCCTATTCGCTAGGATCTAAATTCTTTTAAATAATTTAATGAATAACTCTCTAAGATATTCTGCAGGATGTCAACATTTTCTGACGAGTCTGAACGAATTTTATAATACAGATTTCGCTCTTACCGTAGGCTGTCAACATTTCGTTATATTAATTGTCACTTTTGAAAGCTGTAGTCCATGTTATTGACAATAAACTAAATCTTCAATAAACTGTCAAACAAGTCTAAGTATATTTTTATTCTTAGAAATAAAGAATATACAATTTATTTGAACTATTCTTCACGTCTTGGTTATAGTAGATCTTTTTCCAGACACAACATTTCTCCTAATACTCTCTGTCGATCTTCAGATTTGAACAGTAGTTCTATTCAATCGAAATACTCCGACT